>NJDD01003994.1:213997-245524 GCA_002245505.1 Calephelis nemesis
TATATATATATATATATATATATTTATAAATTAAAACATTTTTTTTATTTTCCTTGGTCATCGTATAACGTGTGAACAAATTTTGTTAATTCTTTTTAGTTGTGTTAGTTATGGTTAGGAGAAGGTTCATATGCAAAAAAAAAACTTTAAGTATTTAGGAAAATACAACGTCTGCCAGTTTAACTAATCTTATTACAAAAATGGTTCACGTGTGTAGACCAATTATTTTGCTACTTATTTTTTGAAGTGAAACTTCTTTAGAATCGTTGTGATTTCAAACCGGATGCAACAGAAAAAACGGCAGGTAAGAGACACAAATACAAAAATGTGTAGGATTACATATATTAATCTCATTTTTTTGTCGATTTACTGAAGTTTAACTTCTATCGTGTGTGAATCGTACACACACATTTTTTTGTTGTGTTAGCTATAGCCAAGAAAAGGTTAATTTAAAAAACGGGCGCGTGTACTTATGTGCGTAAGGGAGAAATTTTACTTTTTACAAAAAACCAATAAAAAATCTATCACGAAAAATATATAAACCGCACTTGTATGAAACTAAAACACGTGTGAATGTAAAAATATGTTTCAAAAACAGGCAACTTCATGATGTTACTTTTGTGTTACAATTACATTTAAAAATTTCAATCTTATCATTTTTTCATAACGCGCCTAAAGAAGTATAACATTAAAAAAAGCTTCAATATATTAGTTAGAACAGGACAGTGCAGGTGGTTGTACTGTTTACAAACTAAACTTATTTTAGATGTTTGCTATCTTTTTCAAATTAAACAAGAACAAAAGAAATAGAACCTTTTTGACGCGTCACGTTAGTTCGAACATGTTAAATTGTGATGTATTTAAACAACTTTTTCCGAGCGATAGATTAAAGTTCTTTAAAAATGTCGTGTACAGACTAATCTGACAGCACTAAAAGTTTTTTTTTCATTACTTTCGTTTAGGAAGGCAGCGATAACTTCGAATTAGTTTAGCGAGTGCGCAACAAAATTACTTCTATACAGGGTAAAAGTACCTAAAAAACCGGCCGAATCCTAATATAAGGGGTAAAGGCTTAAATAGTAATACATTCTAAATGAAATAACCAAATTGTAACATTTACTTTTTTAAACATTCTATTAAATCAGTCCGCAAAAATGATTCACTTGTTGTCATGCTATGTCGTACCTAGTACGAGTTATGACGTCACAATGCGATGCGGTCGGTGGGAAACAGATTTATAATTTGTTTACGTTATAACCACGCATCTTCTATTTTGCGTCAGATAAAAAATATAAGATGTTTGTTTTTCATTATTGTTTTTTTATAGATCAAAAGTGTTATCGATTCCGAGCAGTTTTTAAAAATTTGGCTGGTGCTTTAGATATAACCCCGTATCTTCTTTTAAATAAAAAAATAATAGCTGTCTCCTTTGGTCATTGCCTCGCGTGTGAAAGTTGTATTGATATATTTTGTTGTAGCTTAGCCAGGAGAAGATTTTTATAAAAAACGAAATCAATAATTATTATAATGTGGACAGAGCCTTTACCATGAGTTGATATAGATTACGTTCAATAAGTTACATGTTGAAATGTATGACACTTTTAGTCTAAAAATGTGTTTTCATAATTACCAAAAATGGCGCTGTTAAAAGTTTTCATACAAATAATGTACAGAAACGGTCGCGATTATAGTTAACGTGACAGTTCGTAAACTCATGGTAAGGGCTCAGCACACCGTCTGTCGGCTCAGCTTAATAACAATAATAATGCATACATTTCTATGTACCTATATAAATAAATATTTATTTATATGAACCTGCAATCTATATCTATATATATAATAAATCTGTAGAAGGGTCAATTCTGTACATTGAAAACATTGAACAAATAAATAGCAGGGGGTGTTACTGGATCGATACCAAACCCAAATATGTGATTAAAAAAAGTTTTGTCTGTCTGTCTGTCTAACTGTATGTTCAGGCATCACGTGAAAACTAAAGGTTCGATTTCGATGAAACTTGGTATAATTATACCTTATTATCCTAGGCATAAAATGGGATACTTTTTATCCTGGAAAGATACGTAGAAAAAAAAATTAATTTTTCAGTTTTATCACGCGAAGAAAGACATACGCGCGGACGGAGTCGCGGGCGGAAGCTAGTATGAAATATAATTCAACAAACACTAGTAGGGCGGTGATTATATTCACCTGGGACCACCTCGAATTGATGATCTACTTTACCAGAAAGCCGTCCAACTACATCTCTTCGTCCTTAACCGAAAGGTCGCATGACTAAAAAAAAATATAGCTAAATTGATACTCTCCATGTTTTTGGAGTTTAAAAATAAACATTATTAAGACTACACATATATAAATACGAAAGCATTGCATTTTGGTAGCGTTTATCTTCAATCCGGATTTTTTCCTGCTCATTTGTCTCTTTTATTACATAAAATCCGTGGCCTCTGTGGTCTAGCGGTTCAGGTGTTGGACTTGACTTCATGAGGTCCCGGATTTGATTTCCGGGTCTGGCAACAAAAAGAAAATGTGGTTTTTCCAATTTTCTAATAAAAAAATGTTGCTCGGGATTGAATATGTGCCCACTTAACGATTAGCTTACCACATAGCGGGACTCAGCGCCTTCGGTTAATCGTGAGCGCAGGGGGGTTAGAATGTGCACTTTCGTCTCGGCGCGATCGCGTCGTTTCGCTTGGACGATGCGTTTCGTTTAAAAACGTTATCGTTTTTTATAAAGCTAGAACAATCATAACTTGAAGCGATATCGTGTAAACGAAGGGTAATGACCGAATTTGTATGAAAAAACAAAATTTTATCTATGACGACACGACTTAAAACACGTCAATATCAAATTTGTTATTTGTCAATTGTCAGACGTCTAACGTCTATCGCCGACGTCACGTTTTGTTTGGCACGAACGTTCTACGCTTTTTGAGTTTGACATTAATTATAAGCGGCCCGAAACGAACGTTCGTTTCAAAACGACGGTGGTTCATTCTAACCCCCCTGGTCGTGTGTGTGTGTGTGTGTGTTGTGTGTGAGTGCCCCTTGGGAATATGGGCGTGAAGATACTTTTTTAGAATACTTTTCTTTCTTTATCTGACTATAATTTAGTTAAATTTTATTGTTGGTAAGCAGTTTTGCTTACGAAAAAAAGATATTACAAAGTTCATTGTAACATTAATTTAAATTTATAAAAAAATACTTAAGAAACAAAAAAAATCTGTAAGATATTTCCTTATTCAAAATCATTAACAGCTTAAGAAAATGAGCGTTTTTCAATTTAAATTTGTTATTGAATAATTGGACAAGTCTTTAAAACGATAAGATTATGATTTTAGACATTAGTAAAGTAATTTGGAATTTTAATTTTACCAAAGATTAGGTATATCTTTCTACATCTTAGGTAATAAGGCACCGTAGCAATGTTAGCTTTTTATTAATACTAGTGGTCACCCGTTGGTCAAAATTCGACCAGAATAAATTTTGTTAATAAGAACGCCATCTTCATTTCTCAAGAGCAACTACTTTGTTTCCAAACTGTAAGGTGCGACATCTGTGATATTTGATCGTCATCATCAATATATTTGTTTATGTGTGTTAAATGCATGGTAGTGTGGGTAAAGTTTTATTTATTGATTTAATGTACTTTAATGTATTTAAAAATATTTTCGTAAAAAGGGGTCCAAAGTTTTGGCATCACGTATTAATATATAGATTAATAGGTGTCGTCTTTCTCAAAACATCACCCCGGTCAGGATTTGAACTTGTACCTTTCGTCTCAAGCCGACGCTGAACATTTGTGCAGTAGGTCTGAGCATTCAAGGTTGTAGCGAAATTTTGGGAGTTTTTCAACGCATATAATTTGTATCTAGGTATACATTTTAGGCAACACGATTTATGTAAAATAAAACTATCGGGCAAAGCTATAAAGGCCATCCGGGTACTACGTATTAAATTTTTGAATAACCAAATACGTCATTTTACAAACTTAGACCTAAGGTAACTCTGAAGGATATGAGGCAATAAACATATTTATTTTACCTTCACAGTACCTTCTGACAAAGTTAGCATTTATCAAAAAAAATATTATTTTGAAAAAAATATTGAATTACGTAATATAGATACACATATATTGGTACACGTAATAAATTGATTCCTTATTACAACAGGCTTCATTAAATTGGCAATTATTTAAGTTAAGTAAAAACTGTTAATACAGCGTTCCACAATATCTAGAGAAAAACACTTAAGGTCCTTAAAGTATTTATCTCTGAGTTAGGTACTGAGTTTCATCATTTCGTATTTAACAGTTTAACTTTAACTCGGGAATGTGTAAGCAGTTCTTAGTAGTTTAAATTTTAGTCCTGGTGATGCTGTGAAAAGCGACGCCAGTAAACTATTTATAAGCAAAATACAATAAGAGTTTCTTCATTTAAAAGCATGCATATTTTGAAAACAATCGAAAATATCAAATACCTTTAGACTAAATATTAACATTTAGCACTTTTTTATTTTTTTTATGATATTGAAGGGCAAAAAAGCAGACGAATTTCCTGATGGTAAGAAATTCACGCCCCCTATAGACACCAAAGCTTGTCATGGTGCGTTGCCAACCTGAGATTGAGGTGTTAAGCCTCGAGCTAAGTAAGATTACCGGCTACCCTATTCTCCAAACTGAAACACGTCAAAGGTAAGTACTGACGTTATGGCGGCAGGAATAGGTAAGGTGACCAATGCCAAACTCTATAACCTAGTCTGATATCACGGTACTATGACGGTAAGCCTATGCTGCCTGTCAGAAAGCTGACTTACTCGACTTCCATCATCGGGTATTTGAATGCTTGATTTTATATTTTACCATTACAATATAGTTTTTATTTCATTTAAATCAGTAAACATATTAACATATTTACGATAAGTCGCTTTACATTTTTTAGATATTAACTTATCTTGGTATTAATAGTTTATTAATGTTCTTATCTCCAAATTGAATTCACAACGATTACTTTAACATAACATCCTAAATTTATTAATTTCTATTTTCTTTTTCCCTTTTTCGGGGAAACAAATTGTTATTATCCATGATTTAATGGACCCACTGTATGTTTTTATTTCTCTCTTTACTTGTAACTGTTAAATTAATGGAAAACGTTTAGTTCTGTTATGATAATTTACGCCTCTGTGGTCTAGCGGTTCAGGTGCTGGACTTGACTTCGTGAGAACCTCGGGTTCGATTCCCGAGTCGGGCAACAAAATAAATTGGCTTTTCCAATTTTCTAATAAAAACATTTTGCTTGGGATTGGATGTGTGCCCAGTTGGCGATAGGCTTGCCACCTATCACATTGTGGGACTTGGTATCTTCAGCTAGTCGTGGGTATGCTGGTTGTGCCTCTGTCTACTTTTTCGGGGATATGGGCGTGAAGAGACATTACATTATGATAAGTTTATACCACATTCAAGTTGTTTATATAGTATGAAGTACGTTATTTGTGTAAGTGACAATAAAAAAAGGTTAATTATCCCTGGACAAATTACTCAAGCTGATCTAACCCTAAAATAAGCAAAATATATGCTTGTATTACGATACAAGTTAACGATACCAATATGTAGAAATACTGAAATAGATACTTACTAGCTGTTACCCGCTTGGTTAATGGTCCCACAGGATCATATTTCGGGATAAAAACTATCCTATGTGTTCATCCAAGTTACCCTCTATGTGTGTGCCAAATTTCTTGAAAAACTGTTTACAGTTTTCGCGTGAAGGAGTATCAAACAAACATACACACTTTCGGATTTATTATATTAGCAGGATAGATAATAACTATAGACAATGAAAACCCAGACCTGAAAATACAGATATCTATGTTCATTACACAAATGCCTGCTCGGAATTCGAACCTATGTCTGCGTTTAGTCGGTAGAGTTAGGCGTTTACGATTAACCCTTGGCCAACGTGGCAGTTACATTATAAAAAAAAGTTCTTCATGCACGTGTCATTAAAAAAGTGTATAGACATACGTACAACAACGACGCACGCACGCATACGCACACACGACTAGCCGTATGAGACTATGTCCCACAGTGTGATAGGTGACATTTGTCAAGCTAGCAGACCGCTAGACTACAGAAGCCGAGAAAAAAAATTACGAATACAAATTACGAATGTACCAAAAAAATACAATAATTGTGACGAAACTATGACTGGTTTTAGTATTAGATGATTTATCTACAAAAACATAGTTTGTGCTTGAATTCTTATTTTACTTGTACTTTGAAGTTGCTCTTCTTTATACAATTCTTCTTTGTGTACTCACACGTAAGCGACTGATATCGGCCTTTTGGTAATTTATCTATAGTACCTGAAACAAAGTAGGTATAATTAGTTTCTATACTTCTTATCGTCGGTGCTTACTGAAATTCCATTCTTGATACAATTTATTCTCTTCACTTGTACTTTCCAAAATACATTTTTATTTTTATAGCTAAACCATAAAAATAAAAAATAAAAACGTATTATGGAAAGTACAAGTGTTGTGAATAAATTGTTACGTATAAATACAAGTAGGTAGTAGGTAATAAATATTCTTAAATTATTATTTTTGCGCCCTGATTATGCACGTAGAATTAACATTAGAAAGCACCAAATTTCCGATTGGTCTATAGTGTTGATAGAGGGTAATAATACATAGCAGGTATAATCGATTCTACATATCTCAATTTTCGAAAATTCATAGTTTTCAAGAAATTAACATTTTTGCTACATATTACGGAAAATCAAATCGCAAGCGCTTATTAAAAAAAACTCACCACGACTCTCTGCTTATGCTAAAATCAAAGAAAACGACTTTTTGACAATAAAAAAATAACTTATCGAACATCAATTATCCTGAACTACGCATATGTCTGGAATTCCGCGAAAAAAATCTAAATGACAAAACATTGCACAAAAAAAATTTTTTGAATAAAAAGTAAATCGTTTATTTTTTACACAAATTTATTTTGCAACACCAACAAACAGGTGTACCGAAAACAAATTTAGTACGTTAAATTAAACATTTGAAAAATATGTCATCACAAAACTTTAAAAATAACATTTTTAAAAGACATCTTACATACAGCTTCTAACATTTTATTTTCTGATCTTTATATTCATTAATGAATCGAGGTATAAAAGTTTAAATGATTCTTCAAAAATAACTCATTTTCGGACTATGTCTAAAATTGAATGAAGTTTTAATTTATGAAATTACAAACCTTTATTGCATGATCTTATTGAGTACATTTTATATTATTCAAGAAGTACTTCCAGAAATTATTGTTTTTAAGAAATACGCTCTTGTTCATAGAACTTTTGAATTTTGTTAATGAGTTATAAAAAAAGTATCTTCACGCCCATATCCCCGAAGTGATAGGCAGAAGCACAACTGGGGCAACCACGACTAGCCGAAGACAGTAACTACCACAATATAATAAATGTATCCAATCCCGGGCAATTTTATTTTTATTAGAATTAGAAAACTGAAAAAACACAATTTTCAAATTTTTTTGTTGCCTAGTTATAGTTATATTTTCTTACTGTAACAGTTTCGTAACTATATGAAAAAACCTTAATGCCTTTTTGTAACTTTATTATACTCGATGCGATACGAACAAAATCTAAAGGAAAAGTTAAGTTAAAAGGACATCACCCAAAAATATAGGCAAATTACTTTAAATATCCCTAAAACCTACAAAAACATGGGAGAAAGTATTAAGTCGCTACTGATGTATCACATCATCACAAAGCTGTCTATGCCAAAAAGGAGCAAAATAATTGTAAGATGTATCTATTAAACAGTGTTGAAAATATTTTTTGTACACGTAACTTACTATACAGTTATTGACTATTTCGTTAAAAAATACATATTTGTCCTTTCAGATGCTGAAATTCTTTCAAGAACGAAGTTTCAAGGCGTTTCTAATACTACTTGCAATAAGTGTACCAACAGACACTCAAGTTGCAAATCCGCTTGAGTCAATTTTACGCTTTATTCAAGATGGAGCAAATCAAATGGATTCAGAACCACCAGATCGGACCAATCTACTATCGGAGTACGATTTTATAATAGTAGGTGCTGGTACAGCTGGTTGCGTTTTAGCAAATCGCTTAACAGAAGTAGCAGAGTGGAAAGTATTATTAGTTGAAGCCGGAATTACTGAAAACTTTTTAATGGACATACCTCTTTTAGCCAACCATCTTCAAGTAACACCAGCTAATTGGAGATATAAAACAGAGCCATCAGACAAATACTGTTCTGGATTTAAAGACAAACAATGCAACTTTCCACGTGGCAAAGTTGTCGGCGGCTCTAGCATCCTCAATTATATGATTTACACGAGAGGTTCACCGCGTGACTACAATAACTGGGAGTCATTGGGCAATTACGGATGGAGTTGGGATGATGTTTTGCCATACTTTAAAAAGATTGAAAATTTTAACATAGCTGCATTTGACGACCCCGAATATCACGGACAAGAAGGTCACTTAAACATTGAACATGCTCCGTTTCGAACCACAAAAGGAATTGCGTGGGTCAAAGGTGCAAGAAAACTGGGTTTTAAATACGGTGATCATAATGGAGCTAATCCTGCAGGTGTATCCTTCCTACAATTGTCAATGAAAAACGGGACAAGACATAGTTCAAGTCGAGCCTATCTACATCCCATCAAAAACAGAAACAACTTACACATGACAAAACTTACCATGGCAACAAAGTTACTGTTCGATGAAAATAACGATAAAGTAGTTGGTATAGAATTAGAGAAACAAGGAAGAAAATTAAAAATACGAGCCAAAAAGGAAGTCATATTATCAGGAGGAGCAATAAACTCGCCACAGCTTTTAATGTTGTCTGGAATCGGACCAGCGGATCATTTAAAATCATTGAACATACCGATAGTAAAGGATTTACCTGTCGGTTACAATTTGATGGATCATATTGCTGCAGGCGGTTTACAATTTATTGTACAGAAACAAAACGTTACTCTGAACTCGGATTATGTTTTGAGCCATTTAGAAGTATTATTTAAATGGATGCGAACTCATAAAGGGCCTATGTCACTACCTGGCGGATGTGAAGCACTCGTATTCATGGAATTAAATGACAAATTCAACCAGACAGGGTGGCCTGATGTAGAATTGCTTTTTATCAGTGGAGGGTTAAATTTGGATCCAGTATTAAAAATCAATTTCGGTTTCGACGATCAGATTTACGCGGACACATATGGTCCTTTAGGTGATAGTGACGCATTTATGGTATTCCCAATGTTGATGCGGCCAAAATCTAAAGGAAGAGTTATGTTAAAAAGCCGTAATCCAAACATTCATCCAATGATAACGCCAAATTACTTCGAATATCCTGAAGACTTGGAGAAGATCGTAGAAGGTATTAAAGTCGCCATTGATATAGCCAAGCAGCCGTCCATGCAAAAAATTGGAGCGAGATTATACGATGTGCCTATTAAAGAGTGTTTGAAATATGGGGCATTTGGAAGTGATGAATATTTTAAGTGTCATACACGAATGTTTACTTTTACCATTTATCATCAAAGTGGAACTTGTAAAATGGGTCCCAAAGAAGACACATCGGCGGTCGTAGATCCTGAATTAAGAGTTCATGGGTTCTCCAATTTGCGTGTCATCGACGCTAGTGTGATGCCCGAGATTGTGTCAAGCCATACTAATTCCCCTACGTTTATGATAGCTGAAAAGGGGGCAGACATGATAAAAGAAGCCTGGGGAAAGCTGACTCGGCGCTAATTTATAAGTAAAAATGTAGTAACTGGCTGTGATATAATACTGTAATTAGATATAAGCTATAATAAACTATATATTATGAGAATATATGTTGAGGTAATACATTTCGTGAGCAGAAATTGATTCAACTTAGCAATAAGCACGTTGGTTTAGAAGCTCAAGGAGCTTAAAAAGGTCCAAAGATAGCAGACTGAATATACCAAATCCCAGATAGATTATGTTAAAACATACTGAAAAGCTTAAACCACAAAATGTTATATTTGTAGTTCATATTATATTTTTTTCGGTTTGTTGAAGAATCAAATAGCGTAAACGTCTAACACAGAAAATAAACTTAAATCCTCGATAAATGAACATAGGCTAAAGCACTCCAAGGCTTGAATTGCTACATCGCACTTTAATAAATTCAACTTAAATCTTGGAGTACTTTAGTCTACCTTTACTAAAAGACAGCGAGTATTTTCGCTGGTTTTAAATAAAATCCATAGTTTTTCAAAAAAGCCGATTTGTTGCAACTCTTCCTCATACAACATAAGGGACCGTTCATAAATTACGTCAGACCCTTGGGAGATGTATAGACTGAATACGAATTATTACTATACCGTCCTCTCCTCTACCCTTGGACGTGCTTACCTCATCTTACATCTTTATGGAACCAATTAGATTATCAATAGCATTCGTACTCATACCTAAAAGGTCTCACTCATACTTAGACAACGGTGATCACTTTCTATCAGGCGACCCATCTGTCGAACTTATTCCAGCCGCGATAACGCCTGTGACTGCTGTTGTCGTGTTCCGTACTGGGAGGTAAAGCAGCCGGTAAACTTTCACCTTAGATACCGGCCATAAGGCCACCGGTAGCAATTACTGTGGTATCTATAGGTGACAGATATATCTTACAATCGGCCTAGATGCCTGTTTGATCACTTTCTTTAAGATAAAAACATTAAGATACAAAAAATAAAAATAAATTTACAAGATAATGAGTTGTAAGAATTCTTCATAAAATATTGCTGGCACATTCATATATTTTACTAGTCGTTCTATCGAACTTTGTCACGCCCGGATTGTACCATGTCGATTTTTTCTTGAACCAGTTGTTCCGGCGAAATTCGTTCCACCCGTTAAGTTTGTATAAGAAATATTAAAATGTTGCTTTTCCTAGTTTCCGCGCAGACGAACGGGACAAAACGTATCCTATGTCCGTCTCCTGGTTCTAAGCTACTTCCCATTAAATTTTCAGCCAAATCGGTTCAGCCGGTCTCAAGATATAAATAGTGTAATTCATGTTAATTAACATAAATAGATGAAATTGTTTAGGAAAGCGGATCGAGGTGGTTACAGAGTAGACAAAGATATTTATCATACCTATACCCAGCAAGTTCAAATTACATTTTCACTACAAATCCCTGCTAAACCGTTTCCAACATGTTACCGTTTAACATTCAAAGTAAGTTTTGACCCTTTTAGCTAAATTTACAACAAAGTAAACTAAGGCCTATGCAACTAGGCCGAAATATCGACAGATAAAATTAAAATATATCGTAAGTATCCCGTATAAATTAAAAATGTAAATAATACACGACGATTAGTGTTCAAAAACAAAAGTAAAAAGCTTAAGTAACAAATAAAAAGGTCAGTTACGCGGGTATTAATTTATATACAATCATTTCATTTTGCTTTATAAAAGAAATGCTCAAATTTTCATTTAAGACTGTAAGATTCATGTTTAGACTGAAAGAGAGTTGTAAGTCCGCCACATACTAATTATAACAGAAATTCCGAAAATTAGTTTTCGGAATCCATTTTCGAGATTTCGAAACAAAATGGCGCCCCAAATAATCCACTAAAATTCCGCACTGGAAAATTCCCATATATTTATTTGTATGGAATTGTTGGGTTCTATTTTTTGGAGACGGAATTCCGGAAGAATAATGCTAAAAAACGGGCAGAACCGACAACCGCTTGGAAAGAAAGGTTCTCGAGTGGCAGCCCCGCTTCGGAGGACGTAGTGTTGGACGACCTCCCACCCGGTGGACCGATGATCTGGTCAAAGTTGCAAGGTGTCGTAGGGTGCGGCGGCACAAGCGGCTGGTGACCGTGACTGGTGACATTCTTTGGAGGTGGCCTATGTCCAGCAGTGGACGTCCTCCGGCTAAAGAAGAAGATGATGATAATGATGATGATGAATACTAAAATAGTCGACGTCACTTACGCTTGTGCTCTCGTATGACAACGGATGTGGCTTGTTATCTATAAAATATATTATTTATTCCAATTAGTTTTTTTTTTTATTGACAGCACTAGATGCTCCCCGTAGTTTTAACTACATTCATATATCATCTAAAAAGCACAGCGTGATGATAACAGAAAACCGCAGGCGATTGACACCATAGATCTTATACGTGCATCACTAGCAATAATTGCTGTTCACAAAATAACTCAATTTAGATGCATGCTATCTTTTTCAATTGAAAGAAAAACAAAAGAGATGGAATATTTTAGACATGTCAGATTAGTCCGGCCATGTCGAATTGTGATGTTTTTAATCAACGCTTTCCGAGTGATAGACTAAACGTCTGTAGAAATGTCGTGTACAGATTAATCTGAAAACAATAAAAGTGTTCTTTCTCTTCTTGTCACTTTCGTTGAAAGAAGGTAGCAACAAAATGACCACTTCTGTCATGTGACCGGGTTGTTCAGCATAGGTATAATATCGACCGAAAAATGAGTGTCATTATGGATGCAGGAGGAGGTAAGGTGGTGGATCTCTATCAGATCAAGTTGCTGCATTGTACTCAACTACTAGTGGTCTTTTTAGAAACGGTACATTCAAGGTTGAAGCTAGTAAGCAGTAAGTAAGATGGTCTTTTATACACAGGGCATCCATACCAAACTTTTTACTCTATTAAAAAATACGTCTTAAAATCAGAAAAGTAATGTTTAGTCGATAATGCATACTATTAAAAAACGGTTTTAAAAATTATTTTGTGACAATTGGACGTTTCCGTAGCCAAAGGCCAAAAACGGAACCCTTATAGATTCGACATATCCGTCTGTCTGTCTGTCTTGTCTGCCTGTGTGTCACAGCCACTTTTTTCCAAAACTTAAAGAAATATAGTGCTGAAACTTGGTACGTAGATGAAATCTGTGAACTGCAAAAAGATTTTCACACAAAAACAAAAAAAAATGTGGCTGTCTCATACTTAGAACTGATACTCAGTTTTTTTGTCATCGAGCCCTTACGAGTGTGGTGTCTATGGAAAGTTCTTCAAAAATGATGTTAGGTTTCCAATACCATAATTTGCAGCAAAATAGTTTGCGCTAGAGACATTTCCAAAAGCGAAAAATGTATGTACCCCCTACAGCTTTTAAGACAGGAGAATGATAAAATTAAAAAATATATTAACCTACCTTGTCGCCTCTGTGGTCGAGCGGTCCGGGTGTTGGACTTGACTGCATGAGGTCTCGGGTTCGAATCCCGGGTCGGCCAACAAAAATGAAAACTGGATTTTTTCCAATTTTTTTAATAAAAAAAATGTTGGTCGGGATTGGAAACGTGCCCGGTTGGCGATAGGCTTGCCACCTATCACATTATGGGACTTAGTATCTTCGGCTAGTCGTGGGTGCCCTAGTTGTGCCTCTGCCTACCTCTTCGGGGATATGGGCGTGAAGATACTTTTACTTATATTAACCTACCATGTAAGCTTCCACCGAAAATTGGTTTGAACGAGATCTATTAAGTCGTAAACCTCAACCACTAGATATAAATTATAAGAACTTTTACAGTATGTTACTTGCTGCTACCCCTTCATGGGAAAGTCCGACTTGCCGTTGGCCGCTTTTTTGAGTTAACCGGGGGCCGGATCTAACGCAGACACAAAAAACCAAAAATCGGTATAGCTCAGCTCAGCATCAGTCAAGATCAAGGGGGCCTACCATAAGCTTTGACGAAGCAGTCTTGTCAAAGGTAACTTTTACTTCTGTCATAAAATACCATTACTTTTGGATAGTATACTTTAGATCAGTAGGGTTACTCTTGAAGCTCGATTCATGCAATATTGGAAATTGGAATAGAATATTTCATTTTAGGTACTCTTGAACACAATACTGGCGTATTAACATTTAGTCAATAGTAAAATATATTAAATTATTTTATCGTTTTATCGGATTCGTTGAACTTATTTGTAACTAGCAAACCCGGCGAACTCCGTTTCGCCACCAGATACTCACACACAACGTACTGGCGCCATCTGCTACACCACTATGCAAAACATTATTGGTTTGTACTACATGCTAAGTATCTGATACTTAGCATGTACTACAAACCAATAATGTTGGTTTGGTGGCGCTATATACAAAAAATAAGTTTCCCTGTTTTTATTGCTTTTCCGTCGAAAGTTTTCCCAAATTTTGTTATATATAAAAGAAGAAGACTAAATGTTAATAATACGGTAGAACTGTGTTCAAAAGTAGGTACCTAAAATGACATAATATGATTTTAATTTCAAATTCTCATCATATCGAGATTTAAGAGTAACTGTAGGGTCTTGTTTTATTACCGCATTGAATAAATGATTTTTATGAATTTTCTCTAATTCATACCTGATACATCATTTGTTAATTCATCTTCTTCTTTCTTATAAATAGGTATTCCAATTGTTTTTCACAACATAATTAGAAAAATCGCCTCTGTGGTCTAGCAGTATGGGTATTTTCTAACAAAATAATGTTGCCCGAGATTGGACATATTGTGCTCAGTTGGCGACAGGCTAGCCACCTATCACATTGTAGGACTGGGGTGTTGTTATGCCAAATGTCGTAATTATGCCTCTACCTACATCTTCCGGGATATGGGCGTGAAGATATATTTTTTTAATTAGCCGATGTCAAGTATAAAACTTTATCTAGATATCATGTCCCCTTGCGGCAGTCCGCTGGTTGTTTGTTTTCTAATTATTCTTTATAAAATATGTGCGCCTGTCTATATAAAATAGCAAATGTTGTCATCCTAAGCATTGTTATGTTTAATTATAGGTGTTTTTAATGTAGGTACTCCAAAAACATTACATGAAGTAAATTACATTAACTAAAGTATCTAAAAAAACAGTTTCAGTGACAGCTAGTGGAAAATTAAAGAGTCGATTTTTCTCAGAACCTCTCTCTTCTTGTAAAACCGTTTATTTTGAATCGAAACAACACAAAACCGAAATCAAATTCAGTTCCACGTCACAGTTACACAGAAATGATGTACCCATCGTCGAATATAACTCGAAAACCACTTGTCAGGTTTCGATAATATTTACATGTTACCATTTCTGAATCATACAATTTCATTAAAAAAATCTTCGGAATTCATTCATTACGGGTACAGTACAAACAATCCAATTAAGAAAGCCAACTCTTATTAAAACATATCTTAATATCCGGGGCTAATTGCTATTCAGAAATCGTTTATTTGCATGTTACTCCATATTTCAATGTACATTAATAATAGAAGTATACTTCCAAAATGGTAGCAATTATTATACATTTAATTTTAACAAGTTTCAATACGTGGATAGATAAAAAATCTGATCTCAATTGAATGTCTGAGTCATAGAATATTTTAATTTCATATAATTTTATATAAAGTACTGTCAACATATAACAAGAGAAATGCTAAAACATTAACTGAACACATTTTAAAATTAGTACCTATATGGTAAATGTTATCTCAATTGTACGAGGGCCAAACTGAAAGTTTTTAGAACTGGCAACTTAAAAGCATTATATTAAAAAAATAAGTTTAAATTTTGAAAATAGAACTCTTTACTAATAATATTGAGTATACATTTCATTCATTTGTCATTTGTTTTACGATTTGGCGGCAAACTGAAAATTGTCTGTGCACGTCAGAATGAATTTAAGCCGAGAAAATTTTCGTGCAATGATTTTTTATGACTTTCGATGTCATATAAGTCAACAAGAAAGTTATGATAGACTTCGATTGGCTTTTCACGATGAAGCCCCATCTCGTGCCACAGTTTACAACTGGTTTAATCAATTCAAACGTGGTCGAACTAATCTCACCGATGATTTGCGTGAGGAACGGCCTTCTACAGCGACGACTGAAGACAATATCAGTGTTGTGCGGCGTATGATAGAGACTGACAAAAGAGTGACCTATCAGCAGATTCGGACAAGTCTAGGCATATGAGTCAAGTGCACAAAATCCTCCATGAACATTTAGCGGTCAGGAAGCTTTGTGCCCGCTGGATACCGCATAATTTGACCGAGGCTCAAAAACTCCGCCGTGTTGATTGGTGCCGAGAAATGATCCAAAAATTTAACGGAGGTGACTCAAATGCTGTGTTCGACATACTAACGGGTGACGAAAGCTGGATTTACTGTTATGATCCGGAAACCAAAAGACAGTCTGCTCAGTGGGTGTTTCCTTCCGAAGAGTTGCCAACTAAAGTGAAGAGAGGTCGAAGTGTTGGAAAAAAGATGGTGACCTCGTTTTTCGGAAAGACAGGTCATTACGCGACAGTTGTCTTAGAGGATCAGAAAAAGGTTAATGCAGAGTGGTACACTAACAACTGTTTGCCACTTGTCTTGGAAAAAGTTCGAGAGAAACGACCTCGCAGCAGGATCCTCCTTCATCATGACAATGCCTCGTCGCACACCGCCAGGCAAACGATCGACTATTTGGCGACCTCAGATGTGGAATTACTGGGTCACCCGCCGTATAGCCCCGACCTCGCACCCTGCGATTTTTATTTATTCCCGAAAATAAAAGAAAAACTTCGAGGAAAACATTGCAACAACAAAACAAGAGACCCCTAAGGCCGAGTGGGCAAGGTGCTGTTCTCAATGGTTCCATCGAATGCAGCGATGTATTGATGTAAATGGACGCTATTTTGAAAAGTTATAATAAAACTAATAACTTGCTAGAATGCTCAGTTTTTGATTTACTAAGAACTTTCAGTTTGACCCTCGTATACAATAACAAAATATTCTTCAAAATAAGCAAATAATATAAACATATAAGGTCAGTGGCATTAACTAACAATTATTAAATAAAATTAAAGTGACTCGATTCAAAAAAATATTCAGTGATTTAGAATTTAAAATTTAGGTGATTAAATATTATCTTATTTTTTAAGGAAAATTAAATTCAAAACATTATAAAATATAAATGTAGTAAATAATTTAATAATAATGACATAGTAATACAAAGTAAACAAAATTATAAAACATTAAAAACCTTCACAGATTTGTCCTAACAATATTAACACAATCAGACACTCAAATAAAAACACAGAACGATATACAAAATGTCATAATTACTCGTATATGAGTATAAAATATAATTTTGACTGTAATAATAATTAAAATAAATAAATATAGGACAAGTTACACAAATTGAATATAACTTTTAAATTAAATATAATTATGTGCTTGTGTTATGGGTGTTAGTCAACGATACCAATACGTAGAAATACTTAAATAGATGCCAGAATAAATTTAATAAACTCACAGACCCGGAAATGCAGACATCTAAATGTTCATTCCACAAATGCCTGTCCCTGTCAGAAATCGAACCCGATAATTTCGGTCGATTAGTGGAGTTAGACATGTTAGCTAACCCCTCGACCAAGACGAGATGTTATAAAGAAAGTTTTGACTTCTAAAATAATATTTTTTTATGTAAGAGAACAACAAACAACCACAAGGTTCTCCTTATGGTAAGAGATAACCGTGGCCTATAACTACCATAGATGTTACAGGTGCGTCGCTTGTTCTGAGGCCGAGATGGAAGGCCTCTTGTACAAGTCTACCGACAACACTACCCTCCTAATTGGAACAAGAGAGTCATTTTGGCGGCAGGAATAGGCAACGCGGTGAATCCCTACCCGTGCAAGTGGCTGCACAGCACTCTACCACCAGTGGTTTGTTGGTAACAACTTATTAACCAACTCCGAAAAAGAAGGAATTTCTTTATTCGACTGCATATTTTTTGTATCTTTGTTACGCGATTACTCGGGCAGCAGCCAACAGATTTTGATGGATTTCATCAATGATGAGGTCTTCAAGTGAAAAATTTATACACTGTTAAGCATAACTTTAAAACTAAAGCTAAAATACTAGTCTGATGCTGATATAATTTATGTGGGTTCATTTCGGAACATTTGCTATTTTTCTTAAAAGTATGTATGTTCGACGTGGTACCCAAAAAAAGTTGGAGCGGGTTTTTTAAGTTTTATTGTGCTTAATTATATTTCAACCTCCTCGCCTCTTGGAAACTGCCTGACAGAAAAGCAGATGATCTATTCTACTCAGCGTATTGGGACCAACATTAGTATAAGTTTTGATATTATATCTAGATAATTAATATCAGACGCTAAAGATTCGGGTCTGCTTGCTTACTTCTTTTTCACACTTCCATTTGCGTACATGCCAAGTTCCACATTGAACACGCGTTCCTTAGGTTAGCTTTGTTCGATTTGAAGTCGATGTTCATAATTTTATTTCCACATTTGAGGCTTTTTATGTGTACCTATACAAAAATTTAAATTTAAATGTAATACATTACGTGTTATATATGTATTTACTATATTGATATTTTGACTTAGTGTTTTCGGCTAGTCGTGGGTGCCCTGGTCGTGCCTTTGCCTACCCCTGCGGGGATATGGGCGTGATGATACTTCACCTATATTTTAACCACCTTGACGGCACATTTGTACCACAAGAGTTACATATTTAATATGCTTGCGAAACAAACTCAGTATAATTATTTTATAATTTTTTTAAATTATTACATGTTATCAAAAACTAAAATTTTTGAATTTAAAAAAATTACCACACATTACCATTTTTATCATACAATGCAAACTTGGCATCCGGGGAATTTCAATAAAATAATTAGTATTAAATAAAAAATAAAAACTATAGCATATTTAGTAGCTGATTATAAAAAAATATAAATATTACAATAAAATATTTAAAAATGTATTATATTATTATTCTTTTATTTATAATAAATAAATAATAAACTGAATCCCTATTTCCTTTAGGCATCGTATCACGCTAGAACGGATAGACCAATTTCGCTCATTATTTTGTAAGTAAGGCTTCAGGCTAAGGCTAAGGATCATACAAACTACAAAGAGAATAGGAAGAAAGACAATATTTTAAGTTTTCACGTAATAGTAATGTCAAGTAATTATATATTAGTATTAGAAGTAGTTATTCCCCGTGTTGGTCCGGGCTCTTTTGTAGAATAGACCATCTGCCTTCCTTGCAGGCAGCTGGCCGTGACATTTGACTAGGTGGTAGACTTTAGCAGCGACTCACCCGGATTGGTACCACCGCCTTACCTATTCCTGCCGCCATAACGTCATGACGTGTTCCAGTTCGGAGGGTAAGGTAGCCGGTATACTTACTTCTGCTCGAGGCCTAACATCCCGGCCTCAGGTTGGCAACGCACCATCACCACCTTTGGTGTCTCTAGGCGGCGTGAATTTCTTACCACCAAGAAATCCGTGTGCTTGTTTGCCTTCCAATATCATAAAAAAAAACAGTAATGTCAAGCGACACGAATTTCACCGAGTCCCATCCCCATTTAGCCATGGTCATCGCGTCCCGCCTGAACCAATTTTAATAAAAAAGGGTTAGTTGTTGGCAAAACGGGTTTTCTGTAAAAAAAAATCAATATTTACATTTGGGACAGTACAACGTCCGTCGGCTCAGCTGGTATCAAATATTAATTAGATTTGTGGAGACGTGATGACTTCGTCGATCCTTACTACAATAGATAGAGTAGTAACTACCATGTTAGAGCAAGCAAGAAATTAGAATATACCTATAGGGCTTAACCAGCCTTAGCTTGACAATTGCCCTGTAACATCTTTCGTGTTATAGGCGACGTGTGTTCACTATCAATATATTTGTCTGCATCTACTAACGTAACAAAATAAATGTCTTCACGCCTGTATTTCTAAAGAGATAGGCAGAGGTACAACCAGGGAAAAGACTAGCAGAAGACACTATATAAAATCTTTTTGTGCATATGTAAATCATTCAGTCCACCTTTTTTATGAACTGGTCTATTAACTGGAAATTTGCTTCATTCATACATAAGTTTACTACAAGACTTAAAAATGGAGATATACACTCGTGAGCAAAAAATTCGACTCAGGTGACACACCTGCAATCAAAAGTCACCGACAAAAAAACTAAGCGACAAAATATATTTTTCTTAGTAAAATATTGAAGCTACTATTGTTAGCTTTGTAATGATGTAAATATTGTGGTATTTATTGCTCAGATAAGCCAACAATATGCTCTTATCAATAACAACCCTTTTTACGCACGCTTACAATAGTGCTAATTAAGGGTTCCTGGCCCATATAAAAGGTCATTTACCTGACCCACCCTTATCAGTTAGCCGTCAAACGTCAACCGATACACATCTCCGTTATCTACGAACAAGAATTCCACCTGAAAATGGACACAACAAGTGATGAAGCTGCTCAAGCGGTCACCCTACTGCAACAAGGCCAGAGTCAGCGTGATGTGGCACGTACGCTGAACATGAGCCAGTCTGCTGTTTCCAGAGTGTATCGTCGTTACCAGGAGACCGGTAACTTTAACCGAAGACCCGGTTCCGGAAGGAAACGGTGCACATCGGACAGAGATGACCGATTCATTGTGAGCACATCGCTGAGAAATCGAGCCCTCACTGGCGTTCAAGTCCAACAAGAGCTCCGAGAAACGCGAGGAGTGGCTGTGAGTGGTTGGACAGTCAGAAGACGACTTAAGGCAGCTAGCCTTGAACCAAAAAGGCCAGCTACTGGCCCCAAATTGACCCCAGCCCATCGAGCAGCCCGCTTACGATTTGCTAGAGAACACATTGATTGGACTGACGCACAGTGGAGCTCCGTCCTCTTCTCAGATGAAAGCAGAGTGTGTTTGCATGGTAGCGACAGAAGAGGACGTGTCTACAGAAGACCTGGAGAAAGATTTGCGCAGTGCTGCTTTAAGTAAAATGTGGCTTTTGGAGGAGGTTCCTGGATGGTGTGGGCGGGCATTTCAATGGAGGCAAAAACAGAGTTGGTTTTTGTTGAAACTGGCGGTCGATCGGGGGGATTGACGGCAAACCGATACATACGCCGGTTTTATCGGCGAAAACTTCGTTTTCATGCACGACAATGCCCGTCCACATACTGCAGCTTCCGTCCGGCAGTACTTGGAAGAGGTTGAAATTGCCGCTATGGATTGGCCAGCGCGTAGCCCGGACTTAAACCCTATTGAACATTTGCGGGATCATCTAAAAAGAAAAGTCCGGGCTAGAAATCCCGCTCCAACCACGAAATTAGAACTCAAAGAGGCGCTGATTGAAGAATGGGGTAGGTTGGGACAAGATCGTATTAAAAAGTTAATTGGTTCGATGAAGAGGCGATTGGAAGCAGTTATTAGAGCCAGGGGGGGCAACACTAAATATTGATAGGTTCATTTTAATATAAAAATTATAATTTTGACGTATTTAAGCTGGTATTTTCTCATTTTTAATTTTCACCTCGTTTCATTGGATAGAACTTCTATCATTAATTATTTTTTCTTTGTCAACAAAATTAATTTTATAACAAGCTAAACCACTCATTTTAAAGCTAAAACTAACAGCTTGGCGATGTTAAAATCAGAAATTGAATTAGAGCTTTAGATTTTTTGCTAGAAGGTTTTAACCGCGAGTATGCGTGCTGAGTCGATTTTTTTGCTCACGAGTGTAGTTTCAGTGACACTTTTTACTACTTTTATAGAAATGTCATCAAACCCTATGCCATCACAGTTTTTAAGTGATTTAATACATGACTGAATATCAAATGGAATAGAATAATGGAATAAATATGGAGTTCAGATTGCTGTGCGCAATTTTAAGGTTTTGGTATCCACTTTTACGATTTATATGATTTACCACGTTTATCATTTTTTTAGTATGTATATAATTTGCGTATATTTCGTCTAAAGAAGTGTTCAGTGGGCTGTGAAAAGTATCTTCTTCAAAACTTGTTTCAAAAACGTCATTTCCGCTTTGTTGTGCGAACCGAGAATCGAACCCGGGGTCGAGAATCGAACGGGATCCAAAATATCCATACTTTAAAGTAGGAAGGGATATCATACAAATCTGAAAATCTATCTTTCCGTCTGTAACGCTTTTACGGCTTAACTGCTGGACCGATTTTGTTGCATTTTTTTAATACCTACTATAATAGGGGTAGAAAGTTTGTATGAAATAAGAAGTCGCAGGTTAACACCTCAAATTCAAATGTTTATGTGTGTAAGTCCACTTTGAATAACAGATCATGTACCTCCCTGTCTGGCAGCTCGTAAATGGCGATTCTAGTAAACATGGCAGTACGTTACCAGCAAGACCACTAAAGGTAGAATCCGTTGCAGAAAAATCCACCGCCTTACCTATTATTACCGCCGAATTGACATTGACGAGTTCCGGTCCGGAGGGGAGGGTAGACGGTAGCCAACAAAGGGGCCATAGAGCTACGATATACCTTAAGCATCTACGTTGTCCGTTGTTGTGTGTGTCTATGTTGTCTCTTACGATCAGAAGAGTCGTATGCTTGGTCACTGTGTAATCACTGAACTCCTTCTAGGCGACAGGACGGATTTTAATGAAACTTTTTGTGTGTGTTCAAGAGATATCGAGAATTGTTTAGATTCAAAATTTGATCTCCTGGAAAATGTTTTTTTAATTTTTTTATTAATAATAAGTAGTTGTTGATTTTGGAATGTTTCACATTGGGTCCGGCAGACTGCGAAACTAACGAAGCATCAATGTCAAGCGATACGAAGTTTGCTGGGCCAGCTAGTATCTTAAAAAAACGTTTGTATGAAAAATTTACTATTATCCGTCGAAATTTATGACTATTGTATCTTTTTTTTATAGGAAGGCAAACAAGCAGACGGATTTCCTGATGGTAAGAAATTCACGCCGCCTAGAGACACCAAAGATGGTAATGGTGGGTTGCCAACCTGAGGTCAGGATGTTAGGCCTCGAGCAAAAGTAAGTTTACCGGCTACCTTACACTCCGAACCGGAACACGTCATGACGTTATGGCGGCAGGAATAGGTAAGGCTACCACCTAGTCAGATGTCACGGTGTTAGCGATGATAAGGCCTATGCTCGCCTTTTACGAGCTGCCTGGTAAGAAAGGCAGATGGTCTATTCTACAAAGGAGCCCGGACCAACACGGGGTATCTGTACTTTATACCTATACCTAAGTATGTTCAATATTCTGGTAACAAAATACTATTTAATATATTATTGTTTAAACCTACAGCATGTACTGATAACAGGTGCCAATTAATGTGTAAATTTTGAGAAAAACAATTCCTTAGTGTTAATTAAGTTCATGAGAATTTTTAAACAAATATTAAATATTAATTATTTTATATTAAATATTAAACAATTGTTACATTTTACAATTTTAAAATGTTTTTGCAACCCACATTGATAGTGGCGTGATGGGTATGGACTTAAATTTTATAATAATAACTAGCTGGCCCGGCAGACGATGTTGTGCTACTTTTTTTAATGTGATTTTAGTAAAAAAGTTTGGGGTAAGTCAACCTTGTCTCAGACCTACTCAATATGCACACAAAACTTCATGAAAATCGGTCATGCCGTTTCGGAGGAGTACTGGAACGAACATTGTGATACGATCATTTTATACCTATATAAAATTGAAACAGTAAATCTGTGCAAAACCGACTCAATTTTCAATACAATAAAAAAAGTATCTTCACGCCCATATCTCCGAAGAGGTAGGCAGAGGCACAACCAGGGCACCCAAGACTAGCCGAAGACACTAAGTCCCATAATATCATAGGTGGCAAGCCTATCGCCAACCGGGCACATTTCCAATCCCGACCAACATTTTTTTTATTAGAAAATTGGAAAGATCTAATTTTCTTTTTGTTGGCCGACCCGGGATTCGAACCCGAGACCTCATGCAGTCAAGTCCAACACCCGGACCGCTAGACCACAGAGGCGATACAATGACGTCTAAAAGTAAAGCTTCACGTCCGTATCCCCGAAATGGTAGGCAGATATAAAACCTATGATTAAACGAAAGTACTTGACCAATTTCAGCAACCTTGTCATTGTTTAAAAAAACGGAATAGTAGAGTGGCTGTGCAACTTGCCTGAGTAGGGATCTACCGCCTTACCTATTCCTACCGCGATAATAAGAGCGTCATGTTACGGTTCGGAGGTAGGGTAGCCAGTAGACTTCTACACCTGGCCTAACACACCGGCCACTAGACAGCTACGCACCTGCAAGAAATATCTAAAGTTGACTCTTTCTTTTAAGAGAGTCATATGTGCTTGTTCACTTACTTATCATAAATTAAAAGTACCTACACCTCAAAAACCGCTGAACCTAAAACTTGTATAGCGAAATACACCAAAATGAAATAAATTATCAAAATACTATCAGTAGAAAAACATGCGTTGCCTAAAATATATAACTCAGTAAAAAAACATGCGTTGTCTAAAATATTAAACAAAACAAATTTAAAATATATTTTTTCTGTGGTCTAGCGGTCCGGGTGTCGGACTTGACTGCGTGAGGTCCCGGGTTAGAATCCCGGGTCGGCCAACAAAAAGAAAATTGGTTTTTCCAATTTTCTAATAAAAAAAATGTTGGTCGGGGTTGGAAATGTGCCCGGTTGGCGATAGGCATTATGGGACTTAGTGTCTTCGGCTAGTCGTGGGTGCCTTGGTTGTGCCTCTGCCTAGCTCTTCGGGGATATGGGAGTGAAGCTACTTTTTTTATTTAATTTTAATTTAACAAATTTAATTTTAATTACGAAACCCCCATTATTTTTTCGTCGGTCGAAAACAATATTCTCATTTAAAAACAGAAGTTCTTTAAATTGTACAATAGATGGCGCTTTAACAAATCCAATGGTTAACGAGTTACAAAAAGATATATTACCTACTGCGCAAGAATTTAACCTACTTAAGTCAAAATATTGCAACTTGATTGCCGAGGCTAATTATCATAATCCAATTGTAAATAAATACATAGTTATCGCCTTAAAATAAGCTTGCAAGGCTACATATTAAAAATTAAAAATATTAGCTAGCTAGAATTTGGTAGTGTCACTTCCGTGTATTGCGCTGCTCTTTTGCAGTATTACAAGATAAAAACAATTATTAATTATGACACCAGACATGTTAATCGCAACGCAAAAATTATAAGCACATACAGTGATAGAAAAAAGTAAAGTCCATATTATCAATCCACCCAATACGCACGGAGCATCAAGTCGAGGTACAGTCTCCCAGGAAGCAATTTATTTAGAAACACTTGTACTTTCCACAATTCATTTTATTATTTTTTATTTTTATGATTTAGCCAACCGGTTTCGCTATACAAGCACCATCAGGGCTATATAACAACTCTGATGCCCTGATGATGCTTGTATAGCGAAACCGGTTGGCTAAATCATAAAAATAAAATATATTGTGGAAAGTACAAGTGTTTCTAAATAAATTGAATCGAGAATGGAATTCCACCAAGCACCGACGATAAGAAGTATAGAATCTATCCCAGGAAGCAGCCCTTGTTGCTGGCTTTGTAGGGAACAGTCCAATCCAATTAAATTGTTATGTATATGTGATAGTAGTCTGGGGCTGTCATTCACTTGACCACAAAGCTTGGTGAAGGTGTTATGAATTTGTGTAACATTTAGGTGGCTGCATTTCCGGGTCTGAGTGTTTATTACATTTGTTTAGGTATCTATTTATTTCTTTGTTTGTATTACAACCTATAACACAAGCATATAATTTGCCTACTTTGGGCCTAGATTCAATTTGTGTAACTTGTCCAGAGTTAGTTAGTTATTTATTTATTTATCTCAAACTAAGCAGACGAAGCCGCGAGCTATAGCTTGTCTGAATTTATGAACAAAATGTAAAATATGTAACAAAATGTAGGCTTGCCAATCGAACATTCTTTAACCGATTTTTTTAGGATTCCGAAACAGTTCAAACAAAAACCGGAATCCACAGATTCGACTTTTATTTATGTTTCTTAATCTGCATGTAGCCACTTTATCGCCTCTGGTCTAGCGGTCGGGCGTCGAACTTGACTTCTTGAGGTCCCGGGTAGGGCAACAAAAAATTAGAACTTGTGCATTTTCAATTTTCTAATATAAATAACGTTGCCCAGGATTGCCTATGTGCCCGGTTGGCGATAGTGGGACTTAGTTAGGGTAACATTGTGGGACTTAGTGCCTTCGGCTAATTCGGGGTGCCCTGGTTATACCTCTGCCAACCGCTTCGGGAACATGGACATAATGATACTTATTTTTAGCCATTCCACTCGCAAATTATCAGAACCAGGTACAGTAGAAATCCTGTTTATAGGAATGTAAGGAATAAAACATATCCGTATCCGCCCATCAAATTCGTAATTTTATTATGCACTTCGCTTATCTTCACCGACATTTCTATTAGTATTTTTAACGGACTTTTAAAAAAGGGGAAGGTTATAAATTATTTGACTGCTACATTTTTTATGTATGTTAATAGATAGAATAGAATTGAAGCTATTAGCTACTCTACATTATTAACTAATTTGAACATTTTGTATTTTGAGACACCCGCACTTACATTGCAGCTACTGTACATTATTAACTAAGTTGAAAATTTTGTACTTCGAGACACCCGCACTTACATTGCAGCTACTGTACATTATTAACTAAGTTGAAAATTTTGTACTTTGAGACACCGGCACACACATTGCTGCTACTCTACATTCTTAACTAATTTGAAAATTTTGTATTTTGAGACACTCGCACTTACATTGCAGCTACTGTACATTATTAACTAAGTTGAAAATTTTGTACTTTGAGACACCCGCACTTACATTGCAGCTACTCTACAGCAATAACTAAGTTAAAATTTTCGTACTTTGAGACACCCGCACTTACATTGCTGCTACTTTACATTATTAACTAAGTTGAAAATTTTGTATTTTGAGACACCCGCACTTACATTGCAGCTACTCTACATTATTAACTAAGTTGAAAATTTTGTATTTTTAGATACCCGCACTTACATTGCAGCTACTCTACATTATTAACTAAGTTGAAAATTTTGTATTTTGAGACACCCGCAATTACATTGCAGCTACTCTACATTATTAACTAAGTTGAAAATTTTGTACTTTGAGACACCCGCACTAACATTGCAGCTACTCTACATTATTAACTAAGTTAAAATTTTGTACTTTGAGACACCCGCACTTACATTGCAGCTACTCTACATTATTAACTAAGTTAAAATTTTGTACTTTGAGACACCCGCACTAACATTGCAGCTACTCTACATTATTAACTAAGTTGAAAATTTTGTACTTTGAGACATCCGCACTAACATTGCAGCTACTCTACAGTATTAACTAAGTTGAAAATTTTGTACTTTGAGACACCCGCACTAACATTGCAGCTACTCTACAGTATTAACTAAGTTAAAATTTTATACTTTGAGACACCCGCACTTACATTGCAGCTACTCTACAGTATTAACTAAGTTAAAATTTTGTACTTTGAGACACCCGCACTTACATTGCAGCTACTCTACAGTATTAACTAAGTTAAAATTTTCGTACTTTGAGACACCCGCACTTACATTGCTGCTACTTTACAGTATTAACTAAGTTAAAATTTTCGTACTTTGAGACACCCGCACTTACATTGCTGCTACTCTACATTATTAACTAAGTAAAAAATTTTGTACTTTGAGACACCCGCACTTATATTGCAGCTACTCTACCGTATTAACTAAGTTGAAATTTTCGTACTTTGAGACACCCGCACTTACATTGTTGCTACTCTACAATTTACATATACAAATACATCCCTAATTTACAGTTGCAGAACCCATCGTCTGTGAAGCAGACTCATACTTGGCCACTGTATTATGTACTCGTAATAAGCTGTTCCCCATGATTTCTTCAGCTCTTACACGGCATTTAAAAGTACGACTTTTACCACAAAGTAGAGTGGCATTGAATAGCAAATAACCTTGTTCAAGAATTGGAACATCGAACACAAAAAAATAAAAAAAAAACCTTAATTTGGAACATTAATGTATATAGTGTAAGGAAGCGCATCACTTTTTTTTAAATTTGGCGCATAACAGACAGCGGCTACAAGAAAGTTGGTTGTTGAATTAATTAAATTAATAAAAAAAATTCACATTTAAAAACTCCTTCAATCCAAATGACAAGCTTTTAGTCGTAGTTTTAGTTGTGATTTAAATTTACTTCCTCCGCAATAACCCATTTATTGATCGAAATAAAAATTAGCTGACAGTGCCATGCTCTGGAGCCGACATACTCGTACATACAAATTAAGCCTAGCACCCTGACTGAGGTCAGCGACGCACCTATTACATCTATGGTGAAGACTACGGTTTTCTTACCATTAGCAGAAGCGTGTGCTTGTCTGCCTTATCACATAAATAATCTTCGTAAGATAACAAATCGTGTAAACGATCTAAAGATTAAGTTTACGGTATAGTTGTTAAGTATGCGGTATAGTACGGTATAGTTTACGATGGTAGTTTACGGTAGACAGGGTTAAAATTATTAACATTTTAAAATTGTTTGTCAGTTATAATTCAAATTGTAATAAGAATAAAACTATTTGTTGAATGAATATTTAAACATAGTGTATATAACTAAATAAATAATTAGTTTTTAAAAATATTTAAATATTTGCACACCACAATGTGGTAGAATATATTGGAAAGCTTAAATATTTTTTTAACAACTTCAACACACATATTCCGCAAATAAATATATTTTCTTTCTTTCTTAAAATACAAACATGAATTTTTAAATATTAAAATCAATATTACATTGGCTTCAATATCAGTTTTAAATCTAGTTACAGATTAATGGGACTCTATATAACGTGATGTCTGATAAGTTGAAATATGTAACTAATTGAGGCATAATATTTAGGGCATTCTTGCAAAGTCGCGACAGTGGTTGAACTTGTTATTTACAAATAATACCTTCATTTGGTACAAAGTGCTCCGCAATATCACACGCAACACAGAATTCGCTAACTCGTGATATTTTATAAAATGTTTAAGTTAGTTTTAATATGGATTTATACAGTTTGGACTTTAAGCAATATTTCGGTGGCTATCGACGAACGCGCCAGATTGTCTTTCGATATATTTAAGCAAGAACCCACTGAAGAAGTGATTAAGTTGACTTCAAACGTTTTTGACTTCTTGCGAGACTCATATCCTTTACCGAATGGTAAGTTTTAATAGTTAATCAAGGAAATTATTAAAGACTAATGGTAGAGACCGGGTATAGGTTAAAGACAAGAGTCTTACTTTTCTTTCTATTGCTTAGTTTGCGAAAAATAGCGATTGCTTTTAAGCCGGCTCCAAAAAGAAAAGATCCAAAAGGTTACGAATTGAACTGTATGTTATAGACACGTTTTAATTACGTATGCTTATTAAAAAATCATTTTCTTATACGTTGACAACATCATTAATAATAAATTGAAAATAAAAAAAATATGCATTATTAAGTACTAGCTCTTGCCTGCGGCTTCGCACGCGTTTTCACAGAAATCCATTGTGCAATCGGGATTAAAAGTAGACTACATGTTAATCCAGGTTTCAGTCTACCTGTGTTTCAAATTTCAGACAAACCCGTTCAGCCATTAGAGCGTAAAAGAGTACAAACATCCATCCATGTTGAGATTCTCACAAACTTTCGCATTTATAATAATTAAATAATAGAATAAGTCATACACCACTAGGACCATCTCGGGATTAGCTATCTTTAAAAAAAAATCAAATCGCGACATGGTAATAAAATAATTGAAGTCGGTTTTTGTAGTTTTATCATAATATCACTTAAATGATAATTTCTAGGTTAAGTAGACACACGAAGACTTTGGCAACTTAAATAGGTACACGTACGAAAAGAGGAAATATTCTACTTTAAGTTCCCGTATTAAATATATACTTTCGAAGTAAAGTTATAATAAATGCTAAAGCGTATATGTACATTTGCCCTTCTTTGGCGTTAAAAATTCGCTCAGTTGTTGGGCGGTCCAGCGTCGGACAGCGTTGAGGTCCCGGTTTCGATTCCCGTATCAAGCACCAAAAAGTTTAATTCAAAATTCAATCTTCTACTAAATGTGCCCGGTTGGCGATGGGACTCAGTGTTCGGTTCGGCTAATCTTGGGAGCCCTGGTTTTGCCTCTGTCTACCTCTTCTAGGATATGGGCATGACGATACTCACAACTTTGCTCTGTTAGTTAGTTATTGTTATAGCTCAATTTTTATACGTGGACGTAGTTGGGTTACTAAGGTACCTTTTTATGTAAAACAGGTTTCCGGAGAAGAACTAAATTATGTCACTGTGACATGTATGTATGCTTAGATCTGTAAAACTACAAAAGTATTTTGATGCGGTTATTTTGATGGAGTTATTCAAGAGGAAAGATTATAAGTTATAACTTAAGAGCAATAAAAGTGCAAAAAAGCGACTTCAATTCAGCAACTTTGGGGCTTGATTATTCTTTTTTTCGAAAGATAGATTCCGAAATGATCGCACAACAATTTTGTAAACGTCCTGCTTACGCAGTTTCGAGTTATTCTACTAAAAAATTCCAAAGTCTGTCTGTGTTTCTGTCCAATTTTATCTACGGCTAAACCGTTGGAATGATTTAAATAAAATTGGATACTCATTGATGATTGAGCCAAAGCCCGAGGATTCCGGCGAGTGGGACCGAATTAACTAGAACCGCGGGATGCTTCCGAATCAAATCATTTCGGTGACAGGAACCACGTTTCCAGTTAATCCCGTCTCAGTCACCGCAATTGACACTCGAACGCACGCACTCTTTCTCACACACACACCCAAGCAGGCACACAAGCAGCACGCTAGCACACACGAAAGCTCGCACGTAAGCACGTTTGCTAGTACGTAAGCACGCACGCACGAATACATACACACACACATGCACGCACGAATTCACACACACACACACACACACACACACACACTCACTCACTCACTCACTCACTCACTCACTCACTCACTCACTCACTCACTCACTCACTCACTCACTCACTCACTCACTCACTCACTCACTCACTCACTCACTCACTTACTCGCTCACTGTTTCTCGGTAACTGCAGAAGTACAGATAACCAACGATATAGCGTGGTGAAGTTTAACAACGACGAGGCTAGAAACATACTAGACATTTAAGTCTGAACGAAGTTACCCTCTATGTGTGTACCAAATTTCGTGGAAATCGGTTCAACACTTTGCTTGAAGGGGTAACAAACAAACAGACAAACTTTCGCATTTATAATATTAACAGGATAATATCCATAAAATTCAATTAAAATTGCAAAAGTATAGGTAGATATATGTAAATCTCGTTTGAAATCAAAAAAGCAGAAAGAATTCTGTAAAAAATATTAGGTATTGGTGCCGATTTTGTTGTGTCACCGCTAATTCTAAACTAACCTAAAATTTTCTAATATTAAATTAGTTTTAGAGAAATGGTATTCCGTTGTCACCATACTTTTAAAATTTATGTCTAATTTGACAGTACTAAGACGGCAATAAATTGAATAGATAGT
>NJDD01003995.1:0-26846 GCA_002245505.1 Calephelis nemesis
AGGAACGTTGGTGGTTCTTATGGAATGTTCTTTATAAGTACCCACAACGTGACAATAAATGTTTTAATAAAAAAAAGGAACTTCACGCCCATATCCCCGAAGAGGTTAGGCAGAGGCACAACCAGGGCACCTACGACTAGCCGAAGACACTAAGTCCCACAATGTGATAGGTGACAAGCCTATCGCCAACCGGGTACATTTCTAATCCCTAGCAACATTTTTGTTATTAGAAAATTGGAAATTGAAACCCCAATTTTTTGTTTTGCCCGACCCGGGTTTTAATAATTTAGAAAGCGGTGGTACCTACTTTAAATACAACTTACAAAATATTTTAATAACTAATTTCAAATTTTTGATGAATTTATAACAATCCTATTGGTACAATAAACTTATACAGGGAAGATATGGAAATAGAGCACAGCAGATTAAAAGACCTGTAGTTTGTCAATAGAATAACCTATTTTGAATATAGTTGTTTTGCAATTCTAGTTCTACTGCTATCACTGTTGTAGCAAAGCCTATAATTCTATCTCGCTCAAAGTTTATTTAATTTACGTCCGTACTGTTATGTAGAACAGCTCACAATGAGACACATACAAATTTAATAGTATTAAAACTTTCCTAACCTAATCATGAAATTTCAGCAGTTTTTGGTAGTCTCTACAGTGATCTAACATTATTTGTAATTTTAGACGAAAGAGAGAAAACCATTGATGATATTATTCAGTGAAGATGCAATCTCATGTATACATCGAGCCACGGTGGACAGCATTAGCAAAGTAGATGAAACGCATTATCTGTTCCTGAAGAAACTATCACAGGTATTTATTGATTTTCATTAAAATAAAGTGGCCAAGTACAGTACTCATACTCGCAATGGGTTCTGCAGTATCAAGCTTAAACTAGGGACATAACATTAAGACAATGGAAGTGCAAAATCATATATTTATGTGGACATGTTATATTTACGTTTATCCACATTTCTATTCCTGCAATCTTTTGAAAAACGGCCTGGTTTTCCACATTTAAAGCATTTCCTTATAAATCTGTGTGTTGTATTCTTCGTATACAACGCTACATTTTTTCCCTGTTGTATCCTATCTTTTAATCTTTCTTCCTAAACGAGTAGGTGAGCCACCAAGTCGTCATACTTTTGCCTGCCAGTTTCTACTGACTCCCAATCCGAGATGAAATGGCTAAATGACTCTGGCAATGCAAGCAGAATTTTAGTAATCAAAAATTTGTCTGACACATCTTCCCCTGCATGTTTTAATTGCGACACCATTTCTTGTAGCCTTGCCAAGAATACTGAAAGATCTCCTCCTTCATATTTGCAATGCAAGAAAGGTTGCTGTAAGAGCATAGTACTGGTGGCAGACTTGGCTTCATAAACGCTGTGCAATTTTTGCCACATTTCTGAGGCCGTGGTACAAGTTAAAATATGAATGATCACAGCTTCACTCAACTTAGACACAATAATGGTTTGATCCTTCACATCTTTAGATGCCAAGATCTCTTTCTTTACCTCTGTTCCGTCTACTGTTGAATAACCATCTGCACCTTTCAGTATGACCGTCACCTGGAACTTCCATACACTCTAGTTCTTTTGACCTTCAAGCGGGTTGCTGCTGCTACTTCCCTGGGCCCATAACCTGTTACTATAGGGCTTGATAAATAGCTGACAATGGTGATGTAATTTATTTTATTTTTAGAACTGCTCGCATCCGCCATTACCACTTTATCAATCATAGACATTTTTTCATTCCATAATGAGTAGAACTAGAAGATATTTTATTGCCATATTCACAGGACTATCTCGAAACTGTGCTATCTTGATTCAAAAATAAACTTTGAAGTAAAGTTATCTTTTTGATGTCTGTTCAAAGTGACAAATAAATTTAGGGTTGAAGAATTCAATAAATTTAGATTTTTCATTCCTCGCAAATCGACAATAATTTACGTTTTGAAAAATCGGTATCATAGGACATCACTACACAAAAAACACAGGTATCATTATTTGTAAAATTGACATTTACATCTGTCAATTCAGCCTCTGAGATTAAAAAACAGGCTGTAAGTCATGAAAAACCATAACTTACCTGCATTCCTAAAGGCATTTTGCACGTAGTTAATTAAACTGTAAAATTAATATCTTTCATTAACAAAAAACAAAAAATATTCATAAAAATCGAATTGCTAGTTTTGCTTAGCTTGTTTCGGTACAAATGCACGATCAAATGCCCTCAAGGTCATGGCGCGAGCGAGCCGCAACTGGCTTAGGTCCGCTGTACACATTACAGAGTACATTGATAACATACATGCGGATTCCCTTTTGCGCAATCCAGTTACGGAATTTCGATACGAAATTACAAAGCATATCCAAACAACTCTTTGAAGTTAATAAGCTCCTAGAGACTGTCGGCCTTGCGGAATTTAATTAAGCATATTGAAAAAGAGGCGTGATCACAATAGATTTATCTACTTCGCAGTAATTCTCGGGTTTCAACATTAATAATAATAATTAACAAGTCTATGGGCCTGCCACACTCATGTGTAATTTTTCCGTATAGAAATTGAGTGAATTTGTACGGGTGAAAGTTGGTTTCGATCTAATTCCAGAAACGACCTTCGCCTGTGTGCGGCGGACCTTATACCCCGTTCCTGTTTTTTACTAATAATTATTTTTAAATTAGTTGGTCAGTCGACGTTAAGTCGCTTTTGAGGTTTTTGTTTGTGCAATATTTGTGAATTAATATTTTGTGTATATAAGCTGACATGTAATACTACCTATAAAGTCGGACATACAGCGTTTCCGTATCCATCGCGTACTTTCCAAATTTTTCAGCATCTATTTCAGTGCCCAACGATAAGGCTTGCAGAATGACGTATAATCTTTTTATTCTCTCTCTGGTGAGCAGCTAGCATTGTAGAAGTATTCCCTTCGTTACTGTTTCTACTAACTTTTCGAGCTTGTCAATTATCAATCCAAGTTCTTCCCGGAAACGTTTTTGCACTTAAGTTTTCTTCTTCAGCTTCTTTTGTTTTCTGCTGTAGTAGCAGACCATGCGCAAAAAGATAGATTGTATGAAATGTGCAGGATCATTACCATGCTGCGAATCCAAGCGTGTAAGGTGGGGAGGCCATATTGATATGAGCTTTCATTGTTAGAACTTAAATTAACTTTGTTTAGATCGTTCATTTGCCTAGAAGTATGTAGTACAAGTGAAACTATATGGCGTTTCTGACATTACTTGGGCTACTTTACCAACAATCGTAGTTATTAATAATTCGTGTTTCACTTGAATGCCTTCATCTTCTTTATTAATTATTGATGGTAGCAAGGAACTTGTTTGGTTTTTTGTCTCATTTACGATACATCGAATATTGTTAAGCGTTTCTTTTGTAAAGAAGAAGGTACTACTTCGCCAGATAATAGCGCCTGTGTCTTCGTTTATCAGCCGAATAGGTACATGCATACATATTTCACGCCAAGTCCTTTACGGGGTAGGCAGAGAGTATTGAGTGCCAGACCTCACGATCCTGACAAACCTGTCTTGCTTCCTTCACATTCATTACCCTATTCATACAAACACGCCGGTTTCGGAGACTCTTGACACCACCCTCGGATAATATCCGATTGATCTGATCGATAAATGTCAGCCTTGGTCTCCCCGGGTACCTACATCCCGAATAGGTACAATAGATGTAATAAATAAATTTGCGTCCGAAATAATATCTGACTCTTCTGGAGTATTTGTCTAAATTGGCATCCATCGCATCCCCATTTACTATGCAAGATTAGACGTTTTCCTAATTTTCAGGAACTAAATCAATCAATCTTCAATATCCTTGAAGCTGTGTGATCTGGTGGGTCTTGTCGGCTCTATAACCTTCGCATAGGTATTAGTTATCTCTGTGGACGGCAAGATTGCTTGGCTGCTTGTATTTAACAATAAGGTGGGAAAAGAGAACACTCACGTTCGTTAGTTAAAATCCTGATATATAAATATTGAGCTATATTCAGGTTCGAATTAAAACACTTAATGCTTCTTCGTTAGATAGTTCTTTAGTCCGATTATTAAAATCCATTTGATTTAGTAATTTTATCATTATTAGTAGACCTTATTGCTTCAACGAGCTTAGCCTCAGTGTTCTCGCCTATAGAATGTGATTCTTGAACATATGTGTTTTAAATGTGCTCAAATCCACATTCATTCAGCAACATAGTAATTTTCCGTCTTTACTTGATTCATAAGAGTCACCGAAGGTCACTCACGGTCTTCCATGTTTTCCAGACGAAGAAGATGGAATAGCGTCATCTTGTAAAGCTGGTATCGTCACGGTATATTCAGAATCAAGCCAATTAATATTCTTCTTTAGAAACAAATCTTTTTTGCGTGATTCAGTAGCCCATCGTTTGTTGAATTCAGTAATAATATGTCTTACGGCGAATATTAATAATCAATCCTAATCCAAAACTTGCTGTTCAAGATTGATATTTTGATCTATTTTTATGTTATCTCTTGCCAATAACATATCTGTGGACAGAATAAATATGGCAATTAGGTATGGGATAGGCCGGCGGATACGCAGCTATCTGGATTGCTTCAAATCCATTAGATTGAGATACATTATTAACATTGGCCGTTAGTAGTGAACAGCAAATAAATACGCCGTGTGCCTGATTGCAAATAGTGGAATCAGGAACAGGCAATCAAATTTTATGTAAATTTTAATCAATTATAATTAGTCATCAGTCATAAGTCGTCAGTAAGTTATGTCAGGCTCTTGGGCAAAGTGGCGGCCTCATTACTCAAGCCCGTGTAATGAGATTTGGCGGCAACGAGCAAATACACGATAATTTCTTCATGATTATTTCATTCGTGCACTTTCACTGAACAAAATTGTACAAAATGCCACCAAAATTGACTAATTTCACTCAATATCAACACGAAATTCAATAATTATAAAAAAACTTCAACCATCTTTTCTCTCGATGGCGCCAAAACTCCCCCAAGCTGATATTGAAAATAAAACGATAACATCTAGGTTATAATTACTTTCTTATTTTAATTTTTATTTTCTTATCGCTCTGTGGTCTAGCGGTTCAGTTGTTGGACTTGACTGCATAAGGTCCCGGGTTCGAATCCCGGGTCGGGCAACAAAAAGAAAATTGGGTTTTTCCAATTTTCTAATAAAAAAAAAATGTTGCTCGGGATAGGATATGTGCCCGGTTGACGATAGGCTTGCCACCTATCACATTGTGTTACTTAGTATCCTCGGCTAGTCGTGGGTGCCCTGGTTGTGCTTCTGCCTACCTCTTCGGGGATATGGGCCTGAAGATACTTTTTTTTTATTTTAATTAATTGAATCAGCCTTCCCAGTAAACAATTAGCACAACCAAGAAGTTTTCTTACAAACCAATCTACTCAGGTAAAGTTAACATGTAATAATCAGTCTTCTTCCCAGTTATTATGTAATAAACACATTACATACTAATTTAAGTAAAATTTAACAAGACAAGTTATGGGCACAACCAAGAGTTCTGTTTCCTTCGTTACTAAGCGTATGTTAACTTATTTAATAAGTGTTTATTATTTAGTCTTCTTGGTAGTAATTAATTGAGAAAATCACATATGCCAATTATATCGCTCAAACATAATAATCTTAAGTAGCTTTACGTTTTACCTAACTAAAATATCAAATCACCGAACAACACTTAGGACACCGAACAACACTTAATCAAATGATTAGTTAAGCAATGTTAAGGAGGTTATTTAGCTACTTTTGAATAAGGCAATAAAATATAGCCAGGATAGCTCGTACTTACATAAAACGGCTCGATCTGAATAGTTATTAAATGCAAAGTACGGCTTCGCACGGGTGAACCAATTTCTAATTTCTCAATGAAATAACGTCTATGTTCATCATAGATAACGTCAGCTTCTAATCGTAAAAGATTTTTTTAATTCGGTTCAGTAGTTTTGAAGCCTATTCAATACAATCAAATCTTTCCTATTTATCAATACTTATAAAGTAACACGTCCTGGCTGACTGATTCATCATCGCCGAGCAAAAACTTTTATAAAGTAAAAGTTAGGGCCATGAAATTTGGTGGATAGAGTCGTTTTATTGATTCCACCCCTAAGTGGGTTAGATAGAGGTTGAAAGTTTGTATGGAAGACTATCATTTTTAAGTTAGAAACATGAAACTTTATTTTTGGACTACTCATTAAAAACGAGTAAATAAGTATTCAAGCATTTCTGGAAATTCGACCCCAAAGAGGGTGAAATATGGTTTGAAAGTTTGTGTGAAAGACTAAAAAAAAGAATTTTTAAATAAGGAATAAATTATTCATACAGTTTTTAATTCAACACCAGTTCAGTAAATATCTATATTAATTAAAACACTAGCAAAGCCGCGGGTAAAAGCTAGTTATTAGTATAGATAATCTTCCTCATGAATCACTGTCTTTTCAAAAAAGACAGCATCAAAATCCGTGGCGTAGTTTTATAGATCTTTAAAGCATACATTGGGACAAACTGCGAAAAGCGCCGGTTTTATACTATGTAATGATTGATAGTTGCAATTAATAATAATAATAATAAGTAAGTATCTTCACGCCCATATCCCCGAAGAGGTAGGCAGAGGCACAACCAGGTTCGGCTAGTTGTCAGTCCTACAAGGTGATAGGTGGCAAACCTATCGCTAAACGGGCACATATCCAATCCCGAGCAACATTTTTTTAAATTAGAAAATTGGAAAAACCCAATTTACTTTTTGTTGCCCGACCCGGGAGTCGAACCCGGGACCTCATGCAGTCAAGTCCTACAACTGAACCGCGAGGTGATTAATAACATATCTCTGGACAAATTACACAAATTGAACCTAACCCCAAACAAAGCCAATTAAATGCTTATGTTGTGACTTGTGATTCACCGATACTAATTAATAAACATAAAATATAAATATTTAAATAAGTACCATAATAAATTTAATAAACATGCTGAACTGGAAACACAGACAACTAAAATGTTCGAACCCAAGCCTCGCGGTTGGTTGGTGGAGTAAGGCGTGTTCGCTGGCCCCACTACCAATGAGACGATCTGTATTATGGTATAGGTCTGTATAGCTATTATACGAATAGAAAAATAAAATGTTGTACGTATTTTTTAAACCGCCTTACCTGATGTAAAATAAGCCTTTATTTTGCTAAGTCCGCGTAAGCAGTGTAACTGTTGTGGCAAATAATCCTTCAAACGACACAGAATGTAACAAGCCTAACTGACGTTCCCACCTCCCACCTCCGCGACCAGATCACAAATAGAGTTCGGACTCTATTTGTGAAACACGGGAAACAAAACCACTTGTCACTTCCTTCGCCGACTTTGTCGAAGAACTCACCACAGAGAACACCAAATCGTAACACACCGTACCACACCGTACGGTACGGTCGATTTCCTGAGGATGCCTCGGTGTCGAGGCGAGACGTACGTCGAGTGCGACAAAGTTGACAAGTGGTTTTGTTTCCCGTGTTCGGACTCTATTTGTGTTCTGGTCGCAGAGGTGGGTGATGGGAACATCAGTTAGGCTTGTCACATTCTGTGTCGTTTGAAGGATTATTTGCCACAATAGTTACACTGCTTACGCGGAATTAGCAAAATAAAGGCTTATTTTACATCTGTTGTAATGGATTTCCGCAAAGTAACGCCTGATTCAATAAAACACCGCCTTACCTATTCCTGTCGCCATAACGACAGTGCTTGCGTTGACGTGTTCCAGTTCAGAGGGTAAGGTAGCCGGTAAAATTATTTTTGCGCTTGAGGTCTTAAATCTCGGCCTCAGGTTGGCAACGCACCATTACCACCTTTGGTGTCTCTAGGCGGCGTGAATTTCTTACCATCAGAAAATCCGCCTTCTTGTTTGCCTTCCAATATCTACCATAAAAAATATTTAAACTACGTAAGAATATCTATAAATAAAAATAAGTTTAGACGATGGGAATACATCTTTTTTGTGAGTTGCCTCACTTTATTTTCCATAAGGAAAAACTGTGACATTATAATAAAAAATACGTTTTATTATTTTTGACATGGTTGTTTCAGGTTTTGGCAGGTTTAGCTCAACAGCTGACATCTCTTTGGAACTGTGCAACAAATACAGAAATATGGCTACCTGTACTGCTGGAGACCATGTTGTTGTTGATGTCTCACCCGTCCCTCTCACTCGCACACACTGCCAACTCCGTTTGGTTGGCATTCTTGAAGCACGACCAAATATCTAAACTTTCATTTGTACTCGCCATGGTACCACGGTGGTTGCAAGCCGCTGCACCCAAAGTACTTAAGGTATTTTTTTTATATCATGCCGTAATATTATTATCTTTATAACAAATATTAATACTACAAATATTTTGTATGTTTGTTTGTCTATTACTCTTTCACCTAAAAACTGCTGAACAGATTTTCATAAAACTTGGCACACACATAGAGGGTAACTTAGTTTAACATATAGGATAGTTTTTATCCAGAAAAAATGTTATCGCGGTACCATTAACTGACAAAACCGGCATAAAATGAATTGAGAAATTTGTGTGTGTGTGTGCGTGCGTGCGTGCGTGCGTGCGTGTGTGTGCGTGCGTGCGTGCGTGCGTGCGTGTGCGTGCGTGCGTGTGCGTGCGTGCGTGCGTGCGTGTGTGTGACTGAGACCAATGAACCAATGCCGATGCGGATTTTAGTTGTCAGTTATTTAGGACTATGTAAGTTAAACGCTAATACAAAACTGTACCAAGATAAAACATGTTGTTCCAGGTGACGTACCCCACGTCCCGAGCGAGCGGCGCCAGTGACGCTCTGGCCTACGCCTGCATGGACTACGACTGTGAACAGGAGTTCTCCATATTCTTCAGCCGTTGCCGGACAGAAATATTAGAAAGTTTCAGGTTTGCATGTCAATTAAACTGTGTTTCTATTGTTTACCACTATTTTGTTTGCCTTTATTCTTTGGAAATTACTCCACCCTTTATAGATTTTATCAGCAGCCCGCGTCGACATCGTACGGGTGGACATATTTCATTTTTTTCTTAGAAATACAAACATACAAGCAATCAAATCTTTCCTCTTACACTATAGTTCAGATGATATACCGGCAGTTCCACCTACTGGTCCAATTGTATTTTAAATCATACAAAAAACCATCGAAATTCGCATATAAAATTTCAACCCAACCGGTAGTCATTTAAAAGTTACTAGTTGTTCCGGCCAACTTCGTTCCACCCGTTCGGTGTGTATGGGAAAATTTAACATTTATTTTTGTTTCCTCGCAGTCAACTGGGATAAAAAGTATCCTTTGTACGTCTCCTGGTTCTAAGCTACCACCTCCCCATGGGTTTTCAATTAAAATTCAGCCGTTCTTGAGTTATAAATAGTTTGACTAACACGACTTTCTTTTGTATGTATGAAATAGGTACCTAAGTACGGAACGTTAATTTAGGACGGTGTTTGGACAACGGGTAGTAAAAAACAAGTCGTTTTCCCGCGGGAATGGAGCATTGTCCCGCGGTATAAAGTAGCCTACGTTCATCCACGTGATAATGTTGGTTTCCGCTGGTAAAATAATTTTCAATAAAACACAAACTAATCAACAATCAAATATTTTATCCTTATAATTGGTGTATCTATCTTAAGTATCCTATGTTTATTATGGACAAGATACCCGTCCCGGCTAGTATGCTTCTAATGGTAAAAGATATTTCCAAATCGGTCCAATAGTTTCGGAGCCTATTCATTACAAACAAACAACCATAATATATTTCCTATTTAACTTTATGGGGTGTATGTTCGAATGTATAATGAATATTAAAATGGGTCATTACTACGTAGACCACTGGAGGTGTGGTGCAGTGCAACAAGTTGCCCAGGAAGGGATCCACTGCCAACCGTCTGGAGAGCCCCGTGTGCCTGTCCACCCTCTCATCGCATACAAAATATTTATTTTCGATTTAGACAAAATTTGGTTAAGTGATTGTTTGAGATTCTGTGAATGAAAACCATTAAAGTGTCTGTTGCACGCGGCCTTAGCCTTGCCCAACAGCTGGTAATTAAAATGAATGCGGCTCTAGCACTCAGTTGGATTGTAAATAGGGAAATGTAATTAAAGAAAAATATTTATTTATTTTTTATCAACATATTTTATCGCTTTGTGGTGTGCAAATATTTTTATATTTATATACAAGTTTACTATTTATATTTGTTAGAAAATTCATTAATGTTTCAAAAAAAATGTAATAAGATTACATTCAAGCAACTCTCTTTAATTTACATGGAGCACTTAAACGAATTCTCATTACGATTACCGGTGATTGATATTTTCAATGCCAATGGTATCCGCGTCTTGTCCAAATATATGCATATACAAAAGTATCTCTTTTAGGCATACATAATACTAACGTTTGTTAAAAAGAGACAAAGAGATATTGCTTAGATATATGTCGATTCCAATCTGTGACCGCTTCTATTTTTTTGAAATCGTTCAAAAATTGGCAGCGAGCCATAGCTACATCGTGACGCTCCATCAATATTTTATGTTTGTCCAATTTTTTGTAAGGAATTTTTTTTTCAAACCCTAGCTTAATGACGGACTTTTGGCCATGAAACAAACCACATTCACATAGAGAAACAACAAGTTTTTTTAGGTGTTGGAATTTCTTTGCACTTATTATTATCATATATAATATGACGGCAAATAGTATCAGCTGATACCTGAAATTGAAAACCCCAGATTGTTGTTACTAACAAAATAAGTTTCTGACACCAGTAGAAAGAACAATTTTTTAATAAAACAAAATTCATCAATTAATTAAATTTATCAATTAATAATCACAATTTGATATGACTTTTATACCCGACATTTCAGACTCCGAATCATTACTGTCGGTGCTGGAATCAATGTTAAAATCAATCCGGATGGTTATTAAACACAAGATCAAATTTCCGGTACTCATCCTAACACTTGATAACATGACCACATACTTTCTTCCATTCATCGGGTCTTATCATGTTAACTTTTTCACACACTGTTTTTAGCTCACTGTTTGAAAGTTGGTTGCGGAACTAAGTTTGAGATGTGTCTGCATTTATTGCTTGTTGATAACCTCCATCAGAATCCAAAAAATTACCTAGTAGTAATGCACCAGGTACAAAACCTTTCTCATTACCTGCATGTATGATAATAACGCGTTCAGATTTGGAAATCGGTTGCTTAATCGCTTTTTACTTTTATTAAACCAAGACTTGCCTTTTGTGCTAGAAGTATGAACATATGATTCATCCATGTACATGGAGCACTAAAAGTTTTGCACTTCTAGAGAATCGGAACTATTTGAATTCGGAATTTTATATTTTCAAACGTTGCAACCTTCGGGAACCTTCTCTTTCACTAAGTGTTTGGTGATATTCTTGCAATAACGGTACATTTCTTTCTTCAAATCTTTCATACTGTCATTCGACTGCAAACATGCTACATAGTCTAGCCAAGCTTTCTTCTTCCTTTCAACGGAGGCTTTTACCTCCTCATCCCACCATGCATCACCATTCATAGACTTGTGCATCTTTGCACTCCCACATATCTCTTTCGCAACATCAACCATGCTCTCTTTCAAAACATTCCAACAATCATCCACATCTAAGTCCGGTAGGCACACACTATTCAGCCTGTCTTGGACTTGACTCTCATACATGCTTCCTACAATCGGGTCTTGCAACTTTTCACTCTTAATCCTTTCAAGCCCTCCAAATGGAACACGTACTCGCCAGTGCCTCCACTTCTTAAACAGACCCCTAAACCGGCTAATAACCAAGTAGTGATCCGTATTAAGAGTTGGGCCTCTGAAGGCTCTCGTGTCCAGAGGCGACTATCAACCAAAATCAAATCTATAACACTCATTTGATCATTCCTTCAAACCTATATTTAAATAGGGTAATTTGGCGTATTATAGCTGTATACAATTCTGAATACAAAAATATTGCGTGCTGTCACTTCCATCACAGTCGAGGTACCAACTACTGACGAGTTTTGGCGGCTAAGATCACACATTGGTTTCTTAATCGTTCAAATTCATAAACACGAAATATACCGATATTCTTTACTTAAAGAAAATAAAACTGTAACGTGTAAAAACAACTAGCCATACTGTACAACAGTCTAAATGGGCGGCGGCTCACACGCGAGCTGTGCCGCGCTTAATACTAGTTTAAATAGTATATATTGTATATGTTGTTATACTTAAATATTTTAACATGTAACAAATATTAAACACATATTCCGCAAAATATAATTATTTTTGTTTCATTTCGTTTAGCATTTTAAATGCTATCTTGAGATAAATCTATCTAATCTTGAGATTTTATTAAATTTTTACATTGCTGATTGAGGCCTTGAGAACCATAGTGGCCTAACTTTTACAACATTGAGTTTCATGATTTTTTACAATAATTATTGTAAGAAATCATAAACTCAACATTGTAAAAAAACAGTTAGGCCACTCTGGCTCTCATGGCCTCAATTGTTTTTAGTTTACTGTCAATGTCAAAAATTAATCAATACAAGACGCGATTTTCCAACTCGGTGCAAAGGGTTAGCTAATTTCTAATTAGATTTTTGAAAATATTTTTCACATGAGCTACACAGAGTAAATGGCCATCGCCCATCACGCTCTGGCTTTTTAAGGGTCAACTGTGGCACCCTGTAATAATAATAACCAAACCGTAAAAGTAAAAGCAATTTTATGGAATCAGGCATTATTTGCCGAAATCCATTGAAACTGGTGTAGAAAAAGCCCGTATTTTGCTAATTCCGCGTAACTAAGTAAGGTGTCCGACCGGTGCCTCTTGATGGTTAGAGACTACCGTCTTGTATAGACACATTAAATGTTATTGGTGATGGTCGGTACGCTCGGGATTTTAGCCCACAGTGCTTACCACGTGTACGAAGCAGGGTGGGCACGAACGCAACGTCGCCATGGCGGTCAAACCAATGCGGGCTAGGAAATGGAATTGCCATAGCACTGTGCTTTCAAGTTTATATTATATTATAGTTGTAACTTGTATGTTGCTATAGATACTGTATGGTAGCGGCTCCCTTGGTGACGTGGGCTTTTGTGGAGCAATGGACGCAGACGGCTTTGGATAAAGTGGATTCCTGTCCGCCAACAATAGATGCCACCCATCCTCTGCACGTCGAGTGGGAGGCCTTGGCTCAGGTAAGCCATTTTATAGTTATTGCTGCTGAATTGGTACTGAATAAAATGATTTCTCGTCTGTTGACATCTGATGTAATGCAGCGTGAAATTCTTGGATTCAATATTGATACTACGGAAATGGGTTCCACATTTTTGACTTTTTTAAATCGATACTAATTGTAGACGCGCCCTAAAAGTTGCCATGTTTTTTTCTGCAGTAAATTTTGTTATGCATGCATTATAAGTACAGACATTTTGCAAGAGTGCAGTCGTTAATGGTTAGAGAGTTTCACCAGGGTACAATATTTGTTTAGATGTCCTGTGTAATGATACGGAAAGATTATCGAAGTAGTGAAACGATCCTGTTAAAATGTATCAATAATAATAATTTTAATACTGGCAACGCCACCTGATATTACTTATTAACTTGTATTATGTCTTTGGTCCAAATAAATAGACTTCACTTGCTGTTTAGAAGCCAACAATGTGGTTTAATTTCAGTTTATGTGCTCAGTCATAAATTAGTTTTTTCACGTTAGTGCAGTTTTTAGTATTTGAGAAAACGTTACGTGAAAACTGTGCAAGTGAAAATAAGTAAAAATTACTTCTAATTACATTGTTAGCGTGCCCAAGCTAAAAGGGCGCAAGAATTACAGTGAGTGGGCTTTCGCGGCGGTGAACTTTTTGGAGGTACTCTTTACAGAAGCAAAAAAGAAGCCGCAGATGACGCGAAGACCCGAGCGAAGTTAATTTTACAAAAGATTCGGCGTTATATGTTAATATCAAAAACATACAATCTACCCGCGAGTTATGGGAAAAGTTAAAAAATATGTTCAACGACTCTGGATTTACGAGAAGAATCATCTTGCTACGTAATTTGATTCCTGTTCGTTCAGAAAATTGTAGTTCAATGACTACTTATGTGACGCAAATCATAGGAACGAGTCAAAAATTAAGTGGAACGGGTTTTAACATTAATGATGAGTGGATTGCATCGCTTTTGTTAGCTGGATTACCGGAAAATTATTCTCCCATGAAAATGGCCTTTGAGCATTGTGGAATTCCATTGACGGCGGACGCCATTAAAACCAAACTATTGGACATGGAAGAAAGTAGTGGTGATCCTAGCGCTACAAAGGTGCGTTTGCGAGTTTCAAGAAAAACCTGGTTATTAACAAAACTAGTGGTACTACATACAATGGAGAACCGTCAAAGTCAATATCAAAAAACATAAAATGTTATCGGTGTAAATACGTACAAACATACATACATACATGCATATCTTCACGCCAAGTCCCTTACGGGGTAGGCAGAGAGTATAGAGTGCTAGACCTCACGAACCTGACAAACACGCTAGTTTCGAGAACTCTCGACATCACCCTCGGATGATATCAGAGTGATCTGATCGTGGAATGTCAACCTTGGTCTCCCTGGGTGCCTGCATCCATCCACATTCGCATTGATCTGCTTTGTCAATCTTTCATCTGTCATTCTTCCCACATGACCGATTCAGCGGAGCATGCCTTTGCGCATTTTAACACCAACACTTTCTTTCAATCCCACTCTTTCTCGGGTCTTACTGTTACCAATGCGGTCAGTGAGCGTAACACTACAGATTTTTCGTACCGCTCTCATTTCGACTGCATTTATCCTACTTACATGCTTTTTCTGACATACCCAACTCTCTCAACTTTCATACAGTAACGTTGGCATAAGCACAGAATTATGCAAAGCGAGTCTAACTTTTTGACACAAAACCTCGCTTTGAAATAGCTTACCCAACGCTCCATTCACACTATTCCCTGCATACACTCTCCCCTCTACATCCGCGGTGTACTTTCCACCCAAGATATACAATTTCATTCACTTGCTCCAACACTACATCATCAACTAAAACTCTTACATGCGTTCTTGCTTCGTCTCTTTCAAACGACATAACTTTGGTTTTCGTCGCATTCAAATGTAAGCCCCTTCCTTTACAATCACCTTCCATAATTGTGACCAGTATCTGCAGCTCAGATGGTGTAGAGCCCAAAAGTTCCAGTACATTCTATAAAAATTCGTCTGATTAACAGAATAAAACATCAAAACAAAGTTTCCCCGTGTTGGTCCGGGCTCCTTTGTAGAATAGACCATCTGCCTTCCTGTGCTAGGCAGCTCGTAAAAGGCGAGCATAAGCTTGCCGTCACTAACACCGTGATATCTGACTAGGTAGTAGAGTTTCGCAGCGACTCACCCGGATTTATACCACCGCCTTACCTATTCCTGCTACCATAACGTCATGACGTGTTCCGGTTCGGAGGGTAACGTAGCCGGTAAACTTACTTTTGCTCGAGGCCTAACAACCCGGCCTCTGGTTGGCAACGCACCATTACCACCTTTGGTGTCTCTAGGTGGCGGGAATTTCTTACCATCAGGAAATCCGTCTGCTTGTTTGCCTTCTAGTGTCATAAAAAAAAAGTAATGCGTTTAGTGCTTTGTTCCTGAATGGCGATTTTTTCAAGACTGATTGGTATTGACCACCTCGTTGGTCGAGTGGCTGGCACGCCTAACTACATCGACCGACCGCGAGGCTCGGGTTTGATTCCCAACGGAGACAGGCATTACACCCATAACTACTTTAACTACTTTTTGGGTTAGATTCAATTCGTGCAACGTGTCCAGGGATATTTATTATTATAATTTTTTTTGTTATATAGACTCGGGACCGAGTATTTATTTAACTGCCAATCAAGATGACAAATGTGTCGTTTGAAAACCGTATTAAAGAAATTGTGGTTGCGAATAAAGAGAAGGTGACTGTTACATGTACTGGCGACGTGCAGATTTCGTCACAGACTGATGACTACCGATATGACATAAATGTTGAAAGTGTTTTGTGTGTACCTAGTTTGACTACAAATCTGTTATCAGTTAGCAAACTGATTGGAAAAAGCAACAGGGTATCATTCACAAATGACTGTTGCAACGTCTTCAATCGAGTTAGAGAATTGATGAACTCAGCTTTACTGGCTAATGCCTGAAAATTGTTCAACAGCTGCAGTAATCGATTCTGGTGAAGTATGTCATCATCGACTTGGTCATCTATAAATAATTATTTAAATAAAATGCAGGATGCAGTATAAGGATATTTACACTTGGCAGAAAGATAGATATATCAAAGTCGTCATGTGTAGTGTGCTGTGAAGGTAAGCAAAATCATCTACCGTTTCCACAGAATGGTAACAGAAGCTCAGAATTATTGCAAATAGTGCGTACAGATCTGTGAGACCCGATGGAAAATACTTCTCTTGGTGGATTTAAATATTTCATGGTATTTGTTGATGATTTCAGTCGAATTACTTATATTTAGTTTCTGAAAACTAAGTGTGAAGCTTTTAAGCGTTTTCAACAGTACAAAATGAAAGTTAAGAATCAGTTGATTTTCAAAATTTAAAAAAAATTTTGCCTAGTGACAAATAGGCAGGGAGTTTCGCAATGGAGATTTTAATGATTTTGTCAAAAGAAATCGTATGATTAATCAAAAATCAAATGCTTACACATGAACAGAATGTGTTAGCAGAGCGATTCAACAGATCGCTCATAGAAAAGGCAAAGTGACTTTTATTTCATGCTCGGTTAGACAAAAAGACTTACAAAATAGAATTGCAGCTTCTGCTTTGGACTTCGACTTCGAGTCGTAGACAAGTAAGAATCCACATGATGACTTGCGTGTTTTTGGAAGTGTAGTCATAGTACACGTCCCAAAAGAAAAGAGACTGAAATGGGACAAGAAGTCTGAAAAATGCATAATGGTAGGGTACCCTAGTGACGTAAAAGGTTACAGAATTTATAACCCTAAAACAAAAGATATAACTACCAGTCGAGATGTGATTGTAATGGAGTATATTGATCCTATTCGCATGGAGAGGGAAGATGAAGGAGTAACACAGAATATGAGTCATGAAAAAAATGTCAAGAGAGATAAGGTCTAGTTCCAATAGGGGACATTTCAAGAATAAATGTAGAAACTGAACATGGTACTGCAGATTCACTTGAAATGATGGACAGTTCAAGATGATATGAGAGTGATGAATCTTATTTACATTGTGAAGAAGGAATAAGCTCTAATCTGGAGAGTACTGCTTGGACTTCAGACAGTGACAGCACTGATATGTTGGTCGGTGACGATATCAGCTATGTGAATATGGAACGTGGCACAAGTTGAAGACAACAGCCAGATAAATATGGTTATGCTAGTGTTTGTGCAGGAAATAATCAATTAGATACAGGTGAATTTACCTTAGAAGAAGCATTGAGTAGAATTGATAGATAACAGTAGTAAGATGCTGTGAAAGAAGAGCTGCAATGTTATAATGATTACAGTGCGTGGGAATTTGTAAATGCTTCTAAAGGTGTTACTGTAGTAGAATGTAAGAGAGTGTAGCGAGTTGGAGTTTGACAGTGAAAATTGTTAAGTTTGTATCTTGAGAGCAGTTACTTAGAGAAATTACGATAGTACAACGTCCGTTCACTATTGCAGGTTTACTGGCGAAGGACGCCGCCCTTTTTAACCATTTGGTTGTACATCTATAATGGCAAAAAACGTTTTACCATGGAAAGGCCCCAAAAAGTCTACAAGTGCTCACGTAAACTGCTAGGTGTTATTAATCTATATCCCCATATGTACACATCCTCTGTCTTTACTCTATGTACAGTTCGTTACGTCGTTTGTAATACGGTTGCATTTCCATTTCTGTACATTTACTGGGCCAACCCGCTTGTCACTATAAAACAACCTTTTTGAATATACCATCCTTTATAAATTGATCCTGAACATCTTTCCTAGTAATAGGCAGAAAATTTTAAATGTAGTTAAGGTATGTCTTTTCGTCTTTAACTTTAACATTGGATCCGACCGGCAACCCAGGCAAAGCATCCACCTCATTTTTGTCACAACGCACGTACTCTATGGAGTAATCATAACCTTTCAATAATACTGCCAACGCTGCATTCTGCTTGCTGCCATCACTGGTATTCCTGTTTTATACCCGAATATCGACACACGGGGCTTTTGGTCGGTTCTGAATATAAACTTTCGTCCATATAGGTACTGGTGGATTTTTTTAACACCTAATATTATGGATAAAGCTTCCTTTTCTATCTGGGCATAATCTCTTTTTGCTTTATTAAGCGTTCGGGAGCCGTACGCTATTGGTCTCTCTCATCATCCGAAGGGATGTTAAATGAGAAATGACCGCTCCTATACCTATGCTGTTGGCATCCGTCGTCAATACCAGTGGTAAGTCAGGGCTATAATGAGGAGCCAAGACTTCACTTGACATCTGCTTCACTTTATCGAATGCTGTCTGACATTCGCCAACCCATGCAAACTTAACCTCTTTTTTCAACAATTGATACAATGAAGCTAAAACAGAACTAAAGTTAGGGACAAATTTTGCGTAATACATTAATTATTATTATAAATACAGAATTACAAGACCGTAATTTTGAAATGTTTGTGGGCGTGGCTACATTTTTGGTGGCATTTTTTTGTTCGGAGACGTGTGAACACTATCCTTGATAATCACAAATCTTAAATATGCCACCGTGTCTTTAAAAAAAATGACATTTTTTTGGGGGTCATTGGCCAGAAGCGTGCACGTCGCGATCCCTGCCGGTCCATTGAACTGCAATTCTGGCCCGAAAAAGTACCGCAGAGTGGGTTAGGGCGTTCCCTGCAGGCGACGCGTACCGATCCGCCCTCGTCGGTACGAAAAGAGGCAGATGCGGCGATGGGGGCCTCCACCCATCACGCCAGGCCCGTGCAGGCGAATCGAGGAGTGGAGAGTGCCAAATAGGCACGTGAAATGTGAGAGGGGGAATGGAAGCGAAGATGAATGAGTTCATTGATGTAATGGATGAGAGATGCCTGGATTTACTGTGTGTAACGGAGACTAAGCGAAAGGGTAGTGATACTTTTGATCTCCCCGGTGGCAGATTTGCTCTCTGGTCTGGTGTATCACAGAGCGATCACGCCTGCGCTGGAGTAGGTATCATTTTATCGTCTCGCTTAGCCTCAGGCCTGAAAGAGTATGGTCTGGTTGGTCCGAGACTGCTCTGGGTCCGTATTAAGCTAGGAGTCACGCGAGTTTTTGTGGTAGCAGCCTATGCTCCGGTCAACTCGTCGTCGACTCATGACCTGGAAAAGTTTTGGGATTCTGTAAGGGATGTTCTGGATATGGTTGAAAGAAATGAAAAAGTGATTATGTGTGGTGACTTAAATGGTTGGGTGGGGACACGACGGGACGGTTACGAGGCCGTTCTTGGACCCTATGGTGATAAGAGAGTGAATGATGCTGGTAAGTATATTGTAGATTTATGTGTGGAAAGAAATCTTCTTGTGTCTAACACAATGTTTCAGCATAGGGACATACATACGTATACATGGAGAAGGAACGATCAAATGAGTATGATAGATTTGATTTTGGTTGATAGTCGCCACCGGAAGTGTTTAATGGACGCGAGAGCCTTCAGAGGCCCAACTCCTAATACGGACCACTACTTGGTTATTAGCCGGTTTAGGGGTCTGTTTAAGAAGTGGAGGCACTGGCGAGTACGTGTTCCATTTGGAGGGCTTGAAAGGATTAAGAGTGAGAAGTTGCAAGACCCGAGTGTACGAAGCATGTATGAGAGTCAAGTCCAAGACAGGCTGAATAGTGTGTGCCTACCGGACTTAGACGTGGATGATTGTTGGAATGTTTTGAAAGAGAGCGTGGTTGATGTTGCAAAAGAGGTATGTGGGAGTGCAAAGATGCACAAGTCTATGAATGGTGATGCATGGTGGGATGAGGAGGTAAAAGCCTCCGTTGAAAGGAAGAAGAAAGCTTGGCTAGACTATGTAGCATGTTTGCAGTCGAATGACAGCATGAAAGATTTGAAGAAAGAAATGTACCGTTGTTGCAAGAATATCACCAAACACTTAGTGAAAGAGAAGCGTGAAAGGGAAAGTATAAAACTAGAAGAGAGGTTGGCTAACAACTTCGAGATGAACACCAAACTCTTTTGGAGGGAGGTGAAGAAGTCTCGGAGTTGTTCGTCTGCCTCCAGAATGAAAAGAATTAAGTCTAAGAGTGGTGATATTCTTGCAAGCACGCATGACGTGTTAAAACGGTGGTGAATATTATGGAGATATGTATGAAGGTGCCCAAGATGCTGCCGCTGGGTCCGAGTACTCAAATGACTCGGAAATAGCGGAGGCATCTGACGGCATTATGATGGAAGAAGTTAAATGGGCGATAAGATGTATAAATATAGTAAGGCTGCGGGAGTATATATGGTTACAGCTGAGATGATCAAACTTGGTGGTCCTGCCGTTCGGAACCTTTTCTGGGTTCTTTGTAACAAATGTTGGAAGACCGGCAGAGTACCTGAAGACTGGCGACGTGCAGTCATCGTGCCCTTGTATAAAGGCAAGGGTTCACGCATGAACTGTACAAGTTACAGGGCCATTAGTTTGATCAGTTTAGCATCAAAAGTGTATGGGAAAATAGTTGAAAGGAGAATGCAGGGGATGTCCGATGGAACATTGTGGGAGGCTCAAGGCGGTTTCAGGTCTGGAAAAGGATGTACGGATCAAGTGTTTTCGCTCCGCAACATTGTAGAGAAGCATCTGGCTGTGAGTCAGAGGGTTTTCTGTGGTTTTGTGGATCTCGAAAAAGCGTTTGATAGGGTTGTACGTAAGGAACTTAGGGACATTCTGCCAGATTATGGGATAGATGGGTCCCTGCTGCGTGCGGTGCAGTCAATGTATTTAGACTGTAAAGCATGCGTGCGGGTTGATGGCAACATATCGCCTTGGTTTGAAGTTAATATTGGCGTCAAGCAAGGTTGTGTGTTGTCAGCACGCTTGTTTATCTTGTATTTGGACAAATGTCTGCAAAGGTTAAGATCATTGAATGTGGGAATGCGTATGGGTGACCAAGTTGTGAACTGCCTGCTTTATGCAGATGATGCTGTATTTTTGGGCTCTACACCATCTGAGTTACAAACACTGGTCACAGTTATGAAAGAAGGTTGTAAAGAAAGGGGCTTACATTTGAATGCGATGAAAACCAAAACAATGGTATTTGAAAGAGATGTAGCCAGAACGGATGTAAGAGTTTTGGTTGATGATGTAGTGCTGGAACAAGTGAACGAAATTGTATATCTTCGTTGTGCTTTTAGCAGGGATGGAAGGTACACCGCTTATGTAGAGAAGAGAGTGAGTGCAGGGAATAGTGTGAATGGAGCGTTGGGTAAGCTATTCCAAAGCGAGGTTTTGAGTCAAAAAGCTAGACTCGCTTTGCATAATTCTGTGTTTGGAAAGAACGTTATTGTATGGAAGCGAGAGTTGGGTATGTCAGAAAGATCTTGAAAGTAGGATAAATGCGGTCGAAATGAGAGCACTACGGAAAATCTGTGGTGTAACGCTCGCTGACCGCATTCGTAACTGTGAGATCCGAGAAAGAGTGATATTGAAAGAAAGTGTTGGTGTTAAAATGCGAAAAGGCATGCTCCGCTGGTTCGGGCATGTGGAAAGAATGACAGATGAAAGATTGACAAAGCAGATATACGACGCGAATGTGGATGGATGTAGGTACCCGGGGAGACCAAGGCTGACATTTCACGATGAGATCAAATTTAAAATTACTAAATCAAATGGATGGTAATAATCGGACTAAAGAACTATCTAACGAAGAAGCATTAAGTGTTTTAATTCGGACCTAAATGTAGCTCAATATTTATATATCAGGATTTTAACTAACGAACGTGAGTGTTCTCTTTTCCCACCTTATTGTTAAATACAAGCAGCCAAGCAATCTTGCCGTCCACAGAGATAACTAATACCTATGCGAAGGTTATAGAGCCGACAAGACCCACTAGATCACACAGCTTCAAGGATATTGAAGATTGATTGATTTAGTTCCTGAAAATTAGGAAAACGTCTAATCTTGCATAGTAAATGGGGATGCGATGGATGCCAATTTAGAAAAATACTTCCAGAAGAGTCAAATATTATTTCGGACGCAAATTTATTTATTACATCTTTTGTACCTATTCGGGATGTAGGTACCCGGGGAGACCAAGGCTGACATTTCACGATCAGATCAATCGGATATTATCCGAGGGTGGTGTCAAGAGTTTTCGAAACCGGCGTGTTTGTATGAAAAGGGTAATGAATGTGAAGGAAGCAAGACAGGTTTGTCAGGATCGTGAAGTCTAGCACTCGATACTCTCTGCCTACCCCGTAAGGGACTTGGCGTGATGATATGTATGTATGTATGTACATTTTTTTTTACCTTGGGGCCAAATTTTTGTAGCCTAGTAAATACTTCATAAAGCGTTTCTAAATGTGATTTATCATCCGGGCCGGTAAGAATGACTTCATCTAAAAATATGCCCACCCTTGGCATATCCCCGAATAACTTTTAATTTCCTTAGGAAAATACCCGGACTCGACGCTAAGCCATAAATTAAACGATTATATCGAAATAACCCCTTATGTGTGTTATAACGGCATATTTTTTTGAATCACCCAAACAAAATTGTGCATAGACCTGAGAAAAAAGCCTCCGGAAACAGGTACGTGAGTTGAAACCGACACCTGTTCTACGACACGGCAACAGCAAGACCTTCGTTCACAAAGATCTCTCCATATCACCTGCTGTGTTTCTTCGACAGGACGCAGTGAGAAAACCGCTACAGCCACCATATTCTGGCCCGTACAAGGTTGTGCAACGATCCGAGAAAAGTTTTAAAATCGACATCGGAGGAAAAATTGTTACTGTGTCCATAGACCGTTTAAAACCAGCGTATGTCTTACAAGATACCGAGAAGACTGAAAACCCTACTGCAGAGTCGTCTACCAAATTTGATTATGTGACCCGTTCTGGTAGACGAGTGAGGTTCCCTCACAACTGTTACGACCTATAGGTCTCCGGGGGGGCTGATGTAGGGATTAGATACGATGCGCTTGACCTTGACCACGGAGACTCGTGCGCCGTTGTCCGTCGCCGTAAGCGTCAGTAGTCTGTTCGATGCCACGACGCCGGAAGGCTGTCCGCCCCGTACGAAAGCGATGCTTATAAATATAGCCGCGCGTCGAGATAGTGATTGTTTGTAGCTCGCAAGTAAAGTGTATTAAATTTATTAACTTCATATGTGGTTTTATTTAACCGTCGACCACAAATATCTAGCAAAGGCAGAATCTCTTTTTCCCGAGCGCCAGCTTCTAAGATGTTCCCTTAACGTTATTGAAAACGATCTCCCCGTCTGACCCACGTATATACCATTGCAATTTTTACAATTTAACCTATAAATTCCACTCTTTGACATTTTCGGCACTTTAGTTTTATTATTAAAAAGTAATCTTTTTACAGATTTAGTTGTATAGAAAACCGGCTTCTTATCTTTTAGTAATCTTGAACACTTATAGGAAATGTCCCCTAGATATGGCAATCTTACATAGTTTTTAACCTTATTGACTACATTAGTACCTTCAGAATATAACGCCTGTTTTATATAATTCTTGTTCTTCTTCCTTATGATGCAATCTATTAGTCTTGGGTTATATCTATTGTTTTTGGCTATTATTTTAATGGTTTTCAGCTCTTCTTGAAAATTTTCATAACTTAGTGGTAACACCATGAGATGATGAACCATTGTATGAAAAGCAGCATGCTTGTGTCAGTCTGGGTGAAAAGAATCTACTGTTATTATGTTATCACTATATGTCTCTTTTCTATAAATTTTGAATACATGTTTTTTTATTTTTATTACTTATGTTAATATCTAAAATGTTTATATGATGGTAGTCAATTTCCATTGTGAATTTTATATGTGAATGTATTGAATTTATAAACGACAAAAAAGCATTAAGTTCATCTATGGATCCAGAGACATAAAACATCATCAACATACCTATACCAGTATGTGATACACTGTTGAAATTTGTTATTGCTGTAAATCTGCTTTTCTATACTATTCATAAATATGTCTGCACATAGTGGTGAAAGAGGACTTCCCATAGCCAAACCATCTAACTGTCTATATGTTATGTTGTTGTAAGTAAAATAATTTTGTGATAGACATACATCGAAAATATGTGTTAAGTCAACAAGTTTCTGTGGTTCCAATATCGATTCGGACATTACTTGAAAGATTTTGGCTTTACAGTCATTAATTGGTATGCTAGGAAATGGATTTTTCACGTCGAAAGAAACTAGTATGCCTTCCTCTGGTATAATGACGTCTTTAATATTGTTTATCAGATCTAAACTATTTTTAACAGCAAACTGTGGTTTGAACTTTGTTAAGCTCTTGAAAATCTTGTTAATTTCAGTTGCAAGTTTGTATGTCGGTGCATCTATGTAAGACACTACCGGTCTAATAGGTATTTCTGGTTTATGAAGTTTGATGTATCCGTGTAGTCGAGGTATTTTGGGATTCATAACTTTTAGTCTGTGTTCGTCATTTGGTGTGAAAATACTATTCGTGGACCTTAGAGTATTTTTAACTACTTCAATAATTTTTTTCGTTGGTAAAATCTGGCACCTGGTAATATGATGGTAAAATCAATGATTTTCTTAACGATGGGCCATTCGAAATATTAAAAATGACCCAACTCTTTCTTAATTCTGATAATGACTTTCGAACTTGAATACTCAATCTTATCTGATTCGTCATCTATATCTATAACTAGCCGAACCGGGGAACTTCGTATCGCTTAAGATTACTATTAGTTTGTTTGAAAAAAATAATTAAAGTAGGTATTGTTTTTCCCAGTTTTGCTGTAAGTTTCTCGGTTTTTTGTCATTATAAGAACCACCTCTTGACAATAACTAATACAACAAAAAATACTTGGCAGAATTTGTCCATTCCTTGAAGTGTGAAGCGACGACCACGCGAAGTATTTCTGTGATTGTATGTATGTATGTATATATATCCTGGCTTAGCACCATTAATACAAGCATATAATTTGTCTAATTTAGGGTTAGATCAATTTACATATTTTTTCCAGGCCCCAGGGATATTTTTTAGATTTAAAATATAACGCAATATATACAGTAAAATAACTATGCAACAGAACCAAACTTCCCACCTAAATATAAAAAAAACAACAGTAAGTAAATTAGTTACTTGACTTGCACACAAAAACCACAATGGATAAACATTTCAATAGATTAAGGACGAAAGGTTGACATAATTTACAACTCAGTAAATTGCAACAAACGGAGTTTGATTTCAATGTAATCTCGTCTAGTTAAAAGAAGAATTGAGTATTTTACTCGATTTCCATTCGATTCCATCGGCAGACCAAGACTCAGTGGCTAGTGACTCTACGAAAAAAACACAGGTATCATTATTTGTATATTTGACATTTACATCTGTCAATTCAGTCTCTGAGATTAAAAAACAGGCTATACACAACTTAAATTTAATGTATTTTTTAAATTTATTAAATGGTCTAAATGGTAAAGTCTTTAATATGCTGTACTCAACTCTGGGCAGGGGCTCCACAGTATCAGCTCCTTCCGTTTGACGGCATTCAACGTAGAGCAACTCGAATTGTCAATGACCAGGCAATTATCAATCGGCTTGATTCCTTGGCTTTGCGTAGATATGTTGGATCACTCAGTGTTCTCTAACGCATCTATCATATGCTCTGAGGAGTTGTTTGGATTAATTCCAGCCGCTGATTTCCACCTTCGGACATCGCAACAGAGTTTAAAGTGTCATGTCCATTATATTGATGCGTGTCGATCTACAAATTTGCGATTCCGAAGACATTTCTTACCCCACGTAACACCTTTGTGGAATCAGTTGCAGAGGGCGGTATTCCCAAACGATTATGTCTAGGAAACTTTAAGAAAAGGGTGTACTCACTTTCAGGTTGGCAAAGCATCTATGATACTCCTGGTGTTGCGAATATCCGTGGGCGGAGGTGATCACTTTCCATCATGTGACGCACTTGCTCGTTTACCTTTTCTTGTATAAAAAAAAATATGCTTGGGAACTTTATTGTAAAAACGTGTACATTTGCCCATGAAAGAATTTCCTGCAAGTTACAGAATGAACATCACATGTTTTCTTAAACAAGTTAAGATTTTCATGGAAATAAAATAAGTTTTCAAAAATAAATTGAAAAGTCACCGTTAGAATATTTATTTCATTAAACTTTTCCCCTAGGGAACATCTAGCCCCAGAATCAGGATCAATGCTTGAAACTTACTAAAAACTGTAACTGTACATTGCTTACTAATGATCAGGTGCTTAATCAGCACTTGGTACCACTCGGTTGTTCCTATGGTATATATCAGTTTGGGTCGGAATGCGAGTAAGAAAATTTGCTGGATTTCTTAAAGTATCTATATCACAAAAAATGTCAAGTGCTGGACGTGGTGCTGTCGCGGCTGCTGGTTTCGGAGCCGCGGTAGTTGGTGGAGCGTGCTTGCGCGCGCGCGCGAACGTGTTTGTGTGTGTGTGTGTGTTTGGGTAGAGTGTGAAGCTGTGGCCCGTGTGCAGGTGCTGGATGTGGTGCTGTCGCGGCTGCTGGTGTCGGAGCCGCGGCCGGCGGCGGCGGCGGGG
>NJDD01003997.1:0-12278 GCA_002245505.1 Calephelis nemesis
TTAAAAAGTGGTTTGCATGAATGCAATTGGTTAACACTACATATGGCGCGAATATATTTCTTTTGTACTCTAAAGATTCTAATTAAATCTACAGAATTTCCCCAAATAGGAATACCATATTGCAAAACCGAAGAAACATACCCATGATAAGCTAAGAGAGATGCATCCAAGCCTGCTACTTCTCTTATTCTTCTCAATACATATACAAACCTATCAATTTTATTGCATAGAGAGTCAATATGTGATTTCCAATTGCAATGTTTATCAATTTTACACATACATACATATCTTCACGCCAAGTCCCTTACGGGGTAGGCAGAGAGTATCGAGTGCCAGACCTCACGATCCTGACAAACCTGTCTTGCTTCCTTCACATTCATTGCCCTTTTCATACAAACACGCCGGTTTCGGAGACTCTTGACACCACCCTCGGATAATATCCGATTGATCTGATCGTGAAATGTCAGCCTTGGTCTCCCCGGGTCCCCGGGTCAATTTTAACTCCTAAGAAGTTAGTAAAATCTACATTCTCTATAAAAGTATTATTTAAAAATATTTGTAATTTTTTAGTTTCTCTATAGTGTGCTTGAAATTCGACTCATTTCGTTCATGTAACCATTTTGCCACTTTATTTAAAGTTACAGTTGTTTCTTTAACTAAATCACTTCTATTATTACACGTGATGAGAAGTGTAGTATCATTGGCAAATAAGACAGAATCATGGTTAATAGCATCAGGCAGATCATTTATGTAAATTAAAAAAAGTAATGGGCCTAATACGCTACCTTGTGGTACACCGCAGTCATTAAAAAGATAATTTGAAGTGTAGACCTTTTTGCGGTTACCATTTAGTCTAGATATTTCAACACACTGTTTTCTATTTTCTAAATAGCTTCTAAACCAATCTAACGATTTACCTCTAATGCCACATCTCTCAAGTTTTGTTAACAAAATTTCGTGTGATACAAAATCAAATGCTTTACTCATGTCTAAAAATACAGAAAGTGGATACTTTTTGCTATTAAGACATTCAGTTATTTTCGTAACTAAGTCAAAACATGCAAATACTGTAGACCTGCCTTTTCTAAATCCATACTGATTATTTTTTAATAAGTTAAAATGAATTAAATAGCTGTATAATTTGTCATACATTATTTTTTCAAAAATCTTAGAAATTACAGGAACTCAAGTTGTAGGTCTATAATTGTTCATTTCACAAGTATCCCATTTTTTAAATAATGGCTTGACAATAGACTTTTTTAAGCGATCTGGATATTTACCTTCTAAAAATGATAAATTAATTATATGGCAAAGAGGCTTTGCTATAACACTGGCAACATTCTTTAATATTGATGTGCTTATATTATCATAGCCCGTTGCTGTTGTATTTTTCAAGTTATTTATAGACTTTATTATATCATGTTCATCTACTGGTGTCAGAAACATAGTGTTAGTATGATTAGACAAATTGTGAGATTTTATGCTGTATGTAGAACTGGGCTGATGTTTTTTACACGACTTAGTCTGATTTATAAAGAACTCATTAAAATGGTTACAAATTGCTTGAGAATCAGTATATACTAAGTTGTCAATTTTAATTTGTTCAATCTCATGTTTAGACATTTTATTTTGAAATGAGCTTTTAATTACATCCCTTGAAGCTTTGCATTTATTGGAAGATTGTTCAATATATTTTAATGATGCCTGTTTCTGAGATTCTAAAATACATTTTGATAATACCTTTTTATAACGTATATAACTTATTTTATTCCCTTTTTTGTTATATTGGGAATAACGATAATTTAAATATAATTGCCGTTTCACTTTACAGCACTTTAAGAGACCCTTAGAAAGCCATTTATTTTTTATTGGCTTATTTGAAACTTTAATTTGAATTTTGGGAAAACATAATTCATAAAATAAAGTCAAGGTATCATGGAATTAATTAAAGGCATCTTCACAATTATCAATAGTAAAAAATTCACTAAAACTTAAAGATGACATGCATTCATAAAATTTGTTAACATTTTCTTGGCCAAAGAGACGCTTTGTTTCAAACCAAAAAGTACGCTTGGTTTTACAAAGTGACACTGATTTAATGTCTACTTGTATACTTTGTGCAGTTTCATGGTCAGATAAACCAAGAATATGAGTATCCGAATAAACATGATCTAAATTGCTAGCAATTACATCTAAACATGCATCTTTTCTAGTAGGTTTCAAGATATGGTGACAAAAATTATTATTTTTTAAAATGCTTATTAAATTTTTGTAAGTATTGGTAGGTTGTAAAAGGTCTATGTTCCAGTGTAGTAATAACTCTAATTTAGTAAGAAAAACATCTACATTTGAATTAGGAGTACGATAAATACATATTACTATTAAATTATAGTTTATTATCTCAACTGCACAGCATTCAAAAGAATATGGTATGTGTATTTGTAAATCGAAAGTTTTATATTGAAGATCTTTACACACTAATATACAGGTGCCACCCCGACGCTGGTTATTGCGCGAGAAATATGAAGCTGTGTAGTAACCATCCAGTTTAAAATTTTGTTCAGAACCTTGCTTAAGAAAGGTTTCAGAAAGACATATGACATCTATTTTTCCCAGAGAGTGCCTGAGTTCACTAATAGCAGCTTGAAGGTAGTCTCGTTTATTTAATGCACCAGCAATATTTTGATGCAACAATTTAAAATTATTAACGAAAAAGCTGATTATCACTAGTTACATTTAATGTTTTTTTATTTATTTTTTGCCTAAAGTAGTAAGGTATGGTACCTTTTTTTAGTGTAGTCTCTGGAACTACTTTTTGGTCTTTACACTTTTGAAAAGTTTCTTTCTTCAAACTAAAATAATAAGTTATAGTCCCTTTTTTAAAACTTTTACACGCTAAACTTGTATTTACTCTATATGACACTAGTTTTTCTAAGTTTTGCTTATATTCAGCAAATGTCATCTTTGGTTTGTCTAATGTTTTAATTAAATTTTGATTAAATAAAGATAAGAATTTATTTTTATATTCCTGATAATCTATTTCATTCTTTAATTTAGTGGACAAACACTCAATATAAGTTTTGTGTGTATAATGTCCATATTGTTCTGTATGTATATCTAGGAAGGTACAATTATTGTATTGATTAGCAATCATTTTTAGTTTATGATTAAGAAGCTTTACATTTAAGTACTGATTTTGAATAATTTTTAACAAAAACACTTGTTTACACTTATTTAACTTATCTAAAATGTTACTAACATTTGTAAACAAAGAGTAAGGGTTACAATTATTTGAGCCGACTGCTATAATAGCATAATCCTTGTTGCACAAACCCGAAAAACCTTTAAAGCTATGTATAATAATTTAGAAGAATTGGCATTGGGTTTGACAGTAGATTGAACCGAATACCTGTTGTTATCTGAGAATTTGGTAGACAAACCACGAACTCTTTGGTCACCTAATATCACAATCCGTTCAGTAGTTTTTTTAGGATTTTTGAGAGTGATTCTTAATGGGCTATTTTTTGTTGATACACATTTACTAAACTGAAAGTCAATTCCCTTTTAAGTTGAAATTTCAAACTCTTGGAGCTGACTAACTTGGGAAAGTTGACAGTTATTTAGCTGTTTTAGGGAATTAAGCATTTTATTACTTGGGGTGGATCCCTTTATCTTCTTCCTTGGAGTTGCATTATTTGAAGGTGAACATATAGCCAATTGCTTTAAAACTGAGATATTCTTACTTTGCTCCTCATTCACCCTCCGCAGCGAATTATTTTCCAAAATCAAGTTTTCTATTTCACGGTGTGCACTTTCTAACTGACATTTTAATACATTAATTTCTTCTTGCAAATCTTTCTGGTTGTCACTTAAAGAAGATAAGTCTGGCAAGCTCCTGGCCAAGTAGCTCGAAGTAGAAGTTTCGAATGAATTTACCGATTCTGTTGACATTGCACGGTTCTTTCCTTAGAGTAATGTTGTTGAAGTCGATGTTTCCAAATTCAGTATTTCCATAGGATGAATTCATTTTAATAATATGTTGGATATACTTACTTAAAACAAACTAATATTCGAAATAGCTCCAAGATTTCAAAAGAAAATTTAAATTTTTCAAAGGATTAAGTAACGGCCGGTTGGATAATTTTAAACTTTTGAAATATTCACTTTTTAACACTTTGCACTAAGATTTGTATTTATTACTATAATTATGGTCGATTAAACTTTAGATATTCACTATTAAATTATATAAATACGCTATTTTTTAATAAATTAAATTAAAATTTATATAGCTGATTGATTTCGATATTGACAGCGAAGTCGGCTTCTTGCAGTTTTAGTGCTTTTAAATTATTAAAATATCCAGCTATCTATTAATCTATATCCATATCTAATCTTAGTTTTCTAAGAGCCAAACAGGAAAAATATATCCTGAGTAAAAGTAAATGATGCCTGTGTTCTTCTCCTTGCTCCAAGCTACCCACCTATCAATATTTAGCCAAATCCGTTGAGGCGTTCATGAGTAATAAATAGTGTAACTAATACAACTATCGTAATACAAGGTTACTGGTAACTAACGCATAACCTTTCTAGGGTAGCCTTAGTATTGTACATCAATAGCAATCACATTTGTCCTACAACTTTTATAAAATTTGCGAAAAAAGAATTTGGTTCTTCATAAATTTTGTCAGAGGACGATGAACTTTTTGTATGGAAAACCATTTTTCTTTCGCGATTTTCTAATAGTTGTTGCTTTTGATCCTGAACTCTTGATGAACTTGAACTCATGATCGCGTTAACGGATTTGGCTAAACATTGGTAGGTAGGTAGCTCAGAGCAAGAAGAAGAACACAGGCATCATTAACTTTTACTCAGGATATGTTTATCCTGTTTGACTGTTAGAAAACTAGGAAAAACAACATTATAATTTTTCCCACACAAACTGAACGGGTGGAACTAAGTTTGCCGGTAGAGCTAGTATTTTTAATTAAAGCAAAACCTATAAAGCAATTTTATCTGTTAATCGATATCTCGTTGTCATCAGTTCCTGATGCGCCGGCCGAGATAAAGTTGCTATCGCAATCTATGACGTCACTCCTCGTCAGCTGGAAGAAGCCTCGACAGCCTAACGGGAAGCTCCTTCACTACACCGTTTATTGTAAAGCTACTGCTGGGTAAGTGATATTTCTGATAGCGCTGATTAATGTCAGATTAAGGATTAGTTTAATATTCGATGTTTATTTTTTCTTATTAGCTGTATGTGCTCGCGACTTCGCCTTTCTGGAATTTAACAATAATATTTAGTTTACCCAGTTAAGTTTTTAGAAAATTGATAGAGTAATGGTGGCTTTCGTTATTCTTTAATACATCCGCTACTTGCCAGCAAAAGTCTGGCTAACGACGCTTTAGCCGTTTCAGAGATTAGCCGGAACAAACAATCAATTTTATTACACAAAATTGTAAAAAAATATATTTTGTAATATGTACATACGGTACATTTATATATGTATTATAGTAAAAAGCGGTTATTGTAATGTTGCAAACAGATATCCTAATTTTATTTATTTGTACAGATGTATTTTTAAAACACTGGATAAATATTTATGTGCTATTATCGACAGATTTTATCGTGGTCGATGTTTAGTTTTATAATGTTAGCAACAAAAAGCATTTAAATATTGTTTAGATATTTTATTATTGTTAGGCTTCAAAGAATGAAAGAAATTACAAATTATCTTGATAATATAAATGTAGGTAAAAATTTTACTTGTTATATATCTTTCTTAACAAAGAGTCTATTCTTTAATATAGATATAATGAGTGAAAAAAATATTCTTCAATTTAGATATATCTCATATATTGCCAACGTTGCTCGTGAAAACGGATCTGATGTTTAAAATATTATTTTGTAAGGTTCATTTTGGTTGAAATTCTCAAAAAATGAAAAGGCAAATCTAATAATATTCTTTCAAAAGAACACTTTTCTTTTAATAAGCTGCTTGACAAATTTAATTTACATGAAAAAATATATTACATGATATTTAAACAATGTCATATAAAAATATATTTAAGTTACATAATATTTGTTAAGTTATTGAACCCGCTTGCTATGCTTTTGCTTTGTTCGTTTACGCCAAATGCTAACTCGATATGCATTTACAGTTAAACTGCTGAATTGATTTTCATAAATTTGGGTTAGAAGTATTCATATTTTTAAATGAAGAAACACTTGTACTGTTTCACGTATCACTTATATTTTATTATTTTATAAATAGCCTACCGGTTTAAAATCTTGGTCATTTAAAACACCTATTTTATTATTTATTTAAATCTGAACTTCGAACCATCAAAGCTGTAGCCAGTAACAATGGCTACGATCCTAAACTCATTGATTTGTTATTGAAGAGAAAAGAAAAGAAACAAGTACATCGTTTCATATATCCAGGTATCGTTCAAAAGACCTCTAGTGATAATAAAAGGTATGCCAGACTGCCTTTTCTGGGTAAGATATCCTATAAATTAGCCAGAATGATCAAAGATTGTCAACCGGTATTTTACACGTCTGGATCTTTAAAACACCTTCTCTTCAATAACAAAACTAGAACATCAAAAATGGTGCGTAGTGGTGTCTATAGGTTGGAATGTGAGGGATGTAAAGCAGAGTATATTGGACAGACTGGGAGGTCTTTTTCAGTACGATTAAAAGAACATATAAGTAATTGGCGTACTGGTAAAGGGGAGTCTACATTTGGCAAACATCTGAGGGACGAAGGTCATGCATTTAATCCTACAAAAAATTTTTCGATCCTACATTATTGTAATAAAGGTAGAAGGCTAAATGCTTTAGAAGCCTTAGAAATTAATAAAAGAAAAAACAATTCACAATTGTTAAATGACCAAATAGAATTGAACACATCTCCCCTATTTAATATTTTCTAATAATTTAATATAATCTAATAAGTAATATAATTTTTGTCATAAATTCATTTAATAACGTTTCAGTTGTATTATTATTGCTTTATTGACTGCTTACTGCTTATTTTGTATTGAAATATCCTTTAATATTTATTTTAATGTATTTTCATGTTGGATATTTTTCCTATGTAATTATATAATTTTACTTTTAATAATTAATTACTTATTTTTATTTTTTTGGTCTGACATTTACATTTAATTCAATATTACTTTTTAATTTTGACATGGACATTTATTATTTTTTCTTTTATTTTTCCTTTATTCAACTGACTTAAGCATAAATAATTAAGTTTTACATATGTATAAATAGCAAATTAAATTTAGTAATTAATTAATGAAATTGAGGTAATTAACATGTTATTTATTATTGTTTTCTCAAATTGGATTAATTTCCCGATTCAGTGGGGAAAAATCAATAGCTTGCAACCCTATTGTATAACGCATTTAAGTTTTTTTTTGTATCTACCCACTATGAAATGAATTTAGGTTTATTATTCAAAAATATTGTTCAGTAATTTAAGTTCTAGCCCTGATGATGCTGTAAAAAGCGAAACCGGTAGGCTATTTATAAAATAATAAAATATAAGTGATACGTAAAACAGTACAAGTGTTTCTTCATTTAAAAATATGAATATTTGGAAGTTTTACCAAGCGCCGACGATGGAAAATATCAAATGGGTTAGAAGTAGTTGAAAATTACCATTACAGACTAAAATAAATCTGTATTTTCAACCGAACGCTCTAGTAGTTCCCTTTGGGGACTGAAATAACGTTCAACGCAAGCAAAGGGGATAATAGATCACGTGACGCCTGCTATAAATATCGCTTGATTTGGCGGAAACTCGCGGTAAAACCTATTTTCGCCATTTACCTATTTGAGCCTAAACTTCTAGCAATGATAGTCCACAAATACACCGAGTGGATGCAGAAACTGAACTAGAACTGTTCGAAGAGACTCAGAGCTTGGAACTCAAGGGACTGTATGAGGGTCGTCAGTACGATGTATGGGTCACCGCCAGCACTGCTGTGGGGGAAGGCCCTGAGACCAGGCATGTCACAAATACTCCTTCACAAAGAGGTAAGCCAATTGTTTATTTTATAAATAAAAATGCATCTTGTGCGTGATCTTTCACACACAACACATTCCATGTGCAACTGGAGGTAGAGTGCTGTGAAGCAACTTGCCCGCGAAGAGATCTACTGTCCTACCTATTCCTACCGCCATAATTATCCTGGTTTGTTTCGGTCCGCAGGGAACGCTATCCGGGTATCCGGTATCCGGATGCATCTTTGACACGTATGGTCTTTAAGGCAAGATTAAGTATCTCTTAACATCGGTTTACTTATTGATGACTTCTTATATAAAAAAGAGTGTATTCACTCTTTTGTAAAAGTATTTTAATGTTAAATATATACAGAGTTACATCTAAATCACCAGCTAAATTTTGAGAAACAGTTCGGAATCGATAACACCATCGATCTAGTAGAAACTGAAAATTAAACAAAAAACGCGCACAAAATACAATATGCATGGTTATAACGTAAACAAAGCATATAACTTGTTCCCACCAACCGTAGTCGCATTCGCAGGCTGGTGACATCATGACTTGTACTAAGTACGACATATATACGATAGACTTGTCACCTATCACATTGTGGGACTTAGTGTCTTCGAAAAGTCATTGGTTGTGCCTTTGCCTACTTCTTCAGGGATATGGGCGCGTGAAGATGCTTTTTTTCAATAAACAATTGATACCCTGAAATTTATAGGAATTATACGACAAAGATAATTTTATGTTAATGACATTATAATATGATAGATGTAGCTGATGCTGTCTTAAAGATAGACATAGACAGATAGTAGCTCATTGTAGTTCTGTTTGATAGACGTGTCTTGGGCGCACTGCCAGCCTTTGTCTAACTAAATGATATATAACCCCTTCAAATGCTTAGTCAGAAATGCAGTCGCAGACAGAAGCTGGTCTAATATGACCGTAGTATGTAATGCATTCCAACATTAGTTTCATCAAATTAGCTATTAATTGGTAGTTTTTGTTAATATGAAAATCGCCTTTGTGGTCTAGCGGTCTGGTGTTGGGCTTCATTTCATGAGGTCATGGGTTCGATCTCCGGGTCAGTCAACTAAAATAAACGTGTTTTTTTTATTTTCTTAGAAAAAAAATATCGTAGCCCGGTATTGAATATATGACCGGATGGCAATAGGTTTTGCCACCTATCACATTGTGGGACTTAGTCATCGGCTAGTCGTGGATGTCGTGGTTTTGTGCCTCTGTCTAACTCTTCGAAGATATGGGCGTAATAATATTTTTTTTCTTATAAAAAAATACGATGCCCTGGATCAGATATGTGTCCAGTTGGCGATAGGTTTGCCACCGATCACATTGTAGGACTTTATCTTCGGTTAGCCGTGGGGGATTGTATCCTCTGCTATGCTTGGGGGCGACGTTACGGTGTAGTACTCAGTCCATATATTATTTATTTTCATCACGCCGGTATCGCCGAAGAGCTAGACAGAGAGGTACAACCGGGGCACCTGCAACTAGACAAAGATACTTAGTCTCACATTGTGATATAGGGCAATCATATCGTCAATCGGACAAACACCAACAACGTTTTTATTAAAAAAAAATGAAAGTATATTTTGAGTTGCTCGATTCCGTGTCCGGGTTCGATTAACCCCGAACCCCCACGAATTCAGAACTTAACTAACCTTAAATAATTTTTATATAGCTTATTCATGTTTTTGATCTTAAAAACTTTTTTCTGAAGTTTAATTTTGTATCAGATTTCAATATAATATCCAAATCGTTCTTTGTTTTCTACATTTCATTCTATTGTATTATACATATATATTGTTGTAAAGATTTCTTCGAACCTCATATTTGTTGATGTCATTTTTGAGCACTATACATATTGGAAACCTCGATGGCCAATAGGTTTGGCGTTCACACCATACTCCACCAACCGCGTTCGATTCCAGACGAGGGCAGGCAATTGTGTGATAACATAGATGTTTATATTTCCAAGTCTGGGTTTTTATTAAATTTACACTAGTGTCAATTCAAGTAATACTTATGTAGTAGCGTATCGTTGTCTTACTCTCATAACATAAGATTTAGATTAATTTGTGTAATTTGTCAGGAGTTATTTATTTCGACTTTTTATTCACAGAATCAAGCATTAAAATTAACAATAGCTAACTATTGAAGCTGAATGGCCTTTGTTTTTGTAAACGATTGTTGACTCTGCGTTTATTGGATGTTGTTGCAAACGATACATGAATAAAACGTATTGTTTTTCATATTTTCCAAGAACTTTATTTGTATTTCCCTGTTTCGAATTGCGTGTGGTGTTGGTTTATTATTATAGTTGAATAAACTGAACCAAATTGAACTCCATGTAATGGCTTTATTGAAAGTATACGTGTATGTTTCGTTACGTGTAAACTATCTTTAAACTGCAAACAGTTTTTCCCCACGTTGTTCCGAGCTCCTTTGCAGAATAGTACATCTGCCTTTCTGCAAAGGCGAGAATAAGCTTAACGTCACTAGCACCGTGGCATCGTACAAGGTGGTAGAGTTTCGCAGTGACTTGCCTGGATTGGTACCACCACCTTATCTATTCCTGCCGCCATGACGTCAGTACTTGCCGTTGACCTATTCCGATTCGGAGAGTAAGGTAGCTTATTTTTGATCGAGGCCTAACATTCCGACCTCAGGTTGGCAACGCACCATTACCACCTTTGGTGTCTCTAGGTGACGAATTTCTGACCACCAGGAAATACGTCTGCTTGTTTGCCTTCCAATATCATAAAAAAATAGTTACTAATATTTAGTGAACATTTCACTCTTGAATATTTGTTTAAAATAATTTAGATGAATACGTAAAATAGTTATCACATTTTAAACAAAACTGGTGAAATGGATTTGCTCAGGTAAATATTAAAAAAAGTTTCTCTAAGTAAAAATAAAATGACTTTCAATAAATTAAAAAAAATACTTTGAAACAAAATCCTTGCAATTGCATTTTAGTATGTACTTAGTTATTTAAAAAAACGTTAAACTGCAAAATCAGATTACGTATTTCATTACCATGTTGCGATTTGACGATTCGTTTTTCAAATGGTATATTAAAGTTAATGATTCCGAGATGATCTATCATCAATTTTATTAACATCTCTGTTCTTCTACAACTGAATATCTGAATTGTTAAGTACCAGCAGCCCATCCCAGCTTAGACAAACTTCTGTGTCACTGTATATGCTGTTTAATATATGTCTTCTTCGTGAATGACTCTACTTATTATAAAAGCCGCATCAAAGTCCGTTGTGTAGTTTGGAAGATCTAACATACAAAGGGACAGACAGCTCAAAGCGACTTTGTTTTATATTATGTAGTGATAACTCGAAAACTACTAATAGTATCTTAACAAAATATTATAGACCCTCTTCGGAATCAAGATAATTTGGTTATTGGGTGACTAATCGCGTAACAAACTATACATATAAATTCAAAGAAATGTGTTTTTGAATTGAGAGCCACTGTTTTGTAGTCGGTGACATTGTAATTTATATCGGAAAAAAATCCAGGTATCATCTGCGAATGGCATAAAATAGACTTAAATTTACCTAATTTTTTCCAATGACCTCCATTATTACTTTGTAATTTGCCTTAGTCCGAGGGGAATTTTGTAAACAACCAATTAATTCTTGAAACCCTTGGAACAACAAATTCCTAGAATTCTTGGAAATTTTTCGACAGAACCTACTTTACGAATCGGTGAACTATTTTTAGTAACTAGTTAATATGATGTTAAATTAATAAATAAATTAGAAAATCTAAAACATAAGAGTCAGTGATGGTAAGGATTCATTCCTTCACTCAGGATTGGATTCTAACAAATAATTGAGCAGCCAGGTTAAAAAGATATAGAGCGTAGTGTATAGTACTAACCAAGCAATGAGCCATGTTTTAGACTAATGTGTATGTGCGTAGTGGTAGCGGGAGTGTGGTCTTTGGGTGGCCTTTTAATTCACTCAGGAATGAATCCTTACAAATTAATGAATAGCCTGGTTAAGAAGATATAGAGCATAGTGTATAGCACTAATGAAGAAATGAGCGTTTTGTAGTTTAATGTGTATGTGCGCAGTGGTAGTGGGAGTGTGGTCTTTGGGCGGCCTTTGTAAGGATTCATTAATGAATTGCCAGGTTAAGAAGATATAGTGTATAGTACTAAACCAAGTAATAAGCGTTTCTTATGTTTTTGTGTATGTGCGTAGTGGTAGC
>NJDD01003997.1:18056-34341 GCA_002245505.1 Calephelis nemesis
GTCAGGGCTCCGGTGTGGTACCAGATACTCTCTTCGCCTCACCGCCACTGACAGTGTCGGGACTTCTGCGCCTGCGCATGTTGACGTCACTACTTTAGGTGGAGGTAATGTATACTTGATATGCGCAAAACAGTGCATTCAATGTTAGTGTCATATACAGGGTTACTGGTAACTAATGCATAACCTTTCTAAGGCTGCTTTAGTACATCAAAAGCAACAACTTTTGTTCTACGGCTTTTGGAAAATCATGAAAAAACAATTTGGTTCTTTGTACAAAAAGTGCATCGTCTTCTGACAAAATCTAAGAATTGTAGAACAAAATTTGTTACTTTTAATAAACTAAAACCGCCCTGGAAAGGTTATGCAGTAATTAATAATAAACCTGTATACTCTAAGCTCAAAGTACAAATTAACTGGCACGTGTCTTGATAACTTTTGTAAATGTTACAAGCATATTATTTTTTAGGAACATGGACAGTTTATTTTCCCTGTAAGAAAATTGATCATTTTGAACTTTGAAAAATTAAGAACTCATTGTGTCCACCCCGATTTTCTGAAAACGAGTTTTATTTCATTTTCAAGAATATATGGTTAATATTGTACAAGGTTGACAAATAGTCTACTTTCTATAGATAAGTTGAAGAAAAAAAGTTTCAAAATTTGTTTCCAATTTGTTTCCTTTTCAAAATCTTCTGATATTGTTTTCTAGACTTTATTTCAATAGCTATACATTAAATTCACATAACCGGCAGATGTCGACGTAATAACACTGTTACATAGACAAAAGCAAATATTGCTTTTGTAACGCAATACTGTTGTATAATAGGATAAGATTCATAAAATTTTAGCTGCAGTTTCACTGAGCTTCAAAGGTGATAGTTGAGAAATATGTTCGGTGATGCAGTTCGATTAATATTGTGTTTGGATAATATCACATTCGGGTATACACTGTACAATGTTGCTTAGTCGATACTTGGTACATGTTAGAGCATAGTACATGTTAGAGCATAGTACCTACATGTTAAGATAACTTGAGCAATATGATTGCATATGTACTCCTCAGTTAATAAGGCATTTATTGTCTAATTATACTTAGACACCAAATTGTGAAGTCATAGAAGTATGACAACATAATATTTTCTAGTACAATCCTTGTTTTCAGTTTCATTCTTGTACTTATAATAACACCTAGAAATGATTACATTTTGTATTAAAAGCGTTTTAATCATGCTAAAATGTGAATTATAAAATAATTTTCCCTTTGATAATCCAGATCTACTGTATAGAATAGAAATGCCTTCCTGCCAGGCACTTCGTAAATGTTAATTATGTCAATACCAACAAGACCACTGGTGACGGCTGTGCTGCAACTCGCCCGGAAAAGGATCCACCGCCTTACCTATTCTTGCCGCCATAATGACCTTGTCATGTTCCGGGCCGGCGGATAGGGTAGCCGGTAGACTTAGACTAACATCTCGGTCACAAGAGAGTGGCGGACCTATATCTATGGAGTCTTTAGAAAACGGTTGTCTCTTACGGTATCAGGAGAGCCGTGTGCTTGATCTTGATCTTTGCTTGATCTAATCACATCAAAAAAAGTATACAAATATGACAATAATACATATTGTCATATTTGTATACTTTTTTGATGTGATGATTTGTGATGTGATGTTGTTGTATACAAAAAAGGACGTCCATCACATAAGAAATTAAGACCAGTATACAATATTTTTAATGGAATCCAAAAAAGAAGCAGGTTCTTAATTCGACTATTTGTATGTAAGGCGATTATTCGGCCAAAAGCCAGTCGATTATAATAGTTCTTTTCCCATTGGTTGGTCCCATATCAGTTTTATCGTGATCCTCCAAATGATTTTTAAGTTACAATTAATAATGCATAAATAAGTGCAAAACGCAATTCACTATCAATGTAAGTGAAAAATGTATCCATTAATAAGTAAGTGTAACTCAAAAACTACTACTAAGATATTGATAAAATTGTGTAGGAACATTTCGAAAACATTTGCTATCTTTAAAAAAAAGAATTATCAAATTGCGACCCAATTATCAAATTGGGTACCGCCCAATGAAATAATTGGAGTCGGTTTTTGCAGTTTCATTGCGTTTAATTGTATTTAAAAACATATATTATTAAACTCGTCTCTGTGGTCTAGCAGTCTAAGTGTTGGGCTTGACGTCATAAGGTCCCGGGTTCGAATCCAGGGTCGAGCAACAAAAAGGAAATTGGTTTTCCAATTTTCTAATAAAAAAAAATGTTACCCGGGATTGGAAATGTGCACGGTAGGTGGCAAGCCCACCTATCACGTTGCGGGACTTAGTGTCTTCGGCTAGTCGTGGGTGCCCTGGTTGCGCCTCTGCCTACCTTATCGGGGATTTGGGCGTGAAGATACTTTTTTTAATACTTTTTTACATTATTTGATGCAGCGCCAATATCGCCGTTATCAAACGACTGGCTCTGGAGTAACGCCACGCACATCTATATCCAGCTTAACGGGTGGGATGATGGCGGATGTGACATCACCAAATGGGACGTAGAATATCGAGTTCTTGGCTCCAACTTCTGGCATCGGGCTGATAATTTAGCGGTATGTAATAAGTAGCAGTTTATTTTTTAGTACCCACTAAACCAAGGGTTAATTGTTTTTCTGCTCAAAAATGGATGTTGATGTTGACCTACGATATTTTGTATGGTATTGCATTTTTCTAATTTATCATCTCTGTCTATAATCGATATTATAGATATTATGGTGTCATATATAATATATTACAGATATCATACTTCATACTAATATTATAAAGAGGAAAACTTTGTTTGTTTGGTTGTAATGAATAAGCTCAAAAACTACTGGACTGATTTTAAAAATTATTTCACCATTCGTAAGCTACATTATCCACGAGTGACAGGCTTTGTTTCATCCAAATCGGTATAGTAGAAGCCAAATTACGCAGGCGAAGCTGCGTGAAACTGCTAGTTATCTATAAAGCTGAAAAGTTTGTTTGTTTGGATACAGTTTAATTTCACAGGAATTGCCGTAGTGCAAATAAAATTGTAGAAAGAATAATGTATGTTTCCTATTTACCTGAGGTAGTAGTGGGTAGCGGATTGGAGAGCTTAATTTTAATTAACTAGACTAAGCGGGCGAAGCCGCGGGTAGCAGCTGATATATGTATATCTACATTCGTCTCTGTGTACTAGTGGTCCGGTTTTGGGTTTGATTCCTGGGTCGGGTAATTCTAAATTGTATTATCGATTTTATATATATTACATATAAAATTATCTTGTCACAATGCTAGTAACCGTAATCCTCCGAAACGGTTTTACCGATTTTTATCAAATTTTAAATGCTTATTTAGTAGGTCTGACTATTACTAGTACTAGTAGTAGTAAATAGTAGTGGCTGAGTAGTACTATCTAATTTATATACCCCTAAGTGAAAGGGTCACCCCTACTCACTTAGGGGTAAGAAAAATAGACCCCAATTAACCCATTGAAACAAACAAACAAACAAAACAAACTAACTTGAAAATTAAAACCCCATTTTTTACTAAAACCACATTAAGAAAAATAGCAGAACAACGTCTACGGGTCAGCAAGTAATAATATATGGATATCTATTTCCCTTAGTCATAAATATTTTGCTTTTTTTTCTTTTGCTGTTGGTATTATTTATGAAAGGAGAAGGTTTTCATGAAAGAAAAGAAAATCATATTCACAGTTACGACAGCACAACGTCTGTCGAGTCAGCTAGTTTTCTTGTAAACTTTCCCGGGATTGGAAAAGTTTTTCGGTTCAATAAGTTTGGCACCTATCACATTGTGGAATAAATTACCTTCTACTAACATTATTTCTGCCAACCGCTGAGGATTATCAATGTTGTCGTAGCGTCGATGCTGTTGTCATGTTCCTTTATCTGCCTAATTTTAGGTTTTTTACACAATTACCAACATTTGCATTGGTATCTGAAGATAATATGTTGAAGTTTGTGGAAAATGTTTTAGCAACTAATAATAGAGAGGACAGACATACATATATAAATCACATACAACAGAATAGAATAGTATACAATTACCAACATTTGCATTGGTATCTGAAGATAATATGTTGAAGTTTGTTTAAAATGTTTTAGCAACTAATAATAGAGAGGACAGACATATATATGTAAATCACATACAACAGAATAGAATAGTACAAAAATAATTTTAGTCCAACTTACTTTCAGTTTTATTATAGTAATGTGATACAATATTTATCATTTTTGTAATCTTACTGTTTAAAATCATAAAATGTTAAATGATTATCTTATAAAAAAATATTAGATCTTGAAGTTACTTAGTTCTTTAAATAATAAATATTTTTTTCTATCGATATTTTTATTTCTTCGGCTTAACTCTTAGCACTATTATTAACTCTTTATTGTACACAACTGATATTACAAACAAAATACTTAAAAGTAAAAAAAAAGTACAAAAGGCGAGCTTATCTCTAACAAAAGAAATTTCTTCCAGCCAACCCGAACTCAACTTCTTCAAGCCAGCCGTCACTATGTGAGTGATATTCGTGGAAAAAGAAATTTGGTATTTTAAATTTTTATTTGAAGCCCACCCACGGGTGACCTAAGTGGAAAACTTTAGGTGTGCTTCGTTTGTATGCGCTTCACGGAATACCTCGATCGCCGCTGTGGTGTAGCTTTCCAGGTGTTGGACTTGACTTCATGAGGTCCCGAATTCGATCGGTGAGTGTCGGATGAGTCGGGCAACAAAAAACTGGATATGTGCCCGGTTGACGCTAGGCTTGCCACCTATCACACTGGGGAACTTTATGTCTTCGGCTTGTCGTCCGTGCCCTGGTTGTTTCTCTGTCTACCTCTTCGGGGATAGGGGCGTGAAGACGTTTTTATTTTATTTTGGTCAGGTCACCGTTGGTCAGGAGTGCTATGTTATTCGTTTAGCTTTTTATTATTCTATGTTTGCTGTTGTATTTGCTATGCTATTTTCTCGGTTTACTTTCACAATAGGTCTAATATCTAAAATAGCGACTTATTTATAACATCTATGGTGTCCATGGGCCACGGTTGTTTCTAACGAACCCGTGTGCTTATTCGCTGACCTTTCATATAAATCATGATATTAATCTAATAAAAATATGTCAAAACAGATGGCGCACAAACTATATTCATAATGTTTGGAAACAAAGTAGTTTGTCTTGATAAATAAAGATGGCGCTCTTGTTAAAAGATAATTCACAACAGAACCTTAATAATGTTTGACCATTACATTTTTTAGTTTATATTGAACTTATAATTGAAATTACTTTTAATTATACGTTCAATATAAACTTTTAATAATAAGTTTAATTACTTTTTTTATAATTAAAATTTATTATGGTCGAGTTTCGACAACTAGTAATAATAATGAGGTGATCAAGAGAGACAAGGAGATAGGAATTAATGTGTAGTTTAGTGTGACCAGGCAGGTTGTCCCCAGGTGTCGGAGGCGGCGCTGGGCTGGGGCTACGTGGATGGGTACGGGCGGGGGGCGGGCACGTCGTACGCGGTGGGGCCGCTGCTGCCCGCCACCTGGTACCTGCTGCGGGTGGCCGCCACCAACGACGCCGGCACCGCCTCCACCGTCTACACTTATGCCACCAAAACCTTGGATGGGGGTACGTTCTATTCATAATTCACCACCTGCTACGCGCGATTATTTTTTAAAGTAACCACTAAGCAGGCTGTTGGTGTTAATATAAGAAAGGGCATGGTCAGCCATGTGGAAAGAATGACAGATAAAAGATTGACAAAGCTATAAGGTACCCGAGGAAACCGAAGTTGATATTCTACTGTCAAATCGCTCGGATAATATCCGAGGGTAGTATCAAGAGTCTCCGAAACCGGCGTGTTTGTATGAAATGGGGTAATGAATATAGAGAAAGCCAGATTGGTATGCCAGGATCGTGAGATTTGGTACTCGATACTTTCTACCCCGTAAGGGACTTGATGTGAAGATGTTTATATAATTATGTATTAAACAGACGACTCTTCTAATATTAAAACACAACCACTGCCTACAGATACCATGACCCGTTTACTAAATTATCCTACGACGCGACGGTTACATACGGATCGCTTCGTACATACCGATCCGCACTTTTCGTCCGCGTATTTCGCTTGTATTGTCTTGACCTCCGCGATGTACAGACACGCGCAATGCATCCAATGTGACAGATTTTATTAGTAAATGCCCTATAATATTACACACGGAAAAAAATTGTAGCGTAAGATTCTATAAGTTTACCCTTTAATAGAGCAGAGAATCGACGCGGGGGAATTCGTCACATTATTCGGCAATTCGAGTGCTTGTTTTGGTATAGTGGATCACAGGCATTCCACAAACATTTTCTCAAACGAACTTCATAGATGAGTCGCCTCGTGTCAATATTACGATATTCACAAATCCTCATGATTAAACTGCGCTGACACGTGCACTCCGTACAACACTAGAAGGCTGACTGCGGACAGAGCTGCCCTAGCGAAGTACTGCGCGGGCAGATCCGTGGCACGAACACGCCATGCGGATGGTTGCGGAGCTGTCCGCGTGGACGGTCGTCCGTACGGACCCGTTCGCATTAATCTAAAACGCTCCTAAAGTTTGTTACAGATCGGTACGCACGGAACGATCGGCCCGCGTGAAACTAAAACCAGCCTACGACACGTAATCAACTTCACATGACAATTCAGTGAACTAATATTTATGTATTCTTATATATAAAAATCAATTGCTGTTCGTTAGTCTCGCTACAACTCGAGAACAGCTGGACTGATTAGGCTAATTGTGGTTTTGAATTATATGTGGAAGTCCAGGGAATGTTCAAAAGATGAGAAAAAAGGGAAAAACAACATTTTAAGTTTTCCAGTACAAATAGAACGGGTAGAACGAAGTTCGCCGGGACAGCTAGTACTGAATAAAAATGTGACTAATTAACATTTTCTCAAACAGAGGCTCAAATCATATCCATCAGAAAACACCTCATTCCGTAGATCTCCTGTCTTTAACCATCGAATAAATAACGAAAAAGAAATCTCTATTGCGTAGGTGGTTTATTCACCAAATATTCAAATAATAAACTCTGCCAATTTTGACCTACAAAAAGTAGTTAAGAAATCATGAGTGTAAATTTTAAGTAAATAAAAAAAATCAATCACTAACAGTTAGATACTTAATATTATTTTGAAGTCATCGTTTATTTAAACCAATTTAACTTGAATGATTTGGAAGCCAGCAACCGCTTCCGGTCGGTAACGATAAAAGTTTTGATAGCCCTTCACTACCATATCTAAGGAAATACTTCAAACGCTTTGTAACGCTCGTTCCTTATTGAGTATGTTGACATTAATTAATCAATGAGGCTATTAATAGCTGAAGTAGAAGGAAAATTTATATTGGGAGGGAATGAAAATAATTTTGCCTAATTTATAATGTTTTTCCGTTCACGCTTAATTACTTAAAGGATATTATAAGGCGAGTCGTAGGGCTGTGATATCGATAATAATAGGAATGTGCTACAGTTTACATTTTATCGATAAAAAATCACGACTTGAGTGCACACGATCTATTTGAAGGGTTGAAGGGCCATGGGAGGTGGTAGGATGTACCACTTCAGGCGGTATTCATTATTATATTAATAATATTCTTGAGGTTCCGGGATAAGATCCCCGGGTTGGGAAGCAAAAAAACTTAGAAAATGTATATTTTCAATTTTCTAATAAAATTAACGATTTCTGGGATTGGATGTGTGCCCAGTTGGCAATAGGCTTGCCGCCTATCACAATGTGGGACTTAGTGTCTTCGATAGTGGTGGGTGCCCTGGTTGTGCCTCTGCCTACCTTATCGAAGATATGGGCGTGAAGATAGTTTTTAATATTTTATAACGCATTTTAAAGTTGTTCCATCGCCTCTGTGGTCTAGCGGTCCGGGTGTTGGACTTAACTGCATGAGGTCTCGGGTTCGAATCCCGGGTCGGCCAACAAAACGAAAATTGGATTTTTCCAATTTTCTAATAAAAAAATGTTGGTCGGGATTGGACAGTGCCCGGCGATAGGCTTGCCGTCTATCACATTGTGGGACTTAGTGTCTTCGGCTAGTCGTGGGTGCCCTAGTTGTGCCTCTGCCTACCTTATCGGAGTTATGGGCGTCAAGATACTTCGTACTATTTTATAACGCATTTTTAAGTTGTTCCATCGCCTCTTATGAGACACCTGGCAGTAAGGTGGATGGTTTATTCTACTTAGTTGATCCGGATCAGCACGGGAAATATCTTCTTTTAACTGAATTATATTTTTATCCTGGGGAAAAACACCGCTAAATATTCGTTTGGTCGAAATGATTTGTGACGCAGTGACTGAAATGCCAAATAACAATTTATTTGTTGTAGAGGAAATTGGCCCGCCTTCGGATTTCTTCGACCTGAATATGCTGGTCATCATATGCAGTTCAATCTTACTAGTTCTTTGTTTGTTGGCGTTCATCTGCATCCTGATCAGGAGACATAGGTAAGGCATTTTCTGTATCCAAGGTCCGAGCAGGTGAGGTTTTCAACTTATGAGGAAGACCTGACGTATGAATGAAACCGCGTAATCTTCGGTTTAATTCCTGGCTGAAGTAAAAAAAAGTTTTTGGAAATAGTAACGTAAAAATAGATATATTTGAGTAATTATTACTTACACTTTTTATTGTTGACACTTTTGGTGTAATTATATTTTATCAAAACACTTTTCAAAAATACTTTTGTACTTTTTGTACTTTTCTATAATACACCAACAACCAAAAGTCATGACGTGTTATTTGAAAAGTAAGTATAACATTTAAACTATGTTTCTTAACAATTTTATTTCTTTGTAGACAAAATTACACATCACAGTACCGGCATTCGATTCCCGAGGAGGTCAAGTCGCGGAATGAAAGTGTTGCTTCTCACTCCGAACATAAAGACAGATACGCGCACACGCCGCGGATATATACTTCGCCAGTACATCCGAGGAAGAGTAGTAAAAATGGTATGTATAGATTTTTTTATTTTCATGATATTGGAAGACAAGCAAGCAAACGGATTTCCTAGTGGTTAGAATGTTAATAATTAGTTATATAAAATATGTGGGTTTTTTTATGTTTATATAAATCGTCAATATAAATTAACCGATTTTAATGAATTTCAGCAAAAAAAAAGATTAGATCTCGGAGCAAGTAGATTGTTTTTATATTGATATCTCTATGAGATTCCAAAGAGGAACTAAACAACGTTAACGTGGATACACGGATGTAACGACTCGTTTGCATTCCAGTGTATTAATTAAGATTACGATTATTTCGCTATTGCTAACAATCTGACTAGGTAGGTCCTTCAGAGGTTTGCATGAATTGGTACCAACGCCTGACTTATACTAAGCTTCATGAAGTCAGTGCTCGCTGTTCTGTTCCGGTCTGGAGTGGTCTGTAAACTTACGAAAGAGGCTTAAATCCATCTGGTTGAAAGCTCACCATTACCACTTTTTGGTATAGGCGCCGTGAATATTTAACTATCAGGAAATCCCATATTTACCCACGAATAAATAATGAAACTTATTAATAAAAGCCGAAAGTCACTTATTACGAATAAATAATGAAACCAATAAACAAAATTCAAAAGTTATTTATTTAGTGGTCTTAATTGTTGCAATGTAGTTAGCCTTAAAACCTGAATTTAACATTTATGTAAAGTGCTTTTCCCCGTGTTTGTTATGCTCCACCGACTAGAACTGACCATGTACCTCTCTGCCAGGCAGCTTATTAGTTAAAGTGTAGGTCATCACCAACAAGAACCCTGCTGGTAGAGCGCTGGGCAACAACTTGCCCGGATGGGGAACCATTGCTTCACCTGTTTCTGCCACCATAACGACTCTGTCACGGACACTATTCCAGCACGGAGGGTACCCTACCACCTAGCCAGTAGTTTTGCATAATAGGCCTAACATTCCAGAAATATGACAGCGACGCACCTGTAACATCTATAGTGTCTGTAGGTTGTTTGCTGATTTGACATAAAAAGTGACGTATTACATGAGTCTAAAATGATTTAAAATTGCTATGTTTTATATTTTGCACATAAAAAAAACATGAAACAATAAAATCGCGGGAAATACGTTTCTCTTTAAAAGCGTTTGAACCTCTAACTAAAAGCAAAGAAAGTTACTTTTTAAAGAGGGTTATATAATTTTATTAAGGCTTTTATACACTAAAAGATTCCATTTCCCGAACATTCAACGAATAGTACTAAAACGGTTACATTGTTATATTAAGCTATAGTTTTGTATTTTCTGTGCAAAATGAAAGATTTTATTCTTACCTACATTAAAATAAGTAGGGTTTTACATGTTGGTTCTGGGGTCCTTTAGATATGATAGATAGTTTATATCTCTTTAAGAGATTGTCTCTATGGTCTAGCGGTTTTTGTGTGCTTAAGGTACCGGGTTCGACCCCCGAATCGCGCAACAAAAAACATTTGAAAATGTATATTTTCAATTTTCTAATGAAACCAAAGTTACCTAGGATTGGATATGTGTCCAGTTGGCGATAGGCTTGTCACCTATTACATTGTAGGACTTAGTGTCTTCGGCTAGTCGTGGGTGGCCTGGCTTCTGCCTATATCTTCAGCGATATGGGCTTGAAGATACATATATTTCTTATTAGATCTGGCTTCTGATTCTCAAATTATACGTAAGGAATAAATGGAACTAGCGCCACCGTTAAGTTCGCAATATTGGGATGTGGTGATCCGCCCAGACAGACTAGATACCCTCACGATGCAGGTATAGATTAACCTATGGTGGCGGGTTACCCAAAGTGGCGGGTAGCCGCTTAAAATACTAGAAATGTCGGTCTAATTTCAGAACATGTATCGTTTTGATTTCAGTTTTTTTTAAAAAGATTGATTGGAAACAATTAAACATTTTTTGTACCCTGAGCCTGAACCCAAGGTGATAACCATTTGTATTGTCGTGTCGCTATTTTTATTCTAGATACTACTTTTTTTATGATACTGGAAGGCAAACAATCAGACGGATTTCCTGATGGGATGAAATGCACGCCGCCTGGAGACAGCAAAGGTGGTAATGGTGCGTTGCCAACCTGAGGAAGAGATGTTAGGCCTTAAAACAAAAGTAAGTTTACCGGCTGCCATACCCTCCAAACCGGAATACGTCATGACGTTATAGTGGCAGGAATAGGTAAGGCGGTGGTACCAATCCGGTTGAGTCGCTGCGAAACTCTACCATATAGTCAAATGTCACGGTGCTAGTGACGGTAAACCTATGCTCGCTTTTACGAGCTGCCTGGCAGGAAGGCAGATGGTCTATTTTGCAAAGAAGCCCGGACCAATATGGGGACCAATTTTACTGTTAGTCATTCACTGGCTTTTTAAGTATCAGTTCTGCACGCATATAGGTTCGACGAGGAGGATCCGATAGACGAATAACAATTATTTATAAGCTACTGGCTTATAGTAGGTATTGTAATATTTTAAATTTATAATGTAATGTTTTAAGATGAAAGGAAAATAGTGCGTAATTATCTAATACTACAATAAAAAATAAGTTATTTAAAAAGAACTGCAAGATTTTTAATATATGAAGCATGCAATATGTAACAAGATCGAAAACTCTTTACATTTGGAAGATTCTTTACCACTTGGAAGATTATAGCATTTTCCTTCTTTGGAATTTTTTACTTTCTAAAAGAAAAAAAAAGTTTTTTACTTTCTATTAAATAAAAAAGGTATTAATAAACTAAGAAAATAGTAATAAAGATAGAAGTAATATTAATAAGTAGTAATTAAAAAAAAAGTACTTTACTTTCTATAAAAAAAGGTGTCATTAAACTAAGATAACAGTAATAAAGATAGAAGTAGTAGTAGTTGAATCGACTAAAATATTGGTTTTGTACATTTGTTACACGATTACTTTCCTAGTAACAAACTGATTTTGATGGCTAGTTTTTGAAAAGGTACTTAGATTATGATTCCGAGGTCCCATATAATTTTTAGACTTATCCGACTAGTTGCTTTTGATAAAATTAATTTATTATTAAATATGATTCAAACTCCCTTAATGGGGAACATAATTCAAAACAAAAATTATCAAATTGCAAACAATTAGAGTCGGGTTATTTGCAGTTTTACTGCAGAATTAAGACTGCGAACAATCAGTCTCAAAAACTTATGATGGTAAGAAATAATTGCAATGCACCATAAATATTACTCGGTCACTTTTATAAAGTCAGGTTAAACGAATATGTGTGCATTTGTCCACTAAATAACTTAGCCTTACTTAGCTTCCCTTCCCTTAGTAAGAAACGAAACGCAAAATTGTTATACATTTGCAAATAAATGTTTTTTTTACTATTTAACACTCTTGTACATATTTTATTCTTCAAAACCCCGAGTGTCCTGGTCACATCTGACACATAAAGTGAATGTATTATGGCGGTTCTTCGTAAACGTATTCCATGCTTTTCATATTTGGTCGTTCAAATATATGTTATGACGACTTTTTGGATGTAATAGTATAGTTTTCCTCATACTCTTCCTTATTTACAAAAATAAATACACGTCTGGTGGTTTGTTTAACAATTTCAAATTTCAGGTTACAATATACCTAAGATTTTTGTACTTTTTGTTGTTTGTGAAATTTATAAGTATATATTCGTCTACTGTTTGTCTTTTAGATCAACGTTTTGAAGTTATGTTACTCTTCCACGATCTAGAAGTAATAGCAATAACGTATTTGTATATAACTCTGCAGTAAAAATCAAGTAGTTTTACGATTACTTTGAAAAAGAGTCAAGACAAAAAAGTTCATTTATTTACTTTATACTTTTATATGCAATTAGTTTTTTTTTAATATTACAAAAGCATCTTCACGCTCGTATCATCAAACGGTCACCTTACATCCAGGACACCCCCTAAACTGATCGAAGACATGTTCCAAGATGTGATTCCTGTGCAACGCTTTTTTTTATTAGATAATTGAGTTATACTTAATAATGCATAAAATTAATTTATTATTAAATATGATTCAAACTCTAGAGTATTGCAGTAGAGACAATGGGAACAATGTGCCATGAAGCTAAGTGCTTCATTTACGAATTAGGACATAGGCTCCGAGATAACGGGCATGACACCCGCTCCGGCTCATTCTAGGTGCAAAGACTCGCGCTGGCCATACAACGTGGTAATGCCGCTAGTGTCATGGGTACTTTTGCACCAGGAATGCTTCGAGGTGGTTTATTTGAATAATTATTTGTTAGTTATATGGTATTTTTAAGGTAGGTTTTAATATTGTTTTTGGCAAAACATTGTGTAAGTTGTGAAAGATTGAATAAAACAACTAGTTTCATGATAATTGAATAAAAAAACGTTTGTTTTGTCATAAAAATACCTTTAAATAATTCAGGCATTCGGGTTTCGAACCCGGAACCTCAAAAAGTCAAGTCCAACACCGAACCTCTAGTTTACAGAAGAAGAAGAAGATATTTTGATCTTATAATAAACACAATTAAATAATAATTTTCCTATTTGATTTTTTCACTGGATAAGCATGCAATATGAATGTAATTTTTACTGAAAATCTGAAAAGAATGATGATTTATGTTTTTCTCTGTTCTTTTATATAGAAATGTTTGAAATAAGTCCATACGCGGAGTTCGCGCTGGGATTTAGGACATTCGACCACGTGGAAAACCAGGACCTACCCAGCAGACTGCCAGGAAGACCTAGATTTGACACGGGTAAGTGTAACATGACAGTCCATATACAATATTGTTAAATACATAAATTACATATCATCATGCTGAAATTACTTACAATAATAACCTGAAATCCACCCAACATACCAAAATTACAATTAAAAATCACCACAAACCCTAAATGTGACGTTAGTGCCAAACTAGGCCAAAATCGTAGTTTTTAATACAATTATTACTATGATGTTGTAATTCACGCAGTAAACGCGGTTCGTGGTAAAAGGCGGGGTGAGCGTCGAGTTCAGCCAGAGATGTAAAACCTATTTTCACGTCGATATGAGTTTTGACACAGAGCGAAATACTTAACACGTATTTAGCTTTAGGTGTTAGCTCATATTTCTCAGTATGTAAACTATTTGTTTGGCTAATTTTGTTTATAAGATAAAAAAATATCGAAGTTTCGTGATTAATGAGTAAATATTTTTTCGCTTGTACGATCAGATGAGATGTGTGGGAATGCAGGAGGAAATTTATAGAAATTTGTATAGCTACAGCAAGTAAAACCTTAAATGTAAAAAAAACTACTTCTGATATTTTTTGACTGATTCAAGAAATGTAGTCAACATTGTTTTGCACTCAAACGTCAATGACCATTTTTCTTTTAGCATTTGACACAGACTATAGCAAACTAAAAAAACGGGTTTTTAAACAATGAAGTCAGTTCTTTGCCACACTGTCACATTTCCTTCGTTCCTTTTTCCCTAAACCTGTGATATCACTACACAGTATAAAACAAAGTCGCTTCCTTTGTCCCTAAGTCCATTTCTATGCTTAAATAATTAAAACAACGCAACGGATTTTGATGCGGTTTTTTTAATAGATAACGTAGTTGAAGGAGAAGGGTTATATGTACATTATATAACCGGGCAAACCGCTAGTAATATATAATCACAATTTATGTTGAAACTACTAATGGATGAGTAAGAATATTCCAATGGGTATTAACTTCTCTGCGACTCCATTTCCGAGATTGCGGATAAATGCAAGAGGACAATGAATGCGTACCATGCAATTTTCGAATACATTGTAACTTCTCGGATATAAATCACCTAGATGAGACAAAAAATCGATATCTTATTTAATATGATACTCTAAGACGACTTTCTCGGTCACATTACTAGTATAAAGTAATTTAATTTAGCTTGAGTACAAAGTTCTAGGAAAACGAAGACTATTTTTACTTGAAATTTAATATCTTTATTACACTCCTTTTTTCCTTAGCTAGTCTTCGGAATCCTTTGTCTCTTTTATTAGATTTTTCGTTTTCACATAGCCATGTCTCTTTAAATTCATTTGTCGTGCATACAAAAGCATTATTTTATTTTTTGTTTTCTTTTTTTCCATGGGCGTGAGAACTTGCCATTAGTCAAATTTCATTAATTTTTATCAGTTATTCCCGAAACCGTAATAAGATTAGTCGAAATTGGTCATAAATAGTCACCTAGTAGAGTTTGTACCTATTGTTATTACCTACCTTATTTATTTATACGTATTTATTATTTATGTACCTAATGTCACAAACACATAAAGAATTTTTCTATAGTATTTCTATTGATCAACCCGAATACTTATTATTACTGCTTAGAATCTATATTTTTCATCGACACTTCATTGAATTCCGTTGTACAAGAACACACACACACACTTTTGGAGTTTTCCACAATGCTCCAAAAAAGTGTGATACCGTTAAGTAATAAAATTGTACGTATTGACAAATAAAACATATTGGTTGCGTAACACTTGAAATAATCATTGTTTTATTCACTTCATCATTTAAAATAATTTACTAGTAAATTTACTACCATAAATTTACTAACTAAAACTAACACATCCAGATAATGGATATCTTTGGTTCTTAGTCAGCAATGACAAAAGAGATGACAATGCCTTTGAAATATGGAGCTGCCGGTGTTCCAAAATTTATTGCTTCGATTCAACACGAAATCCAGCCATGGAGCGAACTATCCGAATTTCGAACATTCACTACAACCACACTGAATGGTATTTTAATGAATACTCAAATAACCACAAAACCACCGATACCAAACACTAAACGTAACATAGATGAAAATTTCAACTATTTACATGAAATATTCAGCAACATATTAAATTTATGATTATTTATTAATTAATATCAGTTTTTATTGTTTTTTTATGAAATAAAATAAATTAAAAGCATGTGTTTTGTAATGGTAAGAGACTTTCGTCGTCTATAGACGCCATAGATCCTGCTTCGTCTTGTGGCCGGGACGGGAAATTTTGTATATTAATTTTATTCATTTTGCCGTGGTTGAGATGAATTTAAACCATTTTTTTAAGAAAGAAAAGGTTAAATACCAATAGTGTGTGTCCAAATATTGATTGAATTGATTTTTATTTTAAAATTTAAGACAACAAAACAGAGAGAGATAATAAGATAGTATAAGAAATAAAAAAC
>NJDD01003997.1:38216-56968 GCA_002245505.1 Calephelis nemesis
ATTGTTTAAGGGTGCACATGAGTATTTGCATAATATTGTTTCTGCAGCGCAAGTCAAAATTAAAGGATAGCGCACACTTTAAATGGTTACAATTAACGCGAGCCTTCAAAATGATCCTTAATAATGGCGTATCCATTATAATTACCCAAAGGATACATCCATGTGGAGTCAGATTAATTTAATTACATCTATGAGCCAAAATTTTAGTTTATCCGCTACCTCTCTGGCAACCTGCCATCGTCGATACGACACGATTTGGGTCAAAGCACTGATGTCGTTTATATCAGTCGCACAGACTGATCAGATTACTAACTTGGCAGTGTTACATGGTGCTTCGCTTTTACGACTTTCATTTGTTTCAAAATTTGTTTGCGCTTGTTTTAATTTGAATTTGGTAGTCCATTTTAGACACGTTTCAAATCTAAATACATACGATATGGGGAAATACACATGTACATGTATAAATATATACTTACTAGCGTTCCGGCTGCGACTTTTTTCCAGTTGGCCTATGACTATCGACTGCTCTATAGATCTCATGCAAAAATGAAACACACACAATAAAAATAATGCATTTCGCTTTTAATCCCTGTTTCAGTAACAATAGCTACAAATCGAATTAAGAATCTTCTTTTGGAACTTTCTTTTGGAATTCGATCGAAATTGGGTATATAAATGAATAAATAAATATCCCTAGACTAATTACACAAATTGAATCTAACCCCAAAGTAAGTAAATTGCATGGTTGTGTAATGAATGTTAGTCAACGATACTAATACATAGAAATACTTCTATACAAGGACCAGAATAAATATAATTTACACCGAGACCCGGAAATGCAGACATCTAAATGTCACCCAAATGTCTACACCTGTCGGGAATCGAACCTGAGCCTCATGGTTGGTTGGTGGAGTTAGCCGTGTACGCTAGCCACTCGACCAACGAGGCAGTTAAGTCCACTATAATCACTAACATCCATGCGAAGTCAGGTTAATTTAATTTCAGAGACATAAGCCAACATTTTACTTAGTTTATCTCTCTGGCAAATTGCCATAGTCGATACGACATGAATTTGGGTCAAAGCACTAATGTCGTTTATATCAGTGGCAAAGACTGATCAGATTACTAACTTGGTTGTGATTCAGGATGCTTCAATTTTAAAATAAATACACTTTACATTTGTTTATTGATTAATACCATTTCGATTTTAAGTTACAGCATTAAAAGAATTGTAGCTATGTTACTTCTACACACTTCTATACTCTTTTCGATAATTTTAGACTTTAAACATGCTACCTAAAAACTAAGTATTTTTATATTTTCCATCGTCGGCGTTTGGTAAAACTTCCAAATACCTATTTATATTTTTAAATGAAGAAACACTTGCACTGTTTCACGTATTACTTTTGATTTATTATTTTATAAATAGCCTACCGGTTTCGATTATGCATCATCAGGGCTAGAACTTACACTACAAGTTTGAGTATTGTATAGTGTGAGTCTTTTTTCCACTTTCAAACGTTGATCTATATCAAAAGATAGCCATTATCTGCCTTAAAACTCAAACAAAGCTTAAGTAACTTTATACAGAGCTACTTTAATATTTACTATTTCATTTTATATATCAAATTTTTCATTACTCTTCTGATAATAACTACTGAAAATGAGTCCATTTCTTTAGCTAAGTATTATAATAAAACATCAAAACAACAAAAACCTTTATAAACATCAAAACAAGTACAAAACCCTCTTCAGTTAATGTTATCTATTTGTAATTACACTAAAAGCACTCGCAAAAAGCATCGTGTTCACTGGCCGGGTATAACTTGTGTTAATAAATCATAATTATGTTCCAGGCCACTGTCGCACTCCGCATCACAGATAAAAACCGACAGTTACGCCACAGACTACAAACTTTATACAGAATATCATTATTAGTTGCTTCATATTGTTGAAACTATTTTATGCTGTGACATTGTTTTGATATAACTTGCTCATATTGTTTTAAACTGGCTATCTATTTTATAACGTCTAATGCCCGGTTCCTATAATCAACGAATCGTAATCCGTCAGCTAAACCATTCGTAGTTTCAAAAGTAACGGAGCGTTACCAATATTTTCAAAAAATGTTTAGAATCAATAGTCGGAAACGAGCAACCGTTGTTAATAATCTTACTAAGCGTACAAAATACTACCATCCGTAATCAAAACGACTCGTTTTTTGAATATAGGACCCGGGCATAAAAGTTTTGTTACTGGTAATAACTACAGCAACTAAATTAATAAATGTACTGCCAAATTTTGGAGATTCTACATACTCAAGTCTTAATATAGGCAATCACTAAGCATTTTAATCTTTTTTATACATCTTTTGTGGTTTTACAGTGTTTTACAATTTAGATATATCAAGAGGGTGATTTTTTTTAAGTGTGACCTTGATAAACACATATATTATTATGTATTATCTAATTGTAGTCTGAAACAAGATGATTAACCTATCTGAGAGATTGTGCTACTACTATAGATCTGTACTCCTGAATCTTGTTTACATGGAAGTTGGAAATTGAAGTCGGATATTTGATATTAGCTACATGTTAGTAACATTTCGCTAGTATTGTGTACGATACAAATCCGATTGCAGTTTCTAAGTATTTGAAATACGGATACAAAATACAAAATACGTATTTTCATCTTATATTTAAAATACTTAAAACCTTCTTAGGTTCCTAATCTTTTGATTTCCACACCTAGAATATTGAAATCAGTGTTGCAAAAACTTGTGTCCTTCAAAATCAAAGTAAATGGAGACTTTTAAAAACTTATTTTCAGCAATCCCAATAAAGACACGTAGCTAGTCATCTGATTCAGGTCCTGAGTTATTTAAAACATGAGAAACCAGTGAACAATTTTTGACTAGAAACGCTGCGTTTTCACTTTCTATTTTAGCGTTTTATTTATTTTGATATGTATGTATATTCTTTATCTACTTGTTTACGTATGTTTTGTCATCTAATTTCTTCTAAATACCTAGATCGTTGTCATTAACATTTTGTGTATATATTTCAACGAGTTCCGGGAAAATTCGATAAAAGCGAATGGTTTCGGTAGGTTGTACAGATAGCAGTATATCACCTAATTAAAGCGGTACAATATGGACAGTTTCACCGGGTCCGCTATAAATAACATATGTATGAAAAATTCAACTGAATGTAAGCAGATAGAAAGTGCCTGCGACAGACGTGTTTTGCATCAGACATTGCAATTGGTTATAGTTTTGACCTCGACATATTTAGTAATGTGTATTATCGTTAAGACTAAATATTCATATTTTAAAGAAAGAAACACTTGTACTGTTTTACTTATCACTTATAATTTATTACTTTGTAATTAATAGCCTACCGGTTTCGCTTATACAGCATCATCAGGGCTAAAACTTAAACTACTAAACAATATTTTTGATGTGTAAATATAAATTCATTTATAAAGGGTAGATACAAAGAACTTTAAAACGTTATACAACCGAATTGCCAGTTATAGATTATTTCACCACTAAATGGTGAAAAAAGTACCATTTTAGAAAATATTAAAAAACATGTCAATTGCCTCAACTATTTTTTACATATGTAAAACTTAATTATTTATGATCGAATCAATTAATTAAAAGAAAAAATAATAACATTATAAATGCCCATGTCAAAAATAGAAAACTAAAAAATACTTTAAGATTATTTATTTATTTTTTATTTTTTTTTCTTTATTTTTAAGTTAAGACTAAAAATGTTGTTAATTTTGGAAAATTAATATTTCGCAACCGCAGCGGTCATGGTTCGAAAATGCTCCGTGAGTACACTAAACAAATGTCGAATTTTAAACATCAGTACCTGTTTATGTAGAAGAATGTAAAATTGAAAATATCTTTTATAGCTAAGACTTTAGGACAGTGGTTCCCAATTAGTGGTAAGCTCAAATTAAAAAAACTAAAATTACGGATGGTTTCTTGGACTTAAAACATTTTTTAAAAAAATCTTCATATTTCATAATTGAAATGATTAATAACTGATAAACATATATTCGTATGTCGCTTTAACATTTTACCCATAGTCCATTGAAATGTTACATTTTTTAAGCCTAACCTTGCGTTTTTTTGGAGGAGTCAATTTTATTTTTTCGATGTGTAGGGGGGGTAAAGCTAAACCAAGTTTGTGGGGTCGCCACCCTTGTCCCACGGCCATCATCTTGAAAATAGGGGTTGAAACGTTTCCTATACTATATCTCTTAAACTATTCTCTACAACTTTGGTCCAGTAACTTTTTACGATCTACAAAAATGGTCTGATATATTTTTTTCGTAAAATAATGAAAAAATAGTTACATTGAAAAATTTTATTTTTTTCTTGAATTTCTGAAAATGTTCGCTTATACTTAACTTTTTTATTTATAGTTCTACGATAAAATGTTACTAGACCAAAGTTGTAGAGAATTTAATTTGCAACAAAAAAAACTAATATTTTTTTTTATAAAATAAATAGTTTAAGAGATATACTATAGGAACCGTTTCACCCTATTTTCAAGATGGTGGCCGTGGGACAAGGGTGGGGACCCCTCAAACTTGGTTTTAGCTTTACACTGACCCCCCCCTACACATCGAAAAAATAAAATTGACTCCTCTAAAAAACGCAACCCCAAATGTAACTTTTCAACGGGGTAGTCCATTAGTATTAGTACAGTATTTTAAAAAGAAGAAAATTCTAAAAGACACATAAAAAGAAACTCATATTCAGTTGCGCAATACGGAAAACGAATTTTTAGTGGTAATAAAACTAATTAGGAACTACTGTTTTAGCAAATTACAGAATTAAATCTTTTAAATCATATCAGTTTAGACGATGATAATTAAATAGGTGTAGTTGAAGATTTGTAATTTTTATATTAGTGTAAAAATATTTTATTATGTTTATCTAAAATAAAAAAATGTAATCTTATTTATTAGAATTATAAATATTTATTTCAAATCTGCATTTTGTATGAACTTAGTCTGTTCAAAAGAATAAAATGTTTCGAAATAGTTTAGAGACTAGGCTAAGACCTTGTACTATTTAAATGTTCACGCCACTATTAAATAATGATGAAATAAAGTCCTTAATAATATTTTTCAAACTGTTTCAAAATGAGTTGTTTATTTGCTTACTTATTGAATTAAAATAATAGCGAGCTCATTTGAAACGGCATTAGATGTGTACTTAATTTTTTATAATTTTTAAACGTTTTGCAACAATCTGTATATATGTTGATTTATAAATTATGACTTTTACAGCATTTTATATGAAACATTTAAATACATTACTAGGTCTTGGCCCAGAATCTATACCTGATAATGTAATCAGATATTATAGTTTGTTTCCAGAATATAAAATTCAATTAGAATTAAATATTTTACTGTATTATTTATATTAACTATCGTTAAATTTGGCCTAAGATCATCTTGTCTTAACTTAGGCCATAGAAAAAGGTTTCAGAAATATATCACTATAACTTTATCCCACTGCTGGGACACATCCGACGTGGAGATGTAAAAAATATCTTTAAAAAGACTGATTCTAATAGAAATAAGAACAGTGCCAAGTCTCTGCCAAATGATTGTTATATCAAAGTGGAACTTTGTAATTGTAAATTTAGCGAGCGTTTTGTATGAATTGCTCAAAGCGGCTTTTACTACACAAAGTTGCATAATCTGTGTAATTTTTTGTTGTTAATATAAATGTCGTCATTTTAATGTGAAATATAAATATGTAAGTGTTTGAGTATTAAATAGTAGTTTTATTTATATCTTTAAGAAAACTTACCTTATACGTTTTAGTTTGTTCCAGCTAATCTATTCAAGTCGCAAATAGCTGATAATTAAGTAGTAAAGGCAGATATGCCCGGGGCTTGTTTACAAATAGTAGACGTATTTCATCATAATTAATATTAAAAAAGTATAAAGTATATAGCAATGAATATAATATAGACCAGGAAAACAGACATTCAAATGTTTATATTACAAATGTCTGCACCGTCTGCCGTCGTCTCAAGACTTACTATTAAGACAATTACTTCATTGATTAACAAAGTGGAATCTACTTTATTGTCACAGCTCTTTTTTAAGTAAAACGTGACGTCAAATAAGTTTGTCAAACAAGTTTGTCAATTTACGAGAAACTTTCGCTTAAAGAAATCGAATATTATGGTATCCTGTTGCTAGCTTTAGGTGTAACTAGAAGATTTTTTAAAGGAACTAACCATAAACAAAATAAGTAAACGACTCTTGATACATTCTTTTTCATTCATTCATTGCGGTACAATATTTTTACAAAACAAGAGACAAAAAGTAAAGCAGTGCAACTCACTCCGGCGTGCAGGCAGAGGTGAAAACATGTATATTTATTTATTTTTATGATATTTTTTTCGCTTATGGTAAAAAATTCACGCCGCCTAGGGACATCAAAGGTGAGATAGGTATGTTGGACCTCTAGCAAAAGTAAGTTTGATAACGTCAACACGTCAACGATAAACGCTGACGCTATGGCGGCAGAAATAGATGAGGTGGTGGCGCTAATCCGGGCGAGTCACTGCAAAACTCTACTACCTATTTAGATGTCACGGTGTTAGTGAATGTAAACATATGGTCGCCTTTACGAGCTGCCTGGTAAGAACGCAGATGGTCTATTCTGCAAAGGAGCCCGGACTAACACGGGGAAACGAATATCAACATTGTGCATTTTTAATATTTATTTTTTTTAAACTTGCATTACATACATATGCAACGTTGAAATCGAAAATCGTAATAGGAAATACGGCAACAACATACAGTGGTTTTATTTTCCTTTTATCTTACGTTACGGTTGCCTTTCTCAGATAACAATTAGTATTTTTCAACTAATGATGCTACTTCAGATATTACGGTACGTGTCCCCGAGGTACGTACACAGGTCACGTGTTCCTACTCGAGTTTAATATTTACCCATCGCAAAAAGTGTGCAACGCCGCTTGAAAAGTTTTCACTTTAATAAATACATTTCAAAACAAAACCCTTTTGCAATTCCAGGAAATACACCTTCCTGTTCCTGAGTCTAGACTAACTTTAGTATATTAGCGTAAGTATATCCTCGTAAATCAGTTGCCGGCCATTTTTCAGTCGCTCGACTCCATATTTTAGAAGTACTTTGCTTCTGGAATGCCAGCTTGTAAAATATAACTTCCGACTAAGACAAATTGGACAAGACTTTTATTTATCTATATACAGAAGGTTTACATACGACTGCTTATATGTTTTATTAAAAAACAAAACGTATCTTCACGCTCATAAATATTCAGATCTCTCTGAACAGGTAGGCATTTCTTATCGGATCTTTCCAGTGTGTGACCGCTTTCTGATCCAGTGGCAGATTTTATTATTATGAAAACGCGTTACAAGTGCCTTTTCTAAGGTCTACGAGAAATAAATGATTTAATTCTTTTACTGCTGGAGGCTACACTTCTAACAAAGACTTGATATCATTTTCAAATAATGATAACTCACTCTAATATACTGACCACTCTTTCTGAGAGTCTTTTGATATTAATTAAAATACACAAAACGAAAGAGAGTATGATAAATAAGAATGAGCTAACAATATTTAGAAATAACGTCAGATCTTTATTGCCTCCAGGAGTAATATAGCTTAATGACGAAGTTTAGAATAAGTTCGTTTATAACAACTACTTACTTACCAATATTTTCTTTTCTTTATTTCTTCTGTCTTTGGCATTAGCGTTATCATTTGCTATAATTAAGTTTAAATTTGAATCAAGTTACCAGATTTATCAAAATCGGATGGAAATTATGTAAAATTAGTCACAAGTCGTCTAAGAGAGTCAAGTCCAGGTCTTGTGTAAAGCGGTGGCCTTATTACTCAAGCTGATTCAATGAGATTTGGTGGGAACGAGCATATACCTTCACAATTCACTAATTTTTCATGTTTCTCATTTTCACTGAGCAAAACAAAATGTCACCGAAGTTGACTATTTCCGCTCAATATACACACGAAACTCGATAATTATGTAAAAAGTACGACTCTAGTTTCTCTCTCGATGGCGCCAATACTCTAGTGCCTATTTGATTTTCACCATTTTGGCATTTATAGCCGTAACAACTGTATGGGGAGTGTCCACAAAATTAATGGTAGCTTGAAAACATTGAAGTGATTCCACTAAAACAACTAAAGAGCGTGTTGAGGAAAAGCAAACGTGTTAAAAGTGTGTCGTAATATATCTCATTGTTACTTTTTGCTAAATGCTTGGATACGGCAACAGTAGGGCTACTCTTAAATCACGATTTCATGTAAATTGAAAATTGGAATAGGGTAAGTCATTTTAGGTACTATAGGCAGGCAGCTAGTAATCTATAGGGCAGGCCTATGTGCAGCAATGGACATGCTGTGGCTGATATGATGATGACAAAACTATAGAGTAGTATATAAGATTCATATACATTACACGTATAAAAATACATTTTCCAAGCACAAAAAACATCAAACGTAACATAGATATTAAAAGATATGAAAATATTTAAAATAAACTTTTTATGTAATTCCAACTTCCCTCATAAACATTTCATTACTTAAAAAAGTTACTGAGTTCGTATCTACATGGTACTGAAATCCCAAAAGGTTTCAGTCTGCTGACTTTAATTATTTCGCTTTAAAAATATACTTTTTACTCTTTTAGAAAGAAATGTATGACTCTTAAGTAATATAGGAAAATTACTTCTAGTAACATGTGCTTTTGAGTGATTTATGACAATAATTATATTAATGTGTGCTTATAAGAAATTAGTCAAAATAAGTTCTAGAAATGTCTTCGTCTTTAATTTAAAACGTGTAAATAATGTCGCCGCCATGATCTAGCAGTACGGATTCGCCCCCAGGTTGGGTAACAAAATAGATGCAAATATGTTTTTTCAAGTTTTTTATCAAAGTAACGTTGCCCGGAATTGGCTATGTGTCAAAGTGGCGATAGGATTGCCACCTATCGTATTGTGGGACAAATGTCTTTAGCTAGTCGTTGGTGCCTTGGATATGCCTGTACCTACCTCCTCGGGGATTTGGGAGAGAAGATATTTTTTGGTAAATATAAAATGAGTAGCATCCTGATATTTAGATGTATTATTTTTTTCAGGTAGCTTAATAGCCTCCAACTCACGGTATACAAAAGTGAAGGAGAGACTACTTTTGAAAATGTTGAAGTTATAATGCCATACAAATATATTTATAGGCTGAAAGTTCCAGTTTAAAAAAAGTTTAATACTTGAAGAATGAGATTCAGAAAAAAGGTTACTTTAGTGATTCAGCAGTTCCGCAGACATGTTCCTGCACTTTTGCGGATTGTATAATATACACTGTAGGTCTATATTATAGACCTGGTTGCAGCAGAAACAGGATGGAACCAGAATTCTTACAAACATCATGTTTTATTTCTTCTCAGCTCAACTCATTTATTAAAATAGTTTTGTCTATATAATAATACGACATATTATGATCTTTTATAAGACTTACTAATCTCCTCATCCTCTCATCTCTCAATCGAAAGTCAGCTTTTAAATCCACTATTCAGTCATAATAGTTCACTAGTTGTAGAGTGCTGCAGAGCACTTACCCTGAGATCAACTGTATTATCTATTCCCGCCGCCATAACGGCATTGTCGTGTTCCGGTCCGGAGGGAAGGGCAGCCGGTAGACTTGCACCACAGGCCTAACATTCCGACCGCAGGACGGCGACGCACCTATAACACCTATGGTATCTACAGGGCCATGGTCACTCTAGCCATCAATAGACCCGTATCCTAGCTCGCTGTCTTATTACAAAAAAAATAGAAAATCATATATATGATAAAACATTTTCAAACATAACCCGTCTCAAAATATAATAAAGAAGCTGTTTCCCTTCCAAACAAACTCAATATCTGGGCCAAATCAAATAAAACGTCATTTCTCTCGCTTATGACATTTTATCACTATTTGCGTAAAATAAAACAAGGGAAAATAAAAGGAAGAGGAAAATAAGGAGAATGAATAAAGGCTAGCGTTCGATTTATAGCTGAAGTGGCTCTGGAGTAATGAAACTGAATAATGCATGCCCCTGAATATTGCCGTGGAAATAGGGCTGGCGATTGCTGTTTGTTAAGGGCTATGATGATATACTTACTATACATATTGCTTTACCGTAAACCGTCTTCACTTACTGTTTCTGTCATAGCGATCCCGTCTATAGTGTGTTAAGAGGTGCATATTTCTTAGTAAATAATTTAAGCGCCATAAAGCTGGAAAGATATTGTTAGCGCGGCTTACGGACGTGGCTTACAGCCGCGACTGATAAGTGTGCACAGACCGACCGCGGACGCTTACGGCTAACATCCAGCGCGCCAGATATCTGTCGGATGTCCGAACATTCAAGGTCACGTCTGCGACTTACGTCCGATAGTTTGCAAGACTCAGTGTACTGTCATTATCTAGATACGCGGTAAGACGCGGCTGTCAGATGCGTCCGATAGTATGGTTTCACTTTTAAACTGCATAAATCTGACTTAGAATTCAATAATAATATCGTCTAAGAAAGCAAAAATTAAGTGTTTTATTCAATTTCCTAAAAAAACAAACCTAGAAAGCACGCTCTTTGGAATGGTAAAAAAATTAAATTCGTTTCAGAAATGCAGTGAAATCTGATAACGGACACAAAAATTTAGGAGTCGAACATATAACCTACTCTTTTCGAAGTTGTTTAGAAACGAGTTTATAATCGCTGACTGAATTGTAGACGTATCTCCTGATGCTAAAAATACAGGTCACGTTAAGACCAAAAGTGTTAAGTGCGTTACAAAAATAAGGCTGAAGTTAAGCCTCTCTTTAACGTAAGTTTCCTGACTACCTACTACTCCATTATCCAGATCAACAAAATACGGATTCGTATACCTAATTATAAATTACAAATTTTAAAACTTTCCATCCTTACAAAACACATACACAAAAGATAGGCACGAAACCCATAACCCTTGCTCGCTTGAGTAATAAATTTCGTGTGATTGAAAAGGTAAATTACCTTATAAAACAGATGAAGCCGAGCAAATAACCAAGATAGAGTTTTTGCTGGAAACGCAATTTTCTTAGCGGAAATTGGACTGGGTTTGATAATCATAATTTTTATCATAAACTTTACTCATCTTACTGAAATGCAAATAATAATGTTTCTTTCAATACATATTTTTAACTACTTAGTTTAATTTAAGTCCTTCTTTTTAATTGACTCCAAAAAAGGAGGAGGTTTTCATTTCGAAAGGACATTTTTTACTTTTTTGTTTATTTTTTACGCAACTACCCCAACAGCTAACTTACTTTTATTTTGTTTTAGAAACATAGGTCATAATTTCGAGGTCCCATATCAATATTATCATGATCAGAGTAGTAGTTTTTGAGTATTACTTTACGAAAATGTGTGCGTCAAGTTTAACTCAAAAACTACTAGTAGGATGTTGATAAAAAATGTGGAACCATTTCGGAATCATCTGGTATCTTCTAAAGAATTATCAAACCGCGAAGCGGTACCTAATGAAATAGTTGGAGTCGGTTTTTGCAGTTTTACCGAGCTTAATTATTTCTTTGTAGGTTTAAAGCCATTATTTTGTCTGGATCAATAATTCTGCCCAAAGTAGTTTATGAGACACATGACTTATGGGACATTTATGACCAAAAATGTGAGAGGCTCGCGTTAAATTTTTGATAGTGACAGTTGTTTGACAGTGACAACTCAGTTTGTATGTATTTTTTGTACTAAAAGGTGGTATGTGTATTGGATTGTATTGGATCACAAAGGAGCTTTGGCGCCATCGAGAGAAAAGATGGTCATAGTTTTTGATAGTCAAATTATTGAACTTCTTGTTAATATTGAGTGAAATTAGTCAATTTTGGTATCATTTTGTACAATTTTGTTCAATGAAATAGCACAAATGGAATAATCATTAAGAAATTAGCGTATCGTGTATTTCCTCGTTGCCGCCAAATCTCATTACAGAACTTGTGTAATGAGTCACCGCTTTACCCAAGAGCCTGACATGACTTCATCATGATTGAAATTGATATAAAATTCGATGCAAATTTCTACTTGACTAATGGCTAAATACTAACGTGAAGGCCAAAACCTAAAGAAAGAAAGAAAAATAGGATCACAAATTATAAAGTAAAATGTACTATATCATGTTTCTCCTTACGGTAAGAGATAACCATCGCTTAAAGTTATCTTTTGGTCGATACATTTGACCTCGTGTACCAAAGAACGTATTAATCCCCGTGTTGGTCCTAGTCACCTGAGTGGAACAGACTTCCTGATTTTTTACCTTGCAGTTTGTAGGAGGTGCGCATAGGACGAATGGGCTGTACCTTGCCTGGTTTGAGATCCACCGCTTTATTCCTGCTGCCAAAATAGTTTTTGTCACTGTAGTGTTCCGGTTACATACATAGTAAGAAGAATAACATTATTAGGTATAATACGCCAGCCACACAATAGCGGCGCACATGTAACATCTATGGTGTTTATGGGCCACAGTTATCTTACCATTGAGATAGCCGTATTCTTATTCGGTATTTTCTATCACTACATACCTACTATAAAACAAAGTCGCTTCCTCTGTCCCTATGTCCCTTTGTATGTGTAAATCTTCAAAACTACGCAACGGATTTTAATGCGGTTTTTTTAAATAGATAAAGTGATTAAAGAGGTAGGTTTATATGTATATATCATAACCGTGTGAAACCGGGGCGGGCTGCTAGTATATAAATAAAACAGGTATAAAACTAAATTTTATGTAATAGTTACATATAGGTAGGTATAATATATTTACACAGGATACAGGGGCGAAAACATAAGAACATTAGAATTTTTGTCGGTTTGTCTGTAAATTTTTAAGCATAAACTACTGAACGAATTAAGTATAGTAGTAGCTTATAAACATTGAGAGTAATATACATTTAATGCGGGACTTTTTTTATTGTTCCGATCGTTTTTCACATCACTTCAAAATGGTTACGAATCCGTGGGCAAGAGCTAGTATTACATAAAAAGTCTTAGAATATCCGTATACTAGTTTGCCTTTAACTAGGTCAACTCTAGTAACCAGCTAATTTTTCTAAGCTAACAACTTCAGATGTATAGTTCTCCGTTAAAATTACATTTTTCATTTATCTTTTCATTCCCGGCTTCGTTTTTAATTTTAGCTTCAACTACTGAGATTATTAATTAAACCTCTGCTTCATAGGTTGAGGGGTTAGGTCGAATGAATATGAACATAGATGTTTTTATTCAGCCAAGTTATTTGGTAATTGTGCCTCAGCGTATTTGGCGATCACCTATATTAGCTCCTCTGTGGTCTAGTGGTCCAGTTGTTGGACTGACTGCATGAGGTCTCGGGTTTGATTCCGGGAATCAGGCAATCAAAAGAAAATTTAGTTTTTACAATTTTCTATTTAAAAAAATGTTGCTCGGAATTGGAAATGCGCCCAGTTGACAAGGGGCTTGCCACTTGATAGGGATTCGTGCTTAGTGTCTTTGGCTAGTCGTGGGTGCCCTGATTGTGCCTCTGCCAAACTCTTCGGGGATATGGTCGTGAAGATCCTTTTTTTTCTTTAAGAATTAGATAAATTTGATTCATTTTTCAAAAAAGTGTACTGGTGATATAAAGTTAGAGTACTGATAGGTTCTTAATTAGGACTATGAATTGTCACATTGAGTCATTTTCGGTACCTACTTTTCTTCATATTGGACCAGCTCCCATGTGTAGTATAAGTCTTTCTGAATGATATGAGAATAGGATTAATAGCTTATAATAAACAAGACCACTGGAAATAGAGAGCTGTGGAGCAAATTTTCAGGGAAGAGGTCCATCGCCTTGCTTATTTCTGCCTAAACCGTCCAGGTTCTGTTACATTTTAAAAAATGAAATACATAATTCAAAACCAGGGATCGCCTTTTACGAGCTACCTACCAGAGAGGCAGATGGTCTATCTATTCATCGGATCCAGACAAGCACTTGCGAACTTTAGAATTAGATATATCCTACGAATATTATAAATGCGAAAGTTTGTTTTCTTTTTTGTTTGTTACACGCTTTTGTTTGTTATCTTTTTCATGAAATTCGCACACACATACAGGGTAATTTGGATTACCACATAGGATAGTTTTTATTCCGAAAAAAAATCCTGTGAGACTATTAACCAGGAAACGCTGCGGGAAACCGCTAGTAAAATATAGTTTCACTTGTGTGAATTGACAAAAAGTAGTCTGAAAGTAGATTCAAATATAAAGTGTCTTCCCTACGCCATTTTGCTCTTGAAGGTATAATCAAATAGTGCTTAGTCCGATCGTTGCTCTGGCCTAAATCCCCGTCGACTGAAGCTGTGACGTACATTTGACGTATGACTTGTCAAAGGGAATGAGTAATGTATCAGATGCAATATCAGGAATGCGCTGTCACTATCAATGCCCTGGATCAGCACTAATTCATTTCCTGTTTAAAAGCAAATCGTTATGGATCCGAATGGTAAAACTACACGTCGTCTTTAGACACAAATGTGGCAATGGTAAGAGTAAATAGAAAAATATAATAACACCGCTATCCAACGAAGAGGAAGACAGAGTTACCATCGTGAACCAGGTGGTAAGCCTGGTTCCAATCGGCATTTTTTCAATCTCAAGCAAAAAACTTTAAAAAAAGAGGTCATATATTCGACTTCTATATATTTTATGTAATTTAATAGATTTCTTATCCTTTCTGATTAGATTTCTAAAATTGTTTTGCCACTATGTCTGGATCTGATGACGAAATATCGTGAAAAATACAGGAAATATCCTTTGACTTGATTGTTTATTCGTAGATGACATAAAATCAAGAAGGCCAGTTTTTCACAGTTTTGTTGCGGTTTAATTTTAACTATATAAATTAATTGTTGCTAGCTAACCCGGCGATTTTTTCTAATACTTCAGAATATGTAAACCTGGGCACTTACCATGAGTTTACGGTTTGTTAAGTTTACTGTACTCGCTACCGTCTCTATAAATTATTTTTATGAAAATTTAAAACATTGCTTCTATTGGTAACTAAGAGAAACATATTTTAGACCAAAAGTGTCATAAATTTCGATACGTAACTTACTGAACGTAACATATACCAACTCATGGTAAAGGCTCTGGAAACTTTAGAAAGAAACAGAGAATCGAAACCCAGACTTCATGCAATCTACGTCAAACGCTGGACCTCTAGACTATAATATATGCGAGCTGGCAATTATACGCTGCCAAATGCTGGAATGATGTTAAAATTATGCAATAACAGTCAGTGTTCGCCACTATTCCACCCAGGTTTAAATTAACAAACTTAAACAAAAGGCAAATCAACCATCTGCGTGTTTATCTTTTGATCTAAAACATCCTTAAACAGAACATTTTGAACCGTTTCAAAACTCTCAAATATATTTCTTGATGAAGTTATACTTTGAAGATTCAACTGAGCTTGCTACAAACTTCACAAGCGTCTAGTTTAAACTTTTAACGAATGTCTACGTAACGGAAACTGATAAACGGGGGATGAAAAGATATTAAAGATTTGTGAATTTTCCTTTTTAACTTAATTTTTATAGTCGCCTTTGCGGTCTAGCGGTTTAGTTGGCGGATTTGACTGCCTGAGGTCCCGGGTCCCGGGTCGAATCCCGGGTCGAGCAATAAAAAAACAATAGGGTTTTTTCAATTTTCTAATAAAAAACTTTGCTCGGGATTGAATACGTGCCTGGTTAGCGATAGACTTGCCACCTATCATATTGTGGAACTTAGTGTCTTCGGCTAGTCGTGGGTGCCCTAGGTGCGCCTCTGCCTACCTCTTCGGGGATATGATCAATAAGGTACTTTTATTTTGTTGACCATTTAAATGTATGTTTGCCTCTGTTGTACTCCAATCTGCATGGTAGATATGTAATTAAACTCATTCACGAAGAAGGCTCAACAGCACAGCCTCAAGGTTGGCAAGGTCTGCAGGCTGTGGAGTTTGGACATCACTGCCATCAAAAATATGTCTGTATGTATGTGCTTTCACTGGTAGTAGAGCTCTGTTTGGCGGAGTATTTATACAGTTATAGTTCGGTCCAGGAGGTTAGGGTAGCACAATAGGCCCAACACCTCAGCCACCGGACAGCGACGTAATTATTACATCTATGGTGATTATACGCAACGATTGACCGCCTTGTTGGTCGAGTGGCTAGCGTACAAGCCTAACTACACCGATCAACGGCGAGACTCGGATTCGATTTCCGACGGGGGCAGGCATTTGTGTGATGAACGTTTAGATGTTTGCATTTCTGGGTGTTTATTAAATTTATTCTGGTATCTATTTAAGTATTTCTATGTATTAGTAACGTTGACTAACACCCATAACACAAGCATTTAATTTGCTTACTTTGGGGTTAATTGTCTTTTACCAACAGCTGACTGACTTTCTTTACAACTGATGACCATGTTATCTATACATTTGGCTTCTATATTTTACGTTATTTCCGAATGAATTTTAGAAATTCTTTTTTATTTAAAAGATCTCATTGCCACCAAATCTAGATCTGATGATTGAATTACAGGAAGATCGAGAAAAATACAATAATTATAGTACATAAATGAGTTAATAAGTCGTTTTTGCAGTTTTATTGCGTTAAAATTATTCAAGTTCAGTATCTTCACGCCCATATCCCCGAAGAGGTAGGCAGAGGCACAACCAGGGCACCGACGACTAGCCGAAAACACTAAGTCCCACAATGTGATAGGTGGCAAGCCTATCGCCAACCGGGTGCATATTCAATCCCGAGCAATATTTTTTTTTAGAAAATTGAAAAAACCATTTTTTACTTTTGTTGCCCGACTCGGGATCGAACCTTGGACCTGCATGATCAAGTCCTACACCTGGACCGCTAGACCACAGAGGCGATTAAATGATTTATGTTGCAAAGTAAAGAGTAACCGGATCTTATGATAAGACATTCTTCACAGTATGTGAAGAATGTCTTATCATAAGATCCGCTAGACATATCACAAGATCAGTAGACATCATACATATTTCTGGTGAATTACACCGTGTTGGTCCGGGCTCCTTTGTAGAATAGACCATCTGCCTTCCTTGCCAGGCAGCTCGTAAAGGCGAGCATAGGCTTACCGTCACTAACACCGTGACATCCGACTAGGTGGTAGAGTTTAGCAGTGACTCGCCCGGATTGGTACCACCGTCTTACCTATTCCCGTTGCCATAACGTCATAACGTGTCCCGGTTCGGAGGGTAAGTTAGCCGGTAAACTTACTTTTGCTCGAGGCCTAACATCCCGACTTCAGGTTGGCAACGCACCAGTACCACCTTTGGTGTCTCTAGGCGGCGTGAATTTCTTACCAACAGGAAATCCGTCTGCTTGTTTGCCTTCCTATAACATAAAAAAATCGGCACGGAACACAAAAATAGTGAGTTCTGAAGCTATAACAACAGGGATAAGTTAGGCCGATATAATAACTCGGACATGCTACTATAATCACGCTTTCACCACCTGAGAGGGTATTCAGTTTTATCACACCGTTGGATATTGAAGTAAAGACTCGGAAAATGGTAACTAAAATTTGACAGCATCTATAAGTGCTAAATGTGAACGTAAAGGCTGTAAATTTACATTGTTTGAACTAAAACTATAAACGAGTATATTTAAGCGATAGTACTTAAAAACTACTTACGAGTAAATTTATGTGTACCTATGTAAACTACTTATGAATAAGCTTACTTAGCGAATTAGAAGTTGGACTTATGAAACGTTCTTAAGTTACTCTAGGAAGGCGCCGCCAGTGTGTCTACTTTGTTGAGTCTGGTATATTGTAACTTGAAAAAGAAGCTGAAATACTTGAAAAATGCTGATATAAAAGTATTGATATTAAATGAGGCAGACGAATGAAAATAATAAAAAACACAACTTTACATAGATAGACAAAAACTTGCTAACTAAAAACTGCAACCATGTTATACAGTTCTATAAAATCGTGAAAACTTACCCAAATAACAAAAGTAAAGAAAACATATTTTCATAAGCCGGAGGACGTCCACTGCTGGAAATAGGCCTACCCCAAAGAGCGCCACAAGTCACGGTCACCAGCCGCTTGTATCCAGTGACTCCCCGCGACTTTGACCAGGTCATCAGTCCACCGTGTAGGAGTTCGTCGAACTCTACGTCTTCCGGTGCGGGGCTGCCACTCGAGAACCTTTCTTCCCCAGCGGTTATCGGTTCTGCGAGCAATGTGGCCTGCCCATTGCCACTTCAACTTGCTAGCTCTCTGAGCTATGTCGGTTACTCTCGTTCTCTTGCGGATCACCGAATTACGGATCATATCTCGCAAAGAAACACCGAGCATAGCTCTCTCCATAGCACGCTGAGCGTCTCTGAACTTATTTAAGAGGCCCACATTTAATGGCCAAGTCTCAGTTCCATATGTCATCACTGGTAACACACACTGGTCGAAGACTTTAAGTCGCTCTGCGATAATTTGGACAAGAAGATACCCTTTAGCTTCGCGACCTAGGTATATATATACCTAGTCTTGCCATAAATATTGTAATAAAGAAAAAAAATATTTTTTTAACTGCAAATAACATATATTACTTTTACAGTGTGTTAGTTTAATACA
>NJDD01003997.1:57298-68440 GCA_002245505.1 Calephelis nemesis
AATGAACAATCGTATAAAAATGACAGATTCGAAATTCAAATGTAATATTTTTTTATTTTTAAGTGTAACAGTATTTATGGCCAGACTAAGTATATATATATATATAATGATCAACAACTTCAAGAATTGAGTTCCCAACTTGAACTGGTATAGGTGCAACATGAACATTGGACATGACTTTCGTCTTATCCAAGTTCATCCAAAGACCCACCTGTTGGGAAACTGTCACCGAGCATTTTGCTCAAGTCTTCCAGCGACTATGTCAATAGCGATGTCCTCGACTATGTCTCCGGAATTTATGTTCTTCAGAGAAACCATCGAACTAGCCGAATATAGTAAGTCCCATGATGCATAGCAACATTGTTTTTTATGCAACATAAAATCTACATTTTATTTTTGCTACACAACCTCATAAAGTTATATCGAAAATTGAACCACTAGACCACAGAGAAGATAATTAAACAAAAAGAGAATTTCTAATAAACAGAAAAAATTTTGAAGGACCAACACAGGTTGAACCCAAATTTTCTTCTAACCATTTCTTCTAATTTATATTTGTACCTAATAAGATGGGACTACTGGCAGCGCACGCCCGCTCTATCACTAGAATCAATTACTTACAACCGACTCTAAAAAAGGATGTTCTCAATTCGATTGTGTATTTTTATGTTTGTTTGACGACATCACGATACTTAATAAAACAAAAATTTGTTGGAAGAAAATTATTGACTGTAACTCAAAACTACTGCTACGAGTAGTTGATAAAATTTATGTGAGACGATTACAGAATCACCAGTTACCTTTCCACAAAAAATATCACATGGCGATGTAGTATTTCTTCTTTAATTGGAGTTAGTTGTTTGCAATTTCACTACGCTTAAATTATTAAGTAAAGTTGTAAATGTAGGGTAAATTCATTTTCTTATCACACAAGCATTTATAGCAAAGTCTATCTCGCTGTAATGGTATTGGATTTGCTGATATGTGTAATAAAATTGTATTCTACTGTAATAAAATTGTTAAAAATACAATTCAATATTCGAATTAAACGTCTTAGCTAATGTCTCTCCCCGAAGAGGTGGATAGAGGCACAATCGGAGCACCTGTAATTAGCCCGAGGCAATTAGGTCGCACAATGTGATAGGTGGCAAACCTCATTAAGTCAAGTGAGGCGGTATAAAAATATTTATATGACGATCGCCTCTACGGTCTAGCTGTCCGGCCCACAAACCTCATATTATAGTTACTAAGGTTTTGGGTTCGATTCAAGACTCTGGAATCTAAAAAGTGTTTTTGTAAAATTTTCTAATAAAAAACAACAAGTTGCTCGGGATAGGATAAGTGCCATGGGACTACCGCTTCTGGATCTATCCCGGTACGGTATTTCGTTTTACAAATTGAAAATGTCAAATGAAAACAAAAAAAATGTATCATGATATTAAACACTACTACTGGAAGTTACACTCCTAACAAAGAATTGAAGTTATTTCTGACTTACCCTAGTATATCGGGATCTCTTTCTGAACATCTCATAGCGTCAATTAGCAAAGTCAAAAAGAAAGAGAGGCCGGTATATAAGAGAGTCAGCAATATTTGTAAATTAAATCTGTTTCTTGTTAGGAGCGTAACCATCAGTAGTAGTCTATAGCTTCATGTACACTACACACAAATGAAGGAGAAAAATATTTTCACAAAACTGCCTCTCAATATTTTTGTTACTGAGATAAATGTGTATCAAATCTCATGACATTTATGAAAAATTCTTACATAGTAGTAGCCTAATGACGAAATTCACTAAGTGCCGCTTCCATATACATGTGACGGTTCGTGCATTAGCTAATTAATAGTCAAGTGTGTATCGTATGTTCCCTACTTAGGGCACTATGTCATGACAAACAACATATACAACGTCCCTATACTCTACGTCATTTACAATCTCTTTGACATAGGGAGAGGAGAATGTGTACTGATATCCGGTAAAACCTTAGATAAAATCACGCGATCAAATCGTTCGGGTATTATCCAAGGGTGGTTTTAAGATTATCCGAAACCACCGTGTTTGTATGAAAAGATGAATGTGGAACGTGATATTCGCACTCCACATTCTCTGCGTACCTAAATGAAAAGAAAGATTTGTATGTATATGTATGTCCTGGTCTAGTGGATGTGTTATGCGGAGCGTCCTAATATTTGTGACTATTATTATTGAAATATTCTCTTTACTTTTGAAAGAAACTTTAGCTAAGTAAATACAATAGATACATTTCTTTTAAATATTGGATTTAAAAGAAATGTATCTATTGTACCTCGTGTAACTGTTTCTATTTTTTATTTTTTTTATATTTCACAGACGGATTTCTTGATAGTAAGAAATTCAGGATGTCTAGAGCCATCAAAGGTGGTAACGATTTGTTGCCAAGCTGAGACGGGGATGTTAGGCCTCGAGAAAAAGTAAGCATACTGGCTATCTTATCCACCAAATCGGAATACGTCAACGGCAAGCACTGACATTATGGCAGCAGGAATAGGTAACATGGTGGTACTTAATCCGGGCTAGTCGCTGCGAAACTCTACCACCTAGTCAGATGTCATGGTGTTAATGAAAGTAAGTCTATGTTCGCCTTTTGCGAACTGCCTGGCAAGAAGGCAGATAGTTTATTCTGCAAAGTTGTACAGACCAATACGGGTAATAATTTTCTGGCCAAGAATGACAAATATCTGTCAAATATAATAACCTCATCTTATTTTGTGTCTCATTTTTTCGAAATTTGCAAGCTAAATGCTTACTGCGGTCAACTAGTCATATGTTGATGACCGATTTTTTTTATTGAAACTGTCATACTGTATGGAAAAACACGTCTGCTCTTTCTTGCGCTCGGACAGTTATAAACAGTTGGCCAACAAATCTGGAAAAGTCGTTGAAATGTAACAGAAAAAGTCAAAAATTAATAATGGCCATAACAAACTAGAATTATAAATATAATGTATAACGGTTTAATTCCAGCCGCTGATTTCCACCTTCACACATCTTGTCAGAGCTTAAAGTATCATGCCCATCATCTTAAAGCGTGACGATCTACACCTGTGCGTTTCCGAAGACATATCTTGGCTCGCACAACACCTTTGTGGAATCAGTTACCGAGAGCGGTATTCACAGACTATTATGACAGGAACCTTCAAGAAAAGAACGTACTCATCCCTTAAAGGTCGCAACGTATCTGTAATCCTCCTGGTGTTGCGGATATCCGTGACCACTTTCCATCAGGTGACCAACTTGCTCGTTTGCCTCCTCTTGTATAAAAAAATAAAATAAAAAATAACGTCATACTTTAGTTCATACTTCAATTCCTACAAAAAAGAAGAAATGCAAGACCGCTGAGTTTCTTTAACCGGATTTTACCAGTGTCACGTGGGCACACGTTCCGATCCGGTGGCAGATTTTATTTACTATTGTATAGACACGCCACTTGCGCGTTTTGTACTGTCTATGTGAAATAAATATTTTTTTTCGCTTTTCTTTCTTGGCAGTGTAATAAGGAAACAAAAAATGTGATTCCCTTTATCAATCTGCATTTTATTTTTCAAATTGAAGCTGGTATAAAAAAGGAAACAGGATTTAATATCGCTTTATAACACTTCACAATATGGGATAGGCTTTGTGGATTATATGGCTCGTAAATATTCTGTAAAAGCTCCAAACCAGTTGGCCGTATCACGCTTTTTATAATTTGCTTAACTTAGGAACAAAAAACGTTATTGTAGCGTAAACTGAATGAAAAATCCCGGCCAAGTGCGGATTGAACTCACACATTAATGGTTGTGTACAAATCTGTTAGTATATAGTTAATATTTTGTATGATACTGGAAGGCAAACAAGCAGACGTATTTCCCGATGGTGAGAAATTCACGCCGCCTAGAGACACTAAAGGTGGTAATGGTGCATTGCCAACCTGAGGTCGGGGTGTTAGGCCTCGAGCAGAGGTAAGTTTACCGGCTACCTTACTTTCCAAACCGGAACACGTTACGGCGGCAGGAATACCTATGTAAGGCGGTGAAACAATCCGGGTGAGTCGCTGCGAAACTCTACCACCCGGTTAGATGTCACGGTGCTAGTGACGGTGAGCCTATGCTCGCCTTTTACGAGTTGCCTGGCAGTTGCCCATCACGAAATTTTATATAAAACATAATTTAAAAAATACGGTTTTTACAATTTTTCTTTTATTTGTTTTATAATTTTGCTTTTTACAAAACTTTAACCGACTTTTTAATAAACGTGGACTAAGATTGGACTAAAATTAACTTGATATTACAGTCTGTAGCCCATTGTTGTAAAGACTAAAATACCAGGTTAAACCTTGGAGAATCTTATGCCTCGTTTATTAATAAGACATCAAGAGTTTGAGTTCACTAAAAGTATCCGAGGCTGTAAGTTTTGATTCCCTTGTGACTTTCGAAACTTTGCAAAAAATTGTGGCATAATCGGCTGTATCTTTCAGCTTATTGTTTTGGCTTAGAAGTACGATTTTACCACAGCCTCAAGAGGCAGTAGACTTGAGTATCAATACATATTATAAAACAAAGTCCCCCGCCGCGCCTGTCTGTCTGTTCGCGATTTACTCGAAAAGAACTGAATGGATTTTCATTCAGTTTTTAACAATAGATAGAAAAATTCTTGAGGAAGGTTTTAGTGTACAATAAGTTTATGTTTTCGCATTAGTAGGATTTTCATTCTTGAATAACCGAAGCGAAGCGAGGGCGGACAGCTAGTTTGATATAAACTTTAGGTTTATACTTCCTCGCGCTCCGGACAAAAAGAGGCTTGATAGATTTACGGACAGACAACAAATTTACCCTTTAAGGGATCCGTCCGTCCGTCCGTCCGCGATGAAACCCTAAAAAACCCTAGTTTTTTGTTATGTATGTTATTAAATTTCTCCGTTTTTTCCGAACCGATTTTAAAAATTCTTTTTTATTAATGGCTTATTTCCGAAGGAGAATCCACCAAGATTGAATCTGATAATGGAATACCTAGGAATCAAGAAAAAATCTCATTTTTGATTTACGTAGATGAATAATATGTAAATTTTTCATTTAAATCGAAGTCGATTTCTTGCAATATTTTTTTTATTTTAGTTTGATCTTTGTTAAGGAGTTGATGGTGGACATACTGATAGTTCAGATGCGTGTATTTCTAAAGTGTTCTTCTACCTTTTTGTATTTCGTCTTCTGCGTTTTTGTATTTTGGCGTATTTTCAAAAATACTTTAGTTGCTGCCAGTCAAATCAAGATTTTTTAGGCATTAAAAAGGCACTTATTTCTTTACGGTAACAAACACACGTAACTTCATTTTCTCTGTTCTAGTGGTTCGGAATCAATTCTAAAATCAGGCAATTGGGTTTGTTCAATTTCAAATAAAAGCAAAATTGCCTGGATTACTAGTTAGCACAGGGTACGAAGGTACCTAATTATTTAATTGTGGATGTCCTGGTAGTGTATCTACCTAACTCTTTGGGATATAGGCGTGAATATATTGATATATTTTTCAACATCAAAGGTAATAATGATGACTAATTTGATTCCAATATCACAAGGAATAACCAAAGACTACCCGTTTATCTAACCCTACAATATTAATGTTAAGTCCTTCAATAGAAAAGCTAAGGCTCAGCGCACACTGTTGTCAGTTTGTAGCCAGTCTATTGCGTTACAAAACGTTTCTAAGACAAAATTATCTAATATCGATTTCCCTTTTGTATTTATGCCGGCGTGCACATTAACGACAAAACAGAATATTGATTTTTTTAGCACTTACCCTGTGTTTGGGTTATTTCTATACATTTTAAATAAAGAAAAAATTCGCCCCAGACAGGTTTTGAACCTGTAACCTTTCGTCATAAAGCTAATAAACTATCTAAAAATTTGAGCTTCTGAGGATTCAAGTCCCGAGCCGAAATTTTTAATTCTTTTCTTACCCGTTAACGCGGGGTGTTCAGGTATTTATTGTAAATTCACATTTATAATGGCCATAACCTTCGATTTTCTCAAGGTATTTTTATTTTAGCACTTGCCCTGTGCTTGGGTTAAACTTCTATAATTTTTTAAAAAATTAAAAAATTGCCCAACTGAACTGAAAACTGTGTATCTATGGATGTCCATACAACTACCTGCGTTGACGGGTAAGAAAGGAATTAAAAAAGCGACAGGACTTAAGACGGCTTGAGACGAAAGGTTACGTTCAAATCCAGTCAGGGCCGAATTTTTTTCTTTCTTTTAAATTTATAGAGAATATATTGTTTGTCTTAAAACTGTCATGACTACAATGTGCGCTCAGACTAATGACCGAATTCACTAAGTGTCGTTTCAATATTCATGCGACGGGGCTGCATTAGGTAATTGATACTGAATTGTAGGGCTTTTACCTTGGATGTTGAGTAAATTTACCTAATACTGCTTTTCCTTACATACTAGTTTCCATTTATTGACATATAGCCCTTTCATTCATCATCAATTTCATTACAATACAGGGATCGCCTCTGTGGTCTAGTGGTTTGGCGTCAGACTCGACTTCTTGAGGTCCCGTGTTCGATCCCTGGGTAGGGCAACAAAAAAATTATTAAAATGAATATTTTCAATTTCCTTTTAAAAAACTCCCATTATCTATGATTTTGCTAATCAGTTGTTAGAATTGACTGCATGATGTCCCGGGTTCGGATCCCGGGTCGGGCAACAAAAAGAAAATTGGGTTTTTCCAGTTTTCCAATAAAAAAAAACGTTGCTCGGGATGGAGCATGTGCCCGGTTGGCGATGATAGGCTTGCCACCTATCATATTGTGGGACTTTAGTGTCATCGGCTAGTCGTGGTTGCCTTGGTTGTGCCTTTGCCTACTTCTTTGGGGATATGGGCGTGAAGATACTATTAAAAATAACGTCGACCGGGATCGATTATGTGCCCAGTTACTGATAGAGTTATCACCTATCACTCTGTGGGACTTAGTAATCGGCTAGTCGTGGCTGCGCCTTAGTTGTGCCTCTGCCTACCTCTTGGGGGATATGGGCGTGATAGGTGGAACTGATACCATTCCGAACAAACGTTTTTTTATGTGTGAGGTCAGCGAACAAGTACACAGGTCTCGTGAAGGTAGAAGAGGTAGGTCGTAGCATAAAGACACTATGGATGTTACAGGTGCATCAGAGTCCCGTGGCCGAGATGTTAGGCCTATTGTGCAAGTCTACCAGCTACCATACCCGCCGAGCCAGGACTTGACAGAGTCATTATGGTGGCAGGAATAGGTAGGGCGGTGGAACAATACTCAGGCAAGTTACTGCACACCAATCTATCACCAGGTAAGTAGTGCTAGCCTCTTATGAGCTGCCTGGCAGAGTGACAGATGGTTTTATTCCTACTTAGCGGATGTGGTCTAGCACGGTAAAAATATAAAATTAAAAATTCACATTTGCTTTTTTATTCATGCCCAACCCGGGATTGAACTTGGAATCTCAAGAACTTAAGTCCAACAGCGGTCCTATAGACCACAGAGGCGATATAATTAATTATGTTTCGTTTCCCCCGGAACAAATTAAAATGTTTAATTACAAAAGAACTAATTTAGGTAATATGATTTCGGGTGATCTGGTGATCAATAAATCCGAAAATTTGTATGTTTGTTTTTTTGTTACTCCTTCACGCAAAAACTGTTGGACCGATTTTCATGAAATTTGGCAAACACGTAGATGGTAACTTGGATTGACACATAGGATAGTTTTTATTTCGAAAAATTATCCTGTGTATTATTTATTTATTTTATTTATTTATTTATTTAATATTATAGTGACAGTTATTATTTTATAAATAAAATATCAGTTTAAATTGAACATAGTAAAAGCAAATAGTGTTTAAGTCCTGTGTATTGAAAATCTGTAAATCTTTTTCACAGCGAGAACTTTACGGTATTTAGGTCAGCGTTTGTGCTTGAAAGGATATCTAGTGAATCACTGTTTGTAGCCCGGGATCTATAAATAGCCAGACCTGCGTTGTTCGGTATAGATAAAAGTTTTTCAGATAATAATTCTTTTTTACTTTACTTTCTACACAAGTAGGAACCATGGGGCTACATTAAGTTTTTATTAAAAACGTAGTACTGCGTACGTAACGTACTGGTTGAGTTGATATTACTAACCTACGTACTGAGTACGAAACGTAGTACTAGTTGAGGTGTTATTACTAATGTAATACTAAAGTGTTATTACTATCACGTTAGTACGTATTTAGTAATATATTACTTCAATGTCCCATATTACAAAATTTTGCTTAATGTGATGTGTCAAGTAAAAATATGAAAAATGTATTTTATGTCTGACATCAAATGTTGAAGGCTCAAGGTGATTTCAGGTCTGGAAGAGGATGTAAGGATCAGGTGTTTTGGCTCCACAACATCATACTGAAGCATCTGGCTGTGAGTCAGAGGGTTTTCTGTACTTTGTGGATCTTAAGAAAGCGTTTAATGGGGTGTACGTCAGGCTTTTTAAGACATTTCACCAGATGACTGACTGAGACTGAGACTGCAGTCAATGTATTTAGACTGTAAATCATGTGTGCGGCTGAACGGCAACATATCGCCTTGGTTTGATGTTAATTTTGGCGTCAAGAAGGGTTGTTTGTTCTCAGCACGATTGTTTATCTTGTATTTGGACAAATGTCTTCAAAGGTTAAGATCTTTGAGTGTGGAAATGCTGTGGAAGACCAAGTATTGAAATGCCTGCTTTATGCAGATGATGCTGTAATTTTGGGCTCTACACTATCTGAATTGCACACACTGGTCACAGTTATTGAAGGTGATTGTAAAAAAAGAGGCTTACATTTGAATGCGATGAAAACCAAAATAATGGTGTTTGAAAGAGACGTAGCCGGAACAGATCGTAGTTGATTTTAGTTAATGCTGTAGTGCTGGAACAAGTGAATGTTGTGTAAATAAATAAATATTCCTGGACAAGTAACAAAAATTGAATCTAACCCCAAAGTAAGCAAATTATATGCTTGTGTTATGGGTGTTAGTCAACGATAGATACTAATACATAAATAAATAAAATAAAATAAGCCTTCATTGCTAAAGTTAATCTTAACTCTATAAACTATATCTAAACATAACGATCAATTATATAATTATATCGGTAGCCGGTTTTTCCATTTCAGCTTGTCTTTCGACAAAGGCCTCCTCTAAAGCTTTCCATTTTTTCCTATCCTTAGCAATTCGTGTCCACTCAGGTCCAGCTATCTTTTTCATATCATCTTCCCAACGTTTGGTTTGTCTTCCTTTGTTTCTTTTGCCGTCACGCGGGTACCATTCTGTTATAAGTCTTGTCCATTTTTCTGTTTCTTTACGGAGCATATGCCCTGTCCATCTCCATTTCATACTTTTGTATACTGTCTGTATATTTAGGTGTAGGTGTACGACCCATGTTAAGTTGGAAAGAACAGGAGAAGAATTTCCTATAGCAAGAGGTGTCAGACAGGTGACCCCATTTCACCGAAACTATTCTCTGCTGTCTTAGAAATGATCTTCAAAAACCTGGACTGGGAAAAATATGGCCTTAATGTCAACGGAGAGAAACTCAATTAAACAGAAAAACATTATCCTGTTTTCAGAGACCCCAGAAAGTCTAGAAGTAATATTTCAAGAACTGTCAGACCAAAGCGCCAAGGTAGGCCTATCAATGAACACATCAAAAACGAAAGTAATGACAAACTTAGTCAAAAAAGACATTAGAATAAACAGTGGCCAAACGGAAATAGAATACGTCAACGAATATATTTACTTGGGTCAGCTAATATCCATAGAAGACACGATGCAAAAGGAAATAGACAGAAGAATAACAAACAGCTGGAAACGGTTTTGGTCCTTGAGCGAGGTCATGAAGGACAAAGATATGCCCATGAAAGAAAAAAGGAAAATATATAATACATACATCCTCCCATGTCTAGCTTATGGGTGTCAAACATGGGCACTAAGTGAGAAGCAAATCAAAAAAATTCGCCAGAACGGAATGGAAAGAACCGTTATTGGAGCAAAAAGAAGAGATAAAATGAGATTGGAAAATCTATAAAAAAAAACAAAACGAAATTCAAAATACTAATAAATAGAAATACTAGAATAAATGAAATGAACACCCAGACCCGGAAATGCAGACATCTAAATGTTCATCACACAAATGCATGCCCCCGTCGGGAACCGAACCCGAGCCTCGCGGTTAGTCGGTGTAGTTAGGCGTGTACGCTAGCCACTCGACCAACGAGGCGGTCAAATGTGTATCTTGATTGTGCTTTTAGCAGGGATGGAAGGTACACCGCGGATGTAAAAGGAGAGTATGTGCAGAGAATAGTGTGAATGGAGCGCTGGATAAGCTATATCAAAGCAAGGTTTTGAGTTAAATTGCTAGACCTGCTTTGCATAATTATGTGCCTATACCAACATTGTTGTATGAACGTGAGAAACGGGTATGTTGGAAAAAGCATGAGAGTACGAAGTATACAGACAAAATTATATTTTAAAAATAAATGAAGAATAATTATTATCATTAAAAAAACTTTCTGCCTTTATAAAATATCCGAGGTCTGGCCATGAAAAATTATCTTTGGATCTCGTACTAACATTTCTAGATATTTTATTTGTAGCTTAACGAATGTGAAATAGTCAATTTTGTATACTTGTTTTCTTTTTTTTATATATGAAATAATTTGTAGTATTTGAACATGTGTATGTTTTGATATATAGTTGGTTTGTTCGTCTAAAAGGCCTAACTAATTTTAATCTTTTTTTACTGCTTCAAACCTTGGATATGGATATAGGTCCATTTCAGATTTCCAGTTGCAAAATTGAATATAGGTATACCTACTTATTACGGACTGGTAAATCCACGTGCAACGGCTAGTTGCAAATAAACAAGCACTCTATAAACGATATATGTGACATTTTAGGGAGATAAATCGTATATTAGTGGGTCATCCATCAAATGGGACCCTTTTAACGTCAGGCCGCAGTGAAATGATACATTACATTATAATGGCGGCTGTATTGTACTAGTAAGAGTTTTCTATACACGTAATAAAACTATACGTATTATAAAACTGTAAAAAAGTGAATCCTA
>NJDD01003999.1:2810-36597 GCA_002245505.1 Calephelis nemesis
TACCCTTTCGCTTAGTCTCCGTTACACACAGTAAATCCAGGCATCTCTCATCCATTACATCATTCAACTCATTCATCTTCGCTTCCATTCCCCCTCTCACATTCCACGGGCCTATTTGGCACTCTCCACTCCTCGATTCGCCTGTACGGGCCTGGCGTAATGGGTGGCGGCCCCCATCGCCGCATCTGCCTCTTTCTGGGCGGATCAGTAGGCGTCGCCTCCAGGGAACGCCCTAACCCGTCCGGTAGACTGGCAGGGATCGCGACGTACACGCTTCTGGCCAATAACCCCCAAAGTTAAATTAATAAAAAAAAAAACTTACGAAATTTGCCCCAAGTACCATTAGTGTAAAACACTGCGTCCTCCTTGAGGATCAAGTACTAAATGAATTGAAATGAATATTCCAGAATTATGAAACTCGTAACTGTCACATCATTGTCGGCAGGTGACGTTAGTAAGTATGAAACTTTTACGTTGCTACAATATGTACTTGTTTTAAGGATAAGATATCGGACAAACCACGTTCCGGGTAGACCAAAATGTTTATGGTTTTTCCAGCTAGTATGAAATGCTAAAACCTGCACTCATAGCGTTTTTTTTTGTCAATTTAATAATTAATTATGAGACTTAGTGATTTTTTTTTGCGAATTATGATTTCTCAATAAAGTTTTTATTTTCTGGTGATAATATGTTTCAACTGTAATTTATTTTGTCGTTGCAATTATTTGTCATAGATAACGAATTATTTGTAATGTATTATTTAAAATAACCTAAAATAAAATTAAGGTATTACGCAATCTGTATTCATAAATTGTAAGTGTAAAATGTTTCTTTTGTTGTAAAATACAAAAAAAAACAACTGTGAAATGGTGTTGTTGTATTACAAATTTTATTTGTAAGTTTATAAACTTAATAAACGTAATAATGTAGCAACAAAAAAACAGAAATGCGTACCTAGAAAAAGTGATTTACCATGATGGTGTGTCCCATGGTTATAAGTTCTATTATTGGGTGTGTCCCGTGGTAATATGTTCTATAATTGGGTGTGTCCCATGGTAATATGTTATATGATTGGGTGTGTCCCATTAATATACTATGTCGGCTTATTCCATAATAATGAGAAAATAAGGTATGTCCTTTTTTTTAGAATACCGTGCTGGTGTGTCCAATGGTAACGAATAAGTTGAAGTACAGTGTTTTTGTGATTACACTGCATGAAGTACATAAATAGTGATATTGTTAGCTACGTCAAAATATGTTGGTCTATTATTAACTGACTGTTTTTAGGATTACGAGGACGTAATCATGGAACGTCAGAACGGCCGAGAGTGAATTTGTTTTGATATTGTTAAGTGATTACTAAATTGTATTTAATTTTCTTCAGTTCATGTGTTTTTTAATGTGCTTGTTATCAGTATTTTGCAAAATTTTGCTAATTTCTTCAGCATTAAATTTGTTAAAAACCAAATGCTTTGAAAATTATTTCAATTATCTATTAAGATGGCAACCAAAATTTAAGAAATTACGAGGTCGTTAATTGTAAATCAGGAAAGGCCGAGTGTTAGTAATATTTATTTGTTATAATTTTATTATTAACTTTCAATCCATTTAAATGTAGAAACACTAAAGTTACTAATCTGTGCTTCCACAGTGACATTATTTGTGTCTTAATAACATCATGTAATTGTCATTTGGTTTTCGTAATATTTAAAATGTGCCATTTGAATTTATAAGTATTTGTATAATTTATTTTAACACTGTGAGAAAATAATCAGGTCACTTTATTTGTAATTTATTCTTTAAGCGGAAGTGAATTAATGAAATAATAGTCTTAATATGAATGGTCATGATAATGACCACTTCCTTTACACCGATACTTTAAAATGCCTGCTGTAGCTGTGGCGAAGCCCATTCTGTTGCTAGTCGAAGAGTAATAAACATCTCACTATATTTAAGTGTCTTATTAAGTAGCCCTTCTAACAATACTTAACATACCCAACATCTAAAAAATAAGGACTAGGTAATTTGTAAGCTTTTTAGATCGTGTAGCATTGCATAAATTAATCATCTGATAATATCATTTTCAGTTCATCATCGGTATAATATTTCTTTGTAACATTTTTAATGTTTTTTTCATGGGTGCTTTCATTATCATTTAAATTGCTTGCTTTGAAAGGAAACTTTATATTTACACGAGAAAAATTTTTTTATATTCTTTTGAGCTGGAAAAGTTTTGTTTTCAGTCTTTAGACTTTTTAATTTTAGTTGCAATTCTCCAATTTTGTCATTTTATTTTCTCTGTGCATGAATTTTTATTTCATTCTTATTTTTCATGGTATACTTCTTGATTTATAAAGCTAGAAAATCATTTAAATCCGTACGGCAACTTTTTTAAACATTATGTTGTAAAATGCAATTGTTATATAGTATTGCCGTTCAAAAGAAACTGTTCTACAAAATTATAGAGCAAAACAAAAACTGCAATTTTTCAAATTATTTCAAAAGTTTAAATATTCATAGATTATTAATAACAAGTAGCAACATTTTCCTCTTGTTTTAAATAGTATTAGGAATAAATGATGCCGTACATTTTAATCCAGATCATATCTTTTAGTCTCATAAAAAGATGCTACCATTTTAACCCATTTAGACCGATAATTATTTTTGTGAAAATGATAAGTTTTTTTTGTTAATATGTGTAAAGGAGAGTTTAAAAGGTAATAAAAAAATATTAAAAAAAATACAAATCGTTAGGGGGATGTAGGGGGGGTGTAGCATATGTGGTACAGTAGGACTATCTGCATACAAAAATACAATGTTTATAAGAAGTTCTTTTCATTTATTTTTTTGTGTGGTAGACAATAAAACACAACGTTGAGACCAATATTACATTTGAAGCACCTTGTAGGACATTGCTTATGGCAGTGCCCGCACCTGGTTCTCTTCTCTTGCTTGGTAACATAGTGTTCTTTGCCGTCATACCGTGAATCATTGGTTATGGAGGATGGACGGCTACGGCCAGGTTTTTCGCGCTGTTTGTTACCCTCAATAATCGCAGTTGCAATACGACGTCTAAAATTGAGCATATCCATATTTCCACCATTATGTCTGTAGAGCAACCAAGCATTTTGTACAGACATGTCAATGCAATGAAGAATTAGAGGCATGTACCATTTTTTTCCTCGAATGCTTGTTCGTAGTGCGGATATATTCTGGTCTGACAAATCTACTCCACCCATGTTCTTATTGTATTGACGGATGAGATGGGGTTGTGAAACAGATATTTTCTTTTTTTTGTTGTTGCGAGTAGCGATCAGTTTTATGGACTGGATTTAAGCCAACCGCATTAGAACAGACCGAAACCATACTGTTGTCATGCCATTTACAAATGATTACATCATCAGAGACGCGATAATCATAGAAGCCTCTCTCCTTCTTTTTTGATTCTTTATTTCCCCCCTGTTTTCTCGAATGGTTCCGGTTATACGAAATCCCCTCTCGGTAAGTTCATGAACCAAAGGCAAACCAGTAAAGAAATTGTCAACAAAGAGATGGTAGTCTTTGCCATATCCCAGCTGCTCTAATTGATCTGCATAGGTCAAAACTACACTGGCACCGAGACCCAGCTGAGCATAGCGAGCATTGATAAATGTATTTGCACCTTGATATGGTTCAAACCAAGCAATATAGCCTCCTGATGTTGCACCCACCCATAATTTGTATCCGTACCTTATAGGCTTACCGCGGATGAATTGTTTGCAACAGTGATGGCCAAAATATGGTACCATTGCCTCATCAATGCTATGATTCTCCTTATGTGGGCAATTTTCAAGGAATTTCTCAGCTGAGAGCTTCAGTAGAGGACGAATTTTGACAAATTTGTCAGATTGATCAAGATTCATATTATCTGCGACATGAAGGTTCGAGTATATAAGTGTAAATCTATCTCGAGACAAGGCAGTAGCAGTCAAGCAGTTTCTTGAATCTGGTGCATTTTCCCAATACATTCTTCTTCTATTTACCTGACAATAGCCACTAACTAGCAAAATCCCAATCAAACATTTTAATTCTTCCGTTTTGACGTCAGCGGGAAGAAGTTTTCGTGCTAAACATCTATTTGTTTCCGTAGTTAGCAGCTCAAACAGGTCCTCAGAAAAGAATAACGAAAACCATTCTATCGGAGTCCGTTCAACAGTAACATGCGAAACCGGTTGCCAAGTTGTGGGTTTCGGTTGCAAGTCTCGCTTCTTCCAGTTATACTTCATGGAACGTTTCTGCAATGGTTCTTCAGATCCATGAGGCTCTTGCTCTTCGATTTCTGATTCTTGAGAAGATGCACCTAGTTCTGCTGGTGCTCGAAGCAAACTGGGAGGCAAATTATTTATGTCCACGGCATCTTCTCCACCCGAGTCTTCATCAGTCTAATCTTCATTGGCAGTATCAGGTGGCAGTAAAAAAATATCTAATTCTTTGCCCTGGTTGCTGGTATCATCGTCTTCTTCAAGAATTGTTGCAATATCGTGCAGTGTCAATGACATGAAATAAAAAAGAAAACAAAAATAAATCTGTGTTACAACATAATATTTTGATGTTACATAGACCTACTGTCCACATACGGTACACCTACTTTGTGACTAAATAATATCTCACTAAACAAACCTAACCTATAATCATACACTTAATATTTCTATTGACTGACACTTTAGAATAGCACTAATAAAAAATATATTCACAATAAATAATAGGGAACTTACCTCCTTGAAGTCATTGTAAATATTTTATTTTGTTTCCACTGGGTGTCTTCCACTATTTTTCAAAATCACTAGCACAAAAACACTTTCTAATATTTTTTCCGTAAAACTAACACTGTAAGCTAATCATTACATACTGGAAGAAAAGAAAAAAAAATAGTGGGTATATCAAAATATTTTTTAAAGTTGCTGTACCGTGTATGGTACGGTAGGTCTATATGGGTTAAGGGTGTAGCACTTTATGGTCATCTGATACTGGACAGTATTAACCCTTTATAGGGCAGACGATTCTGACGATTCTGGATAAAAAAACATTTGGATAGTAAAACTAACATTTATTGAAAAAAAATTGAAGAACTTTTTTTTATGTATTAAAAAAAATATGGTCTCCATATTTTGGACATTGCCCTCCTCATGTACGAATATGAAACTGAGCAAAACACGGTACCACACATAGAGGTACTTTGCATTTGATGCACTCTATTTTACTTTTTTTCCATAGAGCTTTACTACTGCACTCCCTGCACCTTCTATAACTAAGCAAGCTCTCCCGACATATGCGATCCCACATTATTCAGCCTTAGCTCATCAGGAATACCGTAAATAGACTTCTGCCTACTAGTTGGTCCTGTTGGTCTTTTGGTTGCAAAATTTGGCAAGACAGATATTCTGCGTTTCCTGGAGCTGTAACTGTTGACCAGGTTGCGTGCCAGTTCAGTGCGGAACTGTAACGCATTCATAGGATTATGAACTCTGTCATTTTGGGTGTGAATTATGTGGGCATTCGTGATAGCTGCGTCTACCAAAAAATAAAATATACGCATCCACCATCTTCTACTGCGTCTTGAAATAGGGTAAGTCCCTCGTTTCTGGTCGAATCTGTCCACACCCCCCATCCTTTTTGTATAATCTAAAATACCCAAAGGACAAGGAATATTAGACTTCGTTCCATCTTTTTGCGTTCTTTTACATGTGTTCCTTTGCCGAGGGTGATATGCTGTACTTAGCAGATAAACCAGTTTGGTATCCTTCCACACAAAGAATGCAACATTTTTGTTGACTCGCCATTTGTGTTCGCCTTTGTCCAATTTTGGAGCAGCTGGTTTAGGCGCATTTTTCTTTCTCTTTTGGTTTTTCGTCAATTTTGTTTTTTATCACGGCTGTTGAGTATATATTATTGTCAAATAGAAACTGCATTAGTTCACAAGAAGCAAATAAGTTGTCAAACGTGACATGAGTGTTTTCAAAATTTTGTTGAATTAGTGCCTTGGTCTGTTCTTTCACAACACTTGCACCAATTCCAACTTCTGTGGTGTCGTCTTTTTTTCCAGTGTAAATTTCAAATTGGTATAAATACCCCGTTTGACTGTCGCATCGCGCCCAAACTTTGAAACCTCGCTTGATAGGCTTCTTCGGCGTGTATTGTTTCAGCGTGCTGCGACCTTTGAATGTAATCATACATTCATCGATGATTTGTGAGGAAGAGCACGCTGCACCATTTTTAAAAGCATCATTCACACTGTCGATCAAGGGTTTGATTTTGTACAGCTTACAATAACCTTGTTCATTTCTTTTGGGCATTTTACTATTGTCATTGATATGTAAATTAGACAAAATCTTTTTGAATCGTTTCACCGTAATGACGTCTGCAATCTCTTGTACGCAATAATGTGGATCAGAAGACCAATAAATTGGATAGCGAAACGTTTGGTAGTATATGAAGTCCCATGAAAATCAAAATGCCAAAAAAGGCATTTAGTTCCTGTAATGTAACAGGTTTCCAATCTTTGTGGCGGTTTTGGGTGGCATACAAATTAGTTTTGTTCTACAATATTACTCATGACTTCGTCGGTGAAAAAAGCTCTGAAGTCTTCTTTTAGAGATAAAGGGTGATGGTTTTACTACATTTTCATCAAATCTATCAACTGGAGGACTGTGGGGAAAACTCTCTTTTTTCCGCTGTTCCTCATCATTGTCGGAACTATCCTCGGATTCTGTATCTGCATCAGCAAAAGGTGTGATAGATCTAGCACTACTAGATAAAGATTGTGGCTGTGTGGAACTGGAATGTGGACCAGCTATATTTATTGGAGAAGGGGACGTCTCTACCCTAAGGTTTGAAGTGGTTGCAGATCTAAGAGGCAAGTTTGGATCCAAAATGTCTTGAAGTTCAACATCACTTGGTGGTATAAAAATCGCTTCAGTGTCATTTTCGTCGCTCTCGTTACCGTTTTCGGACTGTTCGCCATCCGACAATGCGAAAAGGTTTTCGAGAACATTCTCTATTTCGTTTGAAGACAAACCCTGAAAAAAATACATTTATAAGTATTTGGTAAACGGGCAGTGTCCAAAATATGGACGTCATAGTTTTTTACTTTTTACAATAAATGTGAACTAAATTCTTAAAAATCAGCGCTTTCAGCTTATACTTAGAACATTTGGAACAAAAATAAAAGAAATCTTACCTGTCGTTCCATTATTTTTGAAGATTTTTTTAGATAACTTCAACACAATCAAAAATCACCACTTTTTGACAAACGTTCGACCACTTGATGAAAATCGGCCATGTTTTTTACCTTTTTTTTGTTTCGTTTTTGACAATGATAGGCCTAACCATAGAAATGAAAGTGACATATGTCTGATATTTAGTTTAACCGCGAAAATTCAAAATGTATGGTGTCCAATATACAAAATGATAAAATCATTATGATGTCTAACTGAAGTGTATATAATATCCAAGAATTGAAACTGTAAATCGTATTATTAACAGTTTTGTATACTTTTTGGTTTAATATAAACTTCAAACATTATTGAGACATGCATGTAATTGAATTATTTCATAGAAATGATGTGAATAAATAAAACAAATAATTTTCATAAAAAATCGATATATTTAAAGATGATATTACAAAATAAGATTTTTTTTTAAATTAATCATTATCGGAATCAGCTGCTTAGTTGTTATCAAATTCAACGTCTTCATCGAAGTCCGAGTCATCTTCTCTACTATTTTCTAAAACTTAAATAAGTTTTTGTCGAAATAAAAGTCTTTTCTTTCTTTTTCTTTAGGTTTTGGCATTCGCGTTAGCATTTTGCCATTAGTCAATAAGAAATTTGCATCAATTTTCATTAAAGTTACCAAAATCGAGATTCGACTATAATTAGTCGTAAGTCGTCCATAAGTCATGTCAGGGTCTTGACGTCATCAATTTCTTTGCCTGATTCCTCATCCGGTTCCGTTATGTCACTGACTTTTTTGGGCCATTCCTCGCCGTGGTCGCCGGGTCCCATCCGAAGAAAAATTCGTTATGACTCACGACTACTTAGCACACAGTACAGTATAGGTAGGTGTAGAAATAGATCATAAAATAATTCACCAATCCAATTACGCTGTCCAGTCTATGATTTAATTTTGTTTTTATTCTCAATATTAACCATTTAGGTTTTTTTCAAAAATAGTCAGAAAAATAATTTATTTTTACAAAAATAATCTGTTATAGATATTATACGACCGTGCAAATTCCTTCTAAATCATGACAAAAAGAAGTTGGTAGATCTACCAGTAGGTAAAAGTATTTTCGAATAGAGTTTGATTGGAAACTACCAACTTTTAGAGTCGTACGGAAGGATTTATAAAAATTCGAGTTGGTAACACTACTGTAGATATATGCCTACAACGGCTAAACGTCGTAACAGAACGTCGCTGCGTAAGCGATATATATGTAAATTATATTTATTTAATATTTTTTTGTCGTCTCTGTGGTCTAGCGGTCCGGGTGTTGGACTTGACTGCATGAGGTCTTGGGTTCGAATCCCGGGTCGGCCAACAAAAAGAAAATTGGATTTTTCCAGTTTTCTAATAAAAAAAATATTGGTCGGGATTGGAAATGTGCCCGGTTGGCGATAGGCTTGCCACCTATCACATTGTGGGACTTAGTGTCTTCGGGTAGTCGTGGGTGCCCTGGTTGTGCCTCTGCCTACCCCTTCGGGGATATGGGCGTGAAGATAGTTTTTTTTTTTATCAATATGAATTTTCAGATTTGTACGGCATTTTTTTATGAATTATTGCATTGAATACAAATAAACTATCTAAATGCGGTCTTAACATAAAAAATACCGTCTTGAATTTTACCTTACACAGAGAACTTCGTTCTATTTATTTTTCTTTGAATTTTTTTTCCTACAAACCTTTGGAAGAAAATGTACGACATGTAAAAAAATATTATCTATGCATATAATACTTTCAAAATATTTTTTGTGTGGTTTCAAATCACCCTTCGGACCACAGATAGAGATGCAACCCTCGATTTTTTCCCCTTCTCGTATGAGTTTTGTACGGCGTTGCGGAGTAATCGATTAGAAGCTGTATTGAAACAGTATGAAACTGATGCCTTACAGAATAAAGTGACCAAATTTACTATGGAATGAATGAATGAATGTGGTAAAGCCACGGGAGTAGATGTGGTTACAGCTGAGATGATCAAACTTGGTGGTCCTGCCGTCCGGGACACTTTCTGGGTTTTTTGTAACAAATTTTGGAAGACCGGCAGAGTACCCGAAGACTGGACATGTGCGGTCATCGTGCCCTTAAGGCAAGGGATCACGCATAGACTGTACAAGTTACAGGGCCATTAGTTTGATCAGTGTAGCGTCAAAAGTATATGGAAAAATAGTTGAAAGGAGGATGGATGGAAGAGTTGTCCGATGGCACATTGTGAGAGGCTCAAGGCGGCTTTAGGTCTGAAAGAGGATTCAAGTGTTTTGTGGATCTCGAAACAGCATTTGATAGGGACAACCCTAACGCAAGGAACTTTGCTGTGCCATTTTGCCGGATTATAGGATAGTTGGGCCCCTGCTGCGACAAAGAACAAATAGCACTACGATAATCTATCAGCTATACTGTTAAGAGGTTTAATGTTAAAGAAGTTGTTATTGTTTGTATAATCAGGCACATAAATGACTAATTATACTTACATGTAAGAGATATGGAATATGGTTTAGACTTGTTGGAAAATAAAAACTAAATTCACAATTCGGTTTAACCAAAGAGTGTCTCTAATTAGTTATATATACATATAATATACATACCGATATGCAGGTATCAGCCTAGTTGATTTTCGAGCTAAGTACTGCTAAGCGTTATATGGGTAATATAATTAGGTTATTGAACCCTTTTATCAGTCAATAAAACAAAGTACTTAGGTGAAAGTCAAATTACAAGTATAAAGGCTAATAAAGTAAAATTTTCTGTTTTTATCAACTGTTATTATTGCTAATTATTAACTTGTTTGTCTATATGTTTCTCATCTATTTCCATTTCAGTGGAACAAAAGAATACAATTAAAAATAATGGAAATGGAGGGGGAGAGAAAAACTGATTTGTCAAACATACGTAACGTTTCTAAAAGAAAATGAGTCGAAATTCACTTAAATCAAGGATAGGTTAAGGAAACTAAATATTACGTGTTATTATTTTTTATTTTTCTATTAAAATTAAATATAAAGCACTATTGCTTATGTTTATCATAATATTTTTAGGCTTCCACCTTTATTTCATCCTCTTCAGTGTAAGTAATCTTACCGCTTAGTATTCTATTAATTGTTCGACACCAGCTATATAATTAAAAAAATTTACTGCAACATTTGTTAAAATATTTTTTTGAATTATCTTTATGTGCCGAACAATTAAAAGGATATTCAACTAAAATATCAATGAAGAAGAGGATATTTTGTTAATGTTATAGTTGTTGGACTTTTTCACTAAAAACGATGACGTAATTTTTGAATTGTGTGAAAACAAGTTTCTAATTGATTATTTGGATAGCATAATCATTTTTTGTTTGAATATTCTTTTGTCCTTATAAACTGACTATTTAAATTGTACTCGATGTTACTTTCTCATTAAAAACGATAACGTAATTTTTGAATTGTGTGAAAACAACTTTCTAATTGATTATTTGGATAGCATAGTCATTTTTTGTTTGAATATTCTTTTGTCCTTATAAACTGACTATTGATATTGCACTCGATGTTACTTTCTAAAACTGATTTTTTACATTTCGCACAACCTTTAATAATATTCTTCATGCATTTCCTCAAGACCCAGCCACATACGTAATTTTTTTTGCCCCGCATCATTGTCATTCGAGACATTTATAATTTCTTCGTCCAAAATAATTGTATTAACTTCCTCTAACGAATCGCTAGCTAATTTGGGTTTTTCTGTCAAAACGAAGCAATAGCTTTGCAAGCATTCGTTAATATCCTTCTCGCAATCAGAATTTTTTGAATGTGTTGTACTATAATTTCTTAGTAATAATGCCTTGTATGCCCCTTCAAAGGAAATAGTGTTTGGGGCGTTATTTCTTACACCATAATAATAATAATAACAATAATAATATTTTTATTGTACACAAAAAAAAACGTTAACACTAAGCACAAACATAAAGATAATATAGTACAATGGGCGAGCTTATCTCCAGCAACAGAGATTTCTACCAGCTGACCCGTGAAAAGGAAAAACAGTAACAAAATTAAACATAGACTATGTGTACAAACATGATTTGTTGACTATGAAATACATACTTGAAATAATACAAAATATCATCAAAATAAATAAATGTATATACATGAACATAATAAATATAATACATATATAGATAATGTAAACATACATAAGTATTCATAATTATATAGCTAACTGGAAATACAAAGACAAAAAACAAACGACGATTTAAAAAAAATAAGTTTGTGAGAGATAGTGCTCTTTTAGTAGTTTCTTAAATACATATAATGTTTCCCTGGCACGAATTTTATCAGGTAAATCATTCCATAGCTTAAAAGCATGAACAGTGAATGACTGAGAGTAAAAAGTAGAATTACTCATAGGGAAACGTAACAAGGTTTTAACATGAGGACGACAAGGAGATTCAGTGGAATGTAAGAACTGAAAGGAATCACGGAGATAACTCGGGAAATTGGGATTGAAAAGGATCTTATACAAAAGACAGAGTATATGAAAATTACGACGTAAGCGTATAGGAAGCCATCCCAACTTAGCCCTGTAACAACTCGAGACATGATCAAATTTTTTGAGACCATAGATAAATCTAATGCAAAGATTTTGAAGTCTTTCTAATTTGTTAAGTAGTTCTTCAGTGGCGTCAAGAAAACATGTTTCGGCATAGTCTATAATAGGAAAAATAAGGGTATGTATAAGTGAAATTTTCGTTGTTAGGGGAAGGAAATTTTGGAGGAGCTTAAGTGAATGAAAAGCATGATGAACCTTTTTACTTATATTGTTAACATGGAGATTCCAAGAGAAATCGGAGGTAAAACTTACACCCAAGTTAACAGCACTAGTAGCATATTTTATAGGTGAATTATTATACATAAGGGCAGGGATATCTAAATTGGCAATCATGCCACGCATGTATCGACTACCAATAATTAAGGCCTGAGATTTAATTGGATTCACGATTAATCCAAAGGAACTAGCCCAAACATAAATTCGTTCCAGATCCTCATTCATGCTATGAATTGCCTGAAAAATACTCTAAACCGGGAAATGTCTGTAAAGTTGTAGGTAATCTGCATATAAATGAAAGTGTGAGGTAATAAATGAAGTGACTGCATTAATGAAAGTAGAGAATAGGAGTGGAGAAAGAACGCCACCCTGAGGAACACCTGCACTTAACTTAATCCAATCTGAAGATGATTAACCCGAAATAACACACTGTGATCTACCACGTAAATAAAAATCAAACCAATCCAAAACAGAAGAGGAAACATTTAAAGACCTAAGAACTCCCAACAAAATGTCCAAATCAACAGAATTGAAGGCACTGCTAAAATCCAGGAAGACAATAACTGTAAGAAGTTTTTTATCCATGGCTTGACGTATGTCATCGGAAACACGAATTAGTGCTGTAACAGTACTGTGCCCCGGACGAAACCCAGATTGGTTCGTATGTAAAAGATTGTTGTACCTGAGAAATTTTGAAAACTGGGAGTGCACAATGTGCTCCAGTACTTTTGAGAGAAAAGGTAATATGGCGATAGGGCGAAAATGAGAAACTAGAGAAGGACTTGCAGTCTTGGGAAGAGGTATAACGTAAGCCTTTTTCCAAACCGAAGGGAATGTATTTGTTAATAAAGAATGATTGTAAATATCAGTATGGACAGGGAGAAGTTCAACTAGAATGGGAGTAAACATACGAGAACACAATCCGTCATTTCCAATAGCTGGGGAACTAATTGCAAGTATATGTTTTTTAACATCTTCTTCACTAACGTGCTCAAAAGAGAAAGAAGAGCATGAGGGGAGTGGAACAGAGGATAAGTTCGCAAAAGTCAACGATTTACGGACTTCATCTAAAACAAGAGGTGGTTTGGAAAAGTGTACATTAATATCATTAAGATGTAAACAGTTCACACTAGTTGCCTTAGATTTCCCAACACCTAGGGATCTTAATAAATGCCAGACCTTACCAGAGCCGTAAGTGAATACAATGTTAAAGATATAACGACGCTTAGCAGATCGGCAAAGCTTGTTACATTGATTCCGCAACAATTTGTAAACAGATAAATTACAATCAGTAGGGAATTTTCTATAATGACGATTAGCCCTATCTCTCCGCTTCATTATATCCTTCAGCTCTTCGGTTATCCAGGGAGCAGGATTATGTTTCAATTTAATCCTTTTTATCGGCGCATGTTTGTCATAAAGATCTAAGAGTATAGAATTAAACTTCTCAACTTTAAAGTCTGTATTGTCCGAATCGAAGACTGGTGACCAATCCACTGATAAAACATCATTCTTTAAAGCATCCAAATCAATACTCCTATATGAACGGCGAAACGTGTACAAGTTCCGTCTCTTAGCTGATCGCACTTTACAAGAAAGAAAGATGAGATCATGATAAGAGAAACACGATGGCAGCTGACCATGACAACGAACACTCTCAGGCCTGGAAACTATTATCAGATCAAGGAGAGGGAGTACAGTTTGGAGAACGATGTGTGGGGGAAAGAGGCAACGAATGAAGATTAACAGAGGATAGAATATCTAATAATTTAGTAGAACGGGAGTCATTTTTAATTAAACAAGTATTAAAATCACTCAGTACAATTATGTGTACATATAACGGCCGCAAACTATTTAATAAATTATCTAAAGTTCCAAAGTAATCAATAGTCATGGAAGGGCTGTAAAACACGCCCACTAACACCTTAATATGGGATCGTAAAAATATTTCTAAAAACATATATTCAGCAGTAGCACTATAAAGACTTGGAGAAAGAGAGATAATTTTATAGGAATAATCTGCTCGAATATACATTACATTACAACACCTCCACCACCCTTACCTGTCCTATCATTTCGTATCAGTTGATAACCAGGCAAAGAAAACTGGTAAAAGGATAAAGTCGGTTTCAGAAACGACTCGGATATAAAAACAGCAGCAACTAGACAATCACTGAATGTAGTAAGGAGGTCATTATAGTGGGCAGGTACACTTTGTACATTAATATGCACAAAATTAAAATCTTTCGAAAATGGAGTTAGGATAGAACAAATTTGATCATGTAACGAGAGACCACCAGTGTCATCACTACTAATACTATTAAAATCATCATCAGAAGAACAAGAGAAAAAATCGTCATCTATTATATTAATACTCATAAATATCTAAGTTTACAAATACTATATATTTTATATAACAAATACTATAACACTACTATACAAATACTATATATTAAGCGGAAAATATTTATAATTACAAAAAAGTATTTAATAATTACCTACTGGCACACATTTTCACCGAGAGCAATTTCAATATAAAATACCACGATATGTTACTTTAATGTATATGCATGCAATATGCATCAACACAAAAAAAATACTATACTGCTAACATACTTATTGATATTAGTTAATTAATCTAATATAAGAATACATAACACAAAAAAAACATTTATAACAAAAATCACTCGAAACCTTATATCACAGTGACAGCAAGCATCTAACACAAAACATTTTCTCAACTTCTAAGGCTGTCAGACTACATTTCATAGACCAAAAGTCAATGACACCAAATTAAAGTTAGTCTTAGATTAATAAACGGCAGATGTCATGTATCATCTGTCATGTCAACGTCACTTCAGTAAGATCTTTGACAGTTGACACATTGACAACACAAATTATTTGATCAAAACAAAGTGAAATTAAAGAGTAATATTGAGGTAATTCTAAAAAAAGTACGAATTAAATATTTTTTAAGACTAAACAAAAGTAAAAAGTGACTCATGCACAAAACGACGCACTAACGAGCATTTTGACTTCGAAACCGGTCAAAATTAATTAGCATTTTTATTTTAATAGGTAATCAATAAAAATACATAACTGATTTTTAAATAAAATATATGGTTACAAATACGGCAAAAAACACAAAATTATTTAAAATAAGGAAATTAGTCTAATTCATCTGAGTGACCGATTATTGAAGAACCGTCTAATTCTGTATCTAGTTCTTCTGGCTCTAACAATTCTAACGTTTCTCTCATAAAAGGCTCGCTTTTGCTCGGTTTTCGTTTCCACGAGCAACTTACAAAAGGGTCTGATGTCAGAAGCAGTCTGTTCAGGACATCTTCATTACATTGTAGCCTCGAAAATTTTCGGGCGTAATTTTGCCGGTATGAGCGGTAATGTTTGCTACGGGCTTCTGCGGCCTCTTCGGATAGTTGTCCTATAGGAAGGATGGCATGTTTTATTATTGTTGTGCCGTGCACTAAGATTTTGTGAAGAGTTGGCGTCATTGGATGCCAACTGTACAGTTCGACATACAATTTTGCAGTAGCTCTGCAAAATTCGCCGAACTTCTCTGGATTTATTTTTAGGCCAGACGAAAGCGCTTCCAGAATCACCTTAAGTTTAATTAAAAATTCTTTATTTATGCCGGTGATTTCAGCAGCTACATCTGGATCGGCAAAGAATCTTCTAGACATGTTACCAGAATTGGAATTACCGAAACCAGGTTTCGGCATATCTATTATTAGACCAGTCTTTTCCCTAAATTTTTTTTGAATTTTTTCTTTCGTTTCTTTCACTATAGCTTTTTCTGCTGCGGTTCGGGCTTGCCATTTTCGTAAAGGTAATTTATACGATATGTGAAAAATACTTTCAAAGAAACGAATTCTTGCGTGAAGTATTGATAATCCGAACCTTAATGATTGGGGATTCTCTACGTTTAAAGTTTCAAAATCATGAAGGTTTTGGACGTTTTTCCGCATATGTAACATCGCATGGTAGATGACGTGCCAGTAGCTGCGTTGCAAACCTTCGCATCAACCATGGTTGGAAGTAATGTGTGACGAACAAAAGTAGCTTGATTATTTTGTATTTCAGTCTTAGAAAGGAGTTTTATTTGGTTTTCTATATACTTTATTTCATCATTTGTGATATCTATGGTTTCGTGAAGAAATCGAATGCGGATGGGTCGACAAAAGCGAGTAGATGAGGGTGTTGGATTTTGCCATAAAATTTTCTCTTTTCCCCCAACACGAGAATGTAATCGCAACGGAACCAATGAACTTTGGAAAATGTATGAATCATCATGAGAGCTGTCTAAAAACTATTGTTGATAGGCAGTTTGATGTGATCCATCACATCCCCATTTAGAAATCAGCTCCAGATTTTTCAGTTCCTCTTTTTTACAGGTTTGAAGTACATCCTCAAGATAAAGACAAAGTCTTTTAGCTGCGTGATCCAGTAATCCCTGGAGCACAACTTCCACACACGTCTCCGTAACTCGCACTGTCTGTGGTTCCGGATAGCATATTTTTTTTGCCTCTCTAATAAGAGTATAACAAGGAAACATACCGTTAGTTGTATCATGCAGTAACTCCCACTGCTTCCTTGTGAAACCTCCTTCAATAAAAATATGCAACGCCTGTTCAGCTGTGTATTTTATCCTAGGTTCCTGGGCGGTATTTATTACTTTCCTATACCGTTTGGCTCTTGTTGGTGTAGTAGTTGCATCTTTTATAAGTTTGGACGCTGCAGCATTACCTGAAGTTTGTTGACTGACACTAGCTGCGAAAGTCAGCACTTCAACAGATACCTCATCACGAAGTACTTTTGTTTTTCGCCTTTTACTGCGATCAGTCAACTCTTGGAAGTCCTTACTAGGACGCCCTGGCTTAATGTTAGGTGTCCATACGTGTATGGGTATTGAAACATTTAGCCATTTTTCGTTTTTTTTCATAAATCTATCTTCAATAGAATGGCACAAGACCCATCTCTTCTTTAAATCCGATTTGAAATGTCTTAAATCGTGACTTAAGGTTTTAAACTCATTTTGAGGACATTTCATCATTTCTCTGACTTTATTTTCCATAGATGATAACTTATCACCTACCCTTTTTGCTGGGCATTCTTTAAAAAGCATATATAACGATTTTCGGGACATCCTTATCACATTTGACGTAGAATCTGCAAAAAAAAGACTAAGTTTAAAAATTTGCCAATTAATTGAAAATTTTACATTATTTATAAAATAATAAATTTTAAAATGGTGAAAAGATGTGAAAAAAATTTTAACTGTTTTGATGTGGTAGAACACTATGTTTTACCACAAAAGTATATTTATAAGCCGATCTAAGTCGGTACTATTACAAAAGTACTAATTTGTAAATAAAAAGCGTACAAAATTTATTTTTTTTGTCCCCTATTGTTGCGGCTTTAAAAAATATATAAGAATCAATCAAATAACAAATAATATACATCAAAATTAAGAACATACCTTGTTCTTCAGATTCCATAGTTAAAACTATTCACAGTTCCTTTCAAACCAATATTAACACCACGTGCAAGTTTGGAAACAAAAGAGCGTATCATGAAATTAAACGTGCGAACTCAACAAAGACTAGTTTCTGACTACCTGGCCAAGGCTTACAAGGGGAAGGGTCCGAAGTTGAACCGGTTTATGATAGTACCATTACTTGGGTACAATAAAACGTCAACTCAGGTAAAGTTTATAGGAATTTGTAATTGTGACTTTTGTCCGGTTTTGAAATTAAAATGTTCCTTAGTGCGACGTCACAAATAAAACAGTTCAATGGTGATAAGATCTACACGAAATAAGGTCAAAATTTAAAACACTAATTTCTTTGCCTTGTTCTTTTTGGAGTTTTGGCAGGAGCTACATTACAGACCATAGGTAAATCTGGAGAATTACCTGCTTTAGGAAATTGGGTTATTAGTTTTTGTAAATCAGACATAAGTTAAATTTTACGACGAGTCTTGTCCGGCAGCATGATATTTATTTTACTATCTGTCGTCCAACACCTAGAAATTTCGAAGTGCCTACGGGCTTCCATGAAGATACGATGCCTGGAAACGGTTAAGAATTCGGAGATAGTAAATCCTGTACCTTTGAGTGATGTTTTCTTACTCCAGATGAGGTGTCGATGTTGGTAGTTGAAACGCACAAGAGTGGCTCTTGAGATACCTGAAGCATTCATCTTACTGTTGAAAACATTGAAGATAACAGAGGACAAATTTTCTCCAGATTCTTCAGGGATACCATGGATTAAAATAGCTTTCCTTCTAATATAGGTCTCATGACGATCCAGACTAAGAGAGAATAAGTCCATCTGGGATTTTATTAAAGAGAAAGTACTCCAAACAAAGGCTTTAAAATCGGCAAACTCTTTTGATAGTTCAGCAATATCCATCTTCTTTTCTGGTGAGGTGGACACAACTTTTTGTAGTCTCCCATCATACTCGTTCATCCTGGCTTCATTTTTTTCCAGTATTTCGCTGATGTTAGAAGTTGATTGTGAGGATAGCATTTTTGTGAAATGTGAAATAAATGAACATGTATTTATTCAGAAACAACTAATAGTGAAAAGTAATAACAGTGAAATTAGTGTGCCAAAAAACTCAAAACATGAGTAAGTACTTCAATTAATTAATTTAAATAAATTAAAAATATGAGAGCAAATTTTTGGGAACTTCTAATGTTCCCAAAAAAGTTTTCGACTGGGTCTTGGTTTAGATTTCTTGTTAATAAACAATCATAGCTATACCGATTAGTTAGTCTCCCAAAAGGCTTCCATCCCTTATATTGTTTTTATAAGGTTTCTCACAGAAAGGACAGATGCCTCAACTAGCCGCACTTCGATCCTGTATTTTATTGGATAAATTTTACTGTGCTTTAAAGTACTTTGGCTTTTTTCTACAAATCGTGGTGAGGAGAGTTCCTTCTGATAGGCCCCTTATAAATTTTGCCATTTGGAATGTGCAGAGTGTTTACTTTGAGCGAGTCGAAAACCTTATCTAACAATAAAACTATATCAATTAATTGACGTCAATCAATAGGTAAATCTCCACTAGCAGTTAAATGCTCAGTTAGCACGGCTACACTGTGGCTAAAAATCTGTGTCGCCGATTAAACTCGCATTTTATTTATTTTTGCGGGATTAAAATGATAAATGTTGATTTATCCAGCAAGCGTAGTTCGCCGTATGATTTGCCAGCGGCGTACACTTGCTGGAAATATTCCCATTTCACCATTTCTATTTCATTATTTACGATATAACTTAAATCTTTCTTAAAAAATTATTTCGTATGCCTTTAATTAAATGAAGAGCATCGTATAAGGGTATAAATCTCATTAACTGAAAAGAATTCATGACACCACTCATTTCCTGCTTTGATGTAACTTTGTTTTGTATCTTTGACAAGTTCTGTCACAACACCTACGTTTATGGCACTCTGGTAACACTGGCAATTATTAGGCCTGAATTAGAGGCGTGTTCAATGACATTTTTAATTTTTTTTTTCAATTCGTATTTATTCAGACTAGATGTAAAAGAGCCGCATTTTCAATGTTTTTGCTTTTTTGCGCAAGCGACATATTTCCTTTCTTAAATATTTTACTTGCGTTTATAAAATTTTTGTACAACAGGGTACAGTTGTTATTTGAAAATGATATTTAAAACGTCCTACGGTAAACATCATCTTATAGATCTCGTAAAAATATAGTTTAAAAAAGTGTTTTACTTATAATAAATAAAAATAATATCAAGTTATATAAAGTTAGTTACTTATTTTGCAAGAAAGTGAAGAGATTGTTAATACAAATTCGTGAACCATGAGAAGTGAATTAGTGGCAATAATTTTTAAATAAAAACTATACAAGAAAGTTGCCGTGAACGTGTACTAGGTACTTGCCTACACACTTTGCACAACATCAAATTCAGGGGATATACTATTCCAAACCCAATCCGATTTTTTTTTGAGGCGTGGTCGAAAGTACATCAAAGAAGCCCCGCAGGAATTATATTTTGTGTATGTTACTTACGGTTTAGGTCCAAAGGCCACTATCAGCTTCCAGATCGCCATTAAGCCCACTTTGATAGCTGCTAGCAGATGGCTGAAATTAAATAATTACGTACTCAATTAGTAGGTACATTATGTAAAAGGGCCATTTGTATTTTGATTAGGTGCTGAAGTAATTAGGTATATTGATTAGTTATTATGTACTTACTCCATAATAAAATATTATAACTTTAAAGCAAGTGTTTTGTCACAGGTTATCGTCCAACGGTACTCATCACCAATACACTCAACAGTTTCAAGTGGTTCCAAGACCCAAGCAGAGTTGTCATCGCTAAATTTTGAATTGCCGTGTTTTCGAATAAAAACAAAATTGCCGTGTACATTCTTTATTTCAAAATAGCATCAAGGTTTCAAGGTTTTCAATCAGGGGTTTACAAATTCTTTTCTTCGGTACTCTCTGCCTACCATATAAGGGACTTGGCGTATGTAAAACATCTTAGGCAACCTTTTTCTCGAAACACATAAAGTTTATTGAGCATGTGTCGCTTAATTTGAGCGTAATTTTTGCATCCCTGTCGGTTTTTACTCATTCGTTCGCAGCTTATCCTTACGAAACGGGCTTATGATGCGTAATTTCCGTGCCAACGAAATTCGGCTAATTGCTAGAGACTGACATATTCCTAATCTGTTTATTCCACACGTTTCTTGTTTATGCTTTTACAAATGGAAAGTAATAATGAACATAGATCAGTTTTGGCGCGAAAAATAGACAAGATGGACGCCATTATTGAATTTTGTGTAAACGTACCCACATTGAATAATTATTATCGCCTCTGTGGTCTAGCGATCCGGCGTCCTACTTGGGTCCTTTAGGTCCCGGGTCGGACAGCAAAAAAATAGTTAAAAAATGTAGATACGAGTATATTTTCAATTTTCTATTAAAAAAAAGTTGCCCGGGACTGATATATGCCTGGCTAGGTTGGCGATAGGCTTGCCATCTCTCACATTGTGGGACTCAATGTCTTCGGCTTTGTGGGTGCTTTGGTTATACAGGGATATGGGCGTAAAGATACTTTTATAAATTTAAGTTTTGTGGTAGTTAATATCATTTTTATAAATTTTGCACAAGTCGTGAAGAAATTAGTGTATCATGTTTATTTTCGATGCCACATCTCACTCGTTGAGAATTTGAAGTGTAACAATCCGTTATCTTCTTTAATAATAAAACTTTGCTTATGACAAAATACTACACTAAACCTAAGATTTTTAGACAAAACATAAAATATTATGATTAGAGTAATTTATAAATTTGTCAGGCAGAACACAAAAAAAACATTTTCTCCTACCTACGAGGATAAAGATATCTAGTTATAAAGATCAAGAGTTTTTGTAAGTTGAAAGTTATTAAAATAAATGAAATGTAATTTGTCAAATATTGAATATTTTCTGTACTAAACAAAGAAAAAAATATAAGTTTATATACTACATTTTTATTCTAAAATCGGAAAATCCAAAAGACGGTTGTATAATACTTTGAGTTTTTGATTAATTAGGCAGTGTAACGCATATTTATATCAGAGCAAATAGTAAGTTAATTTTAAAGTATACTAATTTAATTGTTTAATTGGCTGGATTTGACCTTAAATTTCTATTGGACAGGTTTTTATAATTATTTTTGACTTTAGTTTTATTAGCCTTTTGTTAAAATATTAACTAGAATAATTTTGTTGTTAAAAAGATTTTAGTGGGTATGTTAATTTAATGATTTTATATACCTGACATATTTTGTGTATTTTGTTAAATCACTTGAATGTGCTACATAAAATATTAGTAAGTTGGTTGCTATTGTAAAGAGTAAGTAAACTTTACATTGTATTGTAAGCTTAACTAGTAACTTATTCATATTGTATTTGTTTTTAATTTTGTTAATAGTTTAAAGATGATTATTAGGCGGCCCCGAGCTAAGCAAGAGGAAAATATCAGAATAGTTTATTCATTTAATGGTCTTCGAAGTAAATATATTTAATTATAGTTAATTCGCAACATATTCATATTATATTTGTTAGACAAGTGAGAGAAAAAAACAACACATTTTGGATTATTGGGTTGCCAGTCTCCGGACAGTAAAGATTATCTAACTGACATTGACATTCATTACCTAAACAGCTTTATGGTATATTTTGTTTATGCAGATGATGCTGTACTTTTGGGCTCTACACCATCTGAGCTGCAAACACTGGTCAAAGTTATGGAAGGAGATTGTAAAGATAGGGGCTATTAATGGTGTTTGAAAGAGACGTAGTCAGAACGGATGTTAAAGTTTTGGTTGATGATGTAGTGCTGGAACAAGTGAATGAAATTGTATAACTTGGTTGTGCTTTTAGCAGGTATGGAAGGTATACCGCGGATGTAGAGAGAAGAGTGAGTCCAGGGAATAGAATTGAATTGAGCGTTGAGTAAGCTATTCCAAAGCGAGGTTTTGAGTCAACAAGCTAGACTCGCTTTGCAAATTCTGTACTAATCCCAACGTTATTGTATGGAAGCGAGAGTTGCGTATGTCAGAAAGAGCTTGAAAGTAGGATAAATGCGGTCAAAATGAGAGCACTACAGAATATCTGTGCTGTAACGTTCGCTGGCCGCATTCGTAACAGTGAGATTCGAGAAAGAGTGGGATTGAAAGAAAGTGTTGGTGTTAAAATGCGAAAGGGCATGCTCCGCTGGTTCGGTCATGTGGAAAGAATGACAGATTAAATATTGACACTGCAGATATACAATGCGAATGTGGATAGATGTAGATACCGGGGAGACCAAGGCTGACATTTCACGATCGGATCAATGGGATATTATCCGAGGGTGGTGTCAAAAGTCTCCGAAACCGGCGTATTAGTATGAAAAGGGTAATGAATGTGAAGGAAGCGAGACAGGTTTGTTAAGATCGTGAGGTCTAGCACTTGACCCCGTAAGGCGTGTAGATACGTTTGTATGTCATTTTGTATACCTTAGTTTCAACAATGTTGAAGTTGTTAGAATTATGGGCAAGAGAAAGGCGAGTGAAAGGGAGGGAAGACTTAATAAATAAGGCAGCACCAACACATCCGTCATGTCTGTCAGCCCGGAGACAAAGATGTCCAGAGATACCGAAAGGGTGATAAGCCATGTCTCCGAGATAGCAAGAACAGATGGGTTATATTTTTTAATAATATTATTTCACATTTTGTAAAGTGGGCATTCCTAGAGTTCCACTGGATTATCTGTTTCATTATTACTAAGAAGGAATAGTAGTATCTAGCATCTTGAATTTATTAGCAACGTTGGTAGATAGGAGATGTTCATCTGAACATATGAATTATATTCATACAGCATATGAATTAAAGTTGTAAGTAAGGGTTATAGTAACTTGTCAATTTGTGAACTTGAATTGTCTGATTGTAGGGCGCAGCCATTTGGGTATGATAAAACACCTGCATTTGAAATTACAGCTTGGTGGGCAGCTCGAGCATAGTCTACAGTCCTAGGTAGAGGGAATCTAGGGTTTACGAAGACTGTTTTTTTAGGACCTTTAGGAGGTCGCTGAGGGAGAGTAATGAGGTTCTGGAAGAGAAAACAGCAAAGGATTTATTTCATAGCTGGGAAAGAGTTGATGTTTCTAAGAAGAAAATATGCTCTTAGGACATAGTTTAATGGGTTTTTGTCTAAAATACTCTGGACAAGCTTTATCATATGCAAAATGTCTGCCCGCGCAGTAAAGACAAGTTGGTTCATCTGAGTTTACGCTGTATGTGGTTGAGCACATTTAAAGCTCCGTGGCTTGAGCGAAACTGTGCTTCAAGTTTCCAAATCGGCAACAGTTGTTACACTGAATTGTTGGGAAGTGGTAAATTTCTACAGGAAGAGCAGAATGGAATGAAAACACTCTAGGAGGCAGGATATGCTCGCTGAATGTTAGAACCACAGTTTTTGAAGAGATCCAAGACGTTATTCTATTTCGGAATGATTTTCTATTAAAGCGCCTAGCTTTAACATCATTTCCACAACGTGGACCATGGACAGATCAAGAGGAACGTCTTTTACGACACTTTTTTTTTACCTATGCTAGCCTCTTATGAGGTACCTGGCAGCGAAGCAGATGGTCTATACTATTATGCGGCTCCGGATCAGCGCTGAATAAAAGTAAAAGTATCCCGGCCCATATCCCCGAACAGATAGGCAGAAATACAACCTTGGCATCCACGAATATCCGACCCACTGTGTATGTGTTATGTAGTAATCCTATCGCCAACCGGGCGCATATCCTATGCCGGGCAAATTGTTTTAATAAGAAAACTAAAAAAAATACACATTTTTGACCCAGTATGTATGTGTTAGGTGGCAAGACTATCGTTAACCGGGCATATTATATCCTATCTCGGGCAAACTGAAAAAAAAAACACATTTTCCTTTGGTATCTCGACGCGGTGATTGAACCCAGTACCTCATGTTGTCAAGTTGGTCAACACTGGACTACAAGATCAGAGGCAATAAACGCTACCGCTAGGCAAACTTCGCAATTATATGTGATGTGGTTGCACACAAAAAAACTTTTACAAAAAATAGCAACTTTTTGGTCAAGTACCTACAGAAAAAATAAAAATTAGTTTAGAAACTTTGAACTCTTAAATACCAAAAAAAACTTGCAAATCTAAAAATACATTACTATAACTAATTGACATCATCTTCGCCTTCAGAGAATTTTTCCGCTTATATACAGTGAAACTTGGTTAAGTGGGACCTGGATAAGTGAGAAATCTCCATAACTGGAACTCATGCTGAGGTCCCAATACTTTGGCACTGAAATACCTCTGTTAGTGGGACGAGGTAAGCCTCTATATCTGGGATTCGTTCTTTCGATTTATCATCATAGTAACCTCTATAACTGAGACAGCAAGTAAACTTTGTATGCGTAAACCTCAGTAACTGAGATAACATTGTTTGTTTACTCATTCTTATTCTACCCACAAATTCCACACGTAATTCCAAGTACGTAAGTACAAATTTTGAGCTTCAATTACCTTCAGTTTTAGTTTCGCTTTAATGTCATACCGATGTTTATTTGAAAAATGCCAAAACGAAAGCTACAATCGTTATCATGACATGAAAAACTGAGGTTAATATCCGTTTATGAAAATGGAAAGACACGCGAAGAAGTTTGTGCCGAATTTAATGTGCCAAAATCTGTTCTTTGTAGAATACTTCAGAGTAAACATAAAATTGAATCACAATGTTCTGAAGGACAAAGAAAACTGAAACGTGTACGTTTTATCAGAATATCCTGAACTTGAACAGTGTTTGCTGATATGGGTCAAGCAACTTCGTAACAAAAACGTTCCGGTGAGTGGACCGATGATTAAAGAAAAGGCACAAGATTTCACGCGAAGGCTCGATATTCATATTTTTTGTAGTAGCAATGGTTGGACGGAAGGGTTTAAGAAAAGAAACGTTATAGTTTTTTAGTCTGTAGTTCATTATTTTATTTAATGATCGCACCTGTATAACTGAAATAACCTGTATTCTCACCTCTAATAATGGAACCCTCTGTAAATGAGACAGATATTTATTTATACCTGTATATCTGAGACACTGGGTTAGTGGAATACCTCTATAAGTGAGACGACATTGCAGGTCCCTTGATGTCTCACTTTACCAGGTTTCACTGTATTAATCCGCTAAATAGAGAGGTATTTGGTTCGGCATCAATAGTTCTATTCTTTCGGGGAGAATTGCTTTTCGTGAAGGTTCCTTTGTTTGTCGCATGCAACTAATTTGGGGGTCGAAACTCAACAAAACTATATTATACACATCTAAATTACGTTCCTCCCTTCAAAAACTTTCTGGCAAAGTTAACCAAAAGTGTTTGTTTCGGGCTTCTGCTGCCTCTTCCGATAGCTGACTAATAGGGGGTAGAGAATTTTGAATGATTTGTCCACCATGCATTAATATTTTCTGCATAGTGGTAATCATTGGGTGCCACCCATACAGCTCTAAATATAACTTTGCATCATATGTAGGTATCATAAGCATACTCGTCATATTCGACTATGTCAATTTATTGACTACTCGATATTGTTTCTAAAATAACTTTGAACCTATAAATGAGTTGAAAACTAATTCCTGTGATTTAAGCAGCTGATTCGGGGTTTTCAAAAAACCTTCTGTTAGTATTGCCGTAATTTGTATAGCCAAAGTTAGCATATCAACAAGAAATCAGGTTTTATTACGAAACCTTTCTTGTATTTCGGACTTCTGTTATACTTCCAAAGCCTTTTCTTCTTACAGTTTTCTTGTTATATATTTTTGTACAGGTAAATTATGGTAAGAGGTATTATGGTTTCAAAAATCCGAATTCTAGTATATAATATGGACAAGCCAAATTCTAAAACTAAAGGGCTTTTATCAGTCTTCTTATTCAAATGATTGAAGTTCTTCGAGGTAGCTCCACATATGTAGCACTGATTTTGTATCTGTCGCAGCGTTATACACCTTACCGTCAACCATTGTCATTTTCAGTGTGCCAAAATATAAATTCCTTGCCTTGTAAAGTGACTTGGGTGCTATTCAGCATCGGTATAGAATCGGTAACTGATTTCGTCTTACGTTACATCTACAGATTCTTTTAAATGTTTTAATCGGATTGGGCGTCAAAAACGAGAAGAGTGTTGGATTTTGCCATACAATTTTATCACCCTCTTTTCCACAAACTATGCGCAAAGGTACAAAGGAACTTATAAAAATATTTCCATCGGAACCGGTCTCACTGTTAAAACTTTGTTTAAATCTCGACTGCTGAGAGCCATCACAACCCCATTTACAAATAATCATAAGCGATTTTCTTTTTTCTTTGTTAAGGGTAATTAGCACCTCTTCTAGAAACATTAACAAGCGTGTTACGGTAAATTCCATTAGGCATTGTAAGTTGCTTTCGGCACAGGTACCTGAAACCTTCAACGATTCTTTTGGCGGATATCATTCTTGTTCTGCCTTTAACATAAGGTCATAGCAAGGGTTAATGTCTAGGGTTTTTTGCCCCTATTATTTCGTAATGCCGTCTAGTAAGGTCGGCTTACACGAACATGCGAAGTGCTTGCAGAGGCGTTAGTGGAAGTATCTTGTCATTCTCTTTAGAGTAAGCTCTTCTATATTTACTGGCCCTTGTTGGTGAGGTTGTGATATCTTTAAAAACTTTCGAGTTATCTCTATGTCCACTAATTTGTAAAACCGATTGCGCAGCGCGTACAATGACTACATCGTTTAAAGAGGCGCGTACTTTTTCAGTTTTCCTTTGCTTGCTTCGCTCACTCTCCAAAAGGTTTTGGTGGTCGACCGACCAACCGGGAGGGAGGGAGGTAGTATTCTGTCATTAGCAACGTATCTTGGCTTTTTTTCCTCAACCTATCAGCAGTACTGATGATGTGATCCTTCCACGTGAAGTGTTGGTTTATAATAACTCCCAGGTATTTTATATTGTTGGCAAGTGTTATAATGTTACAATCACAGTTGTTATTATTATAGGGTGTTTGACATGTAAGTGGTACTAATTTAAATCTATGACTCGGAAGTGTGGATTTACGTATGGCAAATGTTACATATTTTGTTTTATTTATATTTAAAGTTAATAAGTTTAGATCGCCTCTGTGGTCTAGCGGTCCGGTAGTTAGACTTCACTGCATGAGGTCTCGGGTTCGAAAATCGGGTAAATATTTTTTTAATAAGTTTAGTTTTAACCAATTTTGAATTTGAGTTATTCTATATTCATCTATATCCTTTAAATTTTCCCAAGTTTTACTATTGAAGATAAGAGCTGTGATATCGGCACAAGTGTAAATTTTGCAGATTGTAATTACACAGATCATTGATAAAGAATAAAGAGTACACTGCCCTGCGGGACGCCACACCTTATCTTTGAGGGCTGGCTCACAAAAATATCAAGTTTAACTTGGTGGTGACGGTCTGTTAGGTAGTCAGTTAAAAGGTCTCGTGGCAAACCCCTGATACCGTGATCGAAAAGCTTATTTAGTAAAATGGGTATACACACAGGATTAAAAGCCTTTACCAGATCCAAGAACACTCCAAGGCATTTAGTACCCGCGTCCTAGCGATAAATGATTTCTTTGGTCAAGTCCAGCACTGCATTTTCGGAAGAAATTCCACTTCTAAAATCATATTGCTTATTAGATATTCGATTATTATCTGAGAGGAACTTTTTCAAACGGTTGTTAATAAGTTTTTCTAGAATTTTGGAAATAACTGAAATCGGCCTGTAGTTAGCTACATCGTCTTTACTTCCTTCCTTATACGAGGATGGATCCAAAAGTTCTAAGCCCGACCAAGAAAATGAAAGAAAAGTGTGTCTAAATTTATTTTTATTTTTCGACAAAGTCTCCATCTAGCTCAACACACTTCTTCCACCTGACCTGCAACTTGTTTATCCCTTAAATAAAAAAAAAAATTTCGGAAGGTCGGCGAAATAGTCGTTTACTGCGACTATCACCTCATCTTTGGTCGAAAATTTCGAGCCACCCAAGTGTTTTTTTTTAAATTTGGAAATAAATGATAATCCGAAGGGGCTAAATCCGGCGAATAAGGTGGGTGGAGCAGCAATTCGTAGCCACAATCATGGATTACAGACATTGTTTCAACCGAAGTGTGAACACGTGTATTGTCTTGATGAAACAAAACTTTCTTACGCAACATTCCCGGCCTTTTTTCTTTTATGTCTTCCCGGAGTCTTCGTAAAAGGTTACAATAATAACTAGAATTTATAGTTTGCTCTTTCGGTAAATAATCTACAAAATAATGCCCTTCGCATCCCAAAAAACAGAAGAAATGACTTTGTTAGTCGACAAATCGACGTTAGCCTTTTTCGGTGTATGAGAGTCTGATCTTTTCCTCTGTTTGGATTGTTGCTTTGATTCAGGAGTATGGTGGTGAACCCAGCTTTCATCCATGGTAACAAATCTAAACAAAGTGTCCTCGGGATCAGTCTCAAAAAGTTCCAAAAAGTCTCGCGAAATTCTGTATCGAACTCGTTTTTGTTCAACTGAAAGCAACCTCGGGACCCAGCGAGAAGAAACCTTATGGAACCCCAACTCTTCCGTTATTATGTGTTGCATCCGGCCAGAACTAATGTTTGTTATCTCAGCTATCTATCTTACCAATGGTCAAACGTCGGTCACCCAGTACGAGATCACAAATTTTATTGATGTTTTCTTTCGTGGTAGAGGATGTAGGCTTTCCACTCCTAGGATCATCTTTAATGCTCGCACGACCGCGCTTAATCTCAGCTACCCAATTCTTGACACTGGAATACGATGGAGCAGACTCCCCCAAAGTGCTCACCATATCTTGATGGATGTCTTTTGGTGATATAAACATGGATTTCCTAATGATAAGAAATTCTCGCCGCCTAGAGACACCAAAGGTGGTAATGGTGCGTTGCCAACCTGAGGCCGGGATGTTAGGCCTCGAGCAAAAGTAAGTTTACCGGCTACCTTACCCTTCAAACCGGAACACATCATGACGTTATGAGGGCAGGAACAGGTAAGGCGGTGGTATCAATCCGGACGAGGCGCTGCGAAACTCTACCACCTAGTTAGAAGTCACAGTGTTAGTGACGGTAGGCCTATGCTCGCCTTTTAAGAGCTGCCTGGCAGGAAGGCAGATGGTCTATTCCGCAAAGGAGCCCGGACCAACACGGACTAATAGAAAATTGAAAATACGCATATACTACGCAATATAATACCACAGTCTTAATACTAACAGTCGGCCGACTCATGTACTTGCACAGAGCAACGCTGGGGGGAACGCGGGGAAGCGAGCGGCAGGGTCGGCGAGCGCAAACTCCATACAGTTTGCGCTCTCTATCTAGAAGGGTTTGCACTCGTTATTTGTTAAAAAATATGTTATAGTGTATTTTATTGTAGTGTAATACTTGCTGTCTTGTAAATTTATAATGGCTTACAGAATGTGTTCCGTTTTTATTCGTAAATAAGCCATCCGGCTTGCTGACGTTTTGTCCACAAAATTTTCATCCACAATGGATGAAACGACACCTTTTTATTTTATTTATTTTTTTCCACTGTCGATTCGTGCACCATTAAAAAATTGTTTATACAGTCAGATACATACCTACAAAGCTTTAACAAAATAAAGCGATCCATTTAGGTATATGTTTTAAACTTTTATATATAAACTGATACATCAAAATCACCAATTACTCAAGATTTAATTAAAAAATTTTTTACACGTATGATGAAGTTAAGCACATAATAGTAATTAGTATAAAGTTAAAGTGGGTAAAACAAATCCAAATATTTTATGGATAGCATGGTGAAAATTATTTCACTCCTATGTGCGGTACAAAGCAAAAAAGCTTTATAATGGATTCATAAATATATCATATACTGCGAATTATACATTATGAATGATTTTAGTTTGAATTGATTATAATATCTGTGATTAAAAATAGTAAGTAGGTAATGCCAAATCAATGTAGCTGTTGTCACATATGTATTATGTTTTTTTTGTTATTGTTCATTAGCATAAAACTTTTTCATCTGACTGAACTAAACAACTTCAATAATTTTAAAGTGAACGAATCGTCGGTGAAGAAAATAATAAAATGAAAGGTGTCGTTTCGTCCACTGTGGATGAAAATTTTGTGGACAAAACTTCAGCAAGACCATCATCGGTTTCATTATTAACTTCACATTTTTTTGTTTGCCATTTTAAAATAAAACTTTTAGATGAAATGTTTAAAATGTTATTATTTGACAACCCTGACCCTTGACTGACTTGCCGTGAGTAGGTATATAAAATGTCGGCTTGAATTGAAGAACAAAGGAGTTGGACTACTGGCAGGTAGAATTCTTAATACTGTGATATTACGCAATATTTTGTTGTTGTCCCACCCGGGACCACAAGAAGTGAAGTCCGACGCTGGACCGCTAGACCACAGAGGCGATACTCTTACTAGTATGTACTATGGGCAAAGTTCGCGCTGATACACTTTTCAAACAAAATCGTTTATTAAATTGTAACCCCGCCCTCAATACCGGTAAGCCAATTAGAGACATTTGTTTAACAGGAGACAATATAAGAAATTGCAATTGAATTTTTTTAGTTGCAATCTGTGTCTCACCCATTGTTAACGCTTCTCAGTTATTTGTGCTTTCTAACATAGGTACGACATTTTTTTCGCGTCACGGACTCTGATTTATCTTGCTTCAACATTGACCCCTATCTAGTTTTCCGGACTCTTGAGTGTCTTACGTTTTGGTACTTTGTTTTCTGCGCTACCTATCTTGGTATTGTTTACATCATTATCTGAAATCTGACGAGGGACGAGCGGAACCAAATACTGGCTCTCCATCATGAAGGACGGAACATTTTACAGATATCGCAAGAGTTAAATGTTTCGGTAAGTAGAACTTTATTAAAATTATTTTTATTAATTTGAATTAATCTAACCTCAAGCTCCATACTAAACTTTTTCTTATTTTTTATTATGATGCGTTTAGCCTTTCTTTTTCCCTATTCAACGAATTAACTTACATTAGTACTGTAACTTATTTTTTAGCTAGGTATCTACCTACCTATCTGGTAGGTAGGAATGTAGTAAGGTTTCGCGATGACGCACTAAGGGGTATTTGAATCAAATATCCGGTCATAATTATTTAAGGACTTATATCATCTCAAAATACAATAAAACAAAATATATTACAAAAAATTTGTATTTATTAATAAAAGTATAATAAGAAAAACACATAAATGTAGAAAAAAATATATAAATAAAAAAATATTCTGAATCACTGCATTCACTAGTTAGTTCCATTTCCTCTTCATCATCACTATCATCAGCGTCAGTATTATCAACAGATTGGTTCGGTGAAGCCACAATCAACATTTTTTTAGCCTCCTTAGAAAATGGCAAGATTTTTCTTTTATTTTTAGGTCGATTAAAGCTGATAAGAGGATCCGATGTCAGAAGTAATCTATTCAGGACGTCCCTGTTGCATTCGATCCTCGAAAATTTTCTTGAAAAATCCAGCCTATATTTGCGGATGTGCTTATTTCGTGCCTCAGCGGCCTCCTCGGACAATTGTCCAATGGGCAGAATCACCTCTGCCATTACTTGTGCTCCGTGTATTAAAATTTTGTGCACTGTAGGCGACATAGGATGCCAGCCATCCAGCTCCACATACAATTTGGCGGTATCTTGGGCGTAATCCTCGAATTTTTGGTAATCGACCTCCTGCCCGCTCGAGATTACCTCAAGGATTACTTGAAACCTATTTATTAGGTCAATATTGATCCCGGTAATGCGCGAAGAGCATTCTGCGTTCTGGAAAAATCTTCGTGACGTATTTCCATCATTGCTATTACCGTAGCCAGCTTTGGGGACGTCAACAAGGAGGCCCATTTTTTCTCTGAAGCTCTTTTGGATCTTCTCCTTGGTCTCTTTTACAATGTTTTTTCTTCAAGTGTTCGGGCCTTCCACTTTTTTAAAGGTTCTTTGTAGGCTATGTGTAAGAAAGACTCAAAGAACCGTATTCTCGCATGGAGTACTGAAAGCCCAAATTTTAGGTTTTCACTTTTTACGGCCCCTTTTTCGATTTTATTAAAATCTTTTGACGTCTGTCCTCATATATAGCATCTCATGGTTGATGCTGTGTCTGTAGCAGAATTACAGACCTTTCCGTCCACCATTGTATTGACAATGGTGGACGGAAAGGATGTTGTGACATATTTTTGTTGACAGTTAACCTTCAGTTTCTTTGAGTTTTTTTGCCTGCTGCTCTATGAATTCTATTTCTTCCCTCGTGACATTTTTGGTCTCAACATTGAAGCTAGTATCAGTAACAGTTATTTTGCTTTCATCTGGGTAGCACTCTTTTTTTGCTTTTTGTACCAGAGAATAACAGGGATAAATTTCCTTGCGTTCGCCTTGTAACAAATTCCATTGGCTTCTTGTGAAGTTACCTTCCACTTTGGCCTTTTTTGTCGAAATTATATTCCTGAACTTCTTAGCTCTTGTTGGCGTAGATGTCATTTCTTTTATATTTTTTTTATGTGTCTGAATTTCCAGAAGTGCCCTGACTTACACATGCTGCGAAAGTCAATTCTTCGACAGGTATCTGGGCCCTTAATTCTTCAGTTAACTTAACTTACTGCTGTTAACTGGGCGAACGGGCTTGTGTGACCATGAAGGGAGCTCCAAGGCCGTTTTCAGCCAATTTTTGTTACTTTTCAAAAATCGTTCATCAGTGTAGCGTGCCTCCACCCATTTCTGCTTAAAACTTGTCTTGAAATGCCTCAGTGAACGAGATAGTACATTCCTCTCATTTGTTGGACATGAAGTCAGCTTAACAAGTTTATCTTCCATCAAGGTAAGTTTTTCATCACTTTTCTTTCCTTTGTATTCCTTGAGGATTTCGTACAGTTCCATTTGGGTGATAGTTTTCACCTTTTCCGGACTAGCTATGGAGAAATAAGCAAAAATTATTTTTTTGTAAAATTAAACCTACAAACTGTTTTTTTTTTAAAGGGGGAGGTTGGGGGACTGTTTTATTTGTCCTTCTGTTAGGCAAAGGTTCAAACTTTATTTATACAATTAAAAAGTAGGCCGACAAGGCGCGACACATAAACAAAATAAGTA
>NJDD01004000.1:1353-14623 GCA_002245505.1 Calephelis nemesis
CAACCAGGGCACCCACGACTAGCCGAAGACACTAAGTCCCACAATGTGATAGGTGGCAAGCCTATCACCAACCTGACACATATCGTATCCCGAGCAACATTTTTTTTATTATTAGAAAATCGGAAAAACCGAATTTTCTTTATGTTGCCCGATCCGGGATTCGAACCCGGGACCTCATGCAGTCAAGTCCAACAACTGTACCACTAGACCACAGAGGTGATAAAAATAGACTGACATTGCTGATGTTGAAATCGGACGGTTTATTTTAGTTATTTTCAGTTCTACCAGAGATTATTATATATATTGTCTTTGGTTCTGCCAAAGCAAATACTATACTTATTTTACAAATGAGAGCCATATGGGCAATTTATAACCTAAGTCTAAGAGTTTCCCCGCGCGAAAATTCAAAGAAATCAAAATTCTATCTGTAACATCCCAGTATTATCCCATCCCAGTACTGTAATTAAAAACGTGGTAATAAATTTAGAGTTGGTGTTTTGTAGTTTTACTGCGCTTGTATTATTAATTAATTATTTATTTTATTCTCCCCGTGTTGGGGCGGTACTCCTTTGTACTTAGAGCATCTGCCTTCCTGCCAGGCAGCTCGTAACAGGCAAGCAAAGGTGAAATGGGTCATTACCAACAAGACCACTTGTGATAGAGTGCTGTGCATACTTGTCCAGTATGGACCCTCCGCTCTTAACTATTCCGGCCTCCATAATGATACGTCATATTCCGTTATGGAGGGTAGGGTAGCCGGTAAATTTGCACAATTGGCACCTCGGCCACAAGACAGTGATGCACCTACAACATTTCTGACCATCAAGAAATTTGTCTGCTTGTTTGCTATCTTATCATATTAAAAAAATAACATATTAGTGAAATATACAAGAAGGTTTGATATTTTTAGTGGTCAAGATATCCTACAGGACTCTCATATATCATAAGTTTATACGACCCTGGTGATGGAAATGAAATTGTAAACAATATTTTCATTCCGCTAGCTACTCTTCTAGGAAACAACGAGAGGAAATATGACGATATTGATGCTTTTATTTATCAAAAACAACCTGGCGATTCTCACGTGCTATGACACCTTGGTACTGAATACGAAATTATAAACATCGCTCCTTTTCGGTGAAAGTTTTAAATTCTTTCTTTCGTTTAAAGCCTTATTTTGTTTGCCATAGCTTTGCTCGTCATTGTTTAGACTGCCTACCCCGTAAGGGACTTGGCGTGAAGATATGTATATATGTATTGTTTAGACTGTCAAATTAGATAGCACAAATTTTAAAGTAATTTAAGTACTACACAGATTTGCGACAACTCGCTTGTTTCTTTTTAATTCAATTCAAAAAATAATTCAATGCAATTATTTATGTTTCAATATTAGGGTAATTTGTGTCAGCTAAAAAGTGGTTAGGTACTTAAAGCCTATTTCATTATACACTTGACAATACCTATGCAACATGACATGGAACATCTTTACATTGGTAAAACTAGTAGTTCGCCCCGAACTGAGACCTCGCGAGGAACCAATAGATTTTTACATGGTTCCAACCTTCCGTCACTCACCATTGCTTTAATACGCTACATGCTAATGATAATAGTATATCTATAGCTATGGAGAGCCAGACTAGCGCACGCGCAGTAGCCTGTGGACACGTATACACTAATACATCGACTATTTCTGACTGACAAGATAATTGTATATTAATTATTTTTTCAACCACTTTGTATTTATATTTTGTTCATGATTTGTTTAACCCATCATATGTAACTAATAAATAAAACATAAAAAAATTCATATAATTTTTGCGTATAGTTTTAATTACTCTCAACTAACTTAATAGTTACGTTTTCACTTCTATCGACAGTCCCACGACTGCTACTGGTTTTTTTTATTAGAAAATTGGATAAACCCAATTTTCCTTTTGTTGTCCGACCCGGGATTCGAACCCGGGACCTCATGCAGTCAAGTCCAACAACTGAACCGCTAAACCACAGAGGCACTATAATAACACTAAAATTACAAATTCAGTCGCATTAGTGGCTTTGGAGCATAAAAAAATACATAACTTTATTTGCTTCACTGAGTTCAAACATGCAATTGATTTTCCAGTTTAAAAACAAATTAGAAATTCTTAATTAAAGCCCTTTTATTTAATACCTTAAAAGTTACCAAAATTTATTTTTCGACCTCCCACTTAGGTCATTCTAGCACCGTAACTTTCACCAATGTCTGAACTTAAAAATTGTATTCAGCTTATCTACACATCCACCAAATTTCATGAAGATTGGATCAATACTCAAATTATATAACGTCGAACAAAAATACAAACATACAACTGTAGCCCCATCTGAACACATTTGCTCACTCGGTTAATAACATGTGTTTTTTACGAACAATATGTATATAATAAAGACAATACAATACAATACGTCTTTATGGTGCACCAAATACAGATAAATTACAAATACATCAAATAAAACTTAAATTATAAGATACACAAAGGCAACCTTATCGCCAAGTCAGCGATCTCTTCCAGGCAACCCTCGAGTATGGAACAAGATATAGGGGACTACTGTGTAATGGTGCTCTTAAAAATATAAAAATGCACCAAATACTAGACAAAATAAATCATCCTAAAAGCAGAAGCCTGTTTTAATTATAGGTATTAGAGTTTAGAACAAGCAATAAAATTATTAATCACAGTGAACGCATAAAGTGACGCTTTAACATACTTTTGAAAACATTTATACATATTTGGTGCTCTCCTGATATTGAAATATTATTTTCTAAGCTGGCATTTGTAGTTGGTAACTATACTGGCCAGTATTAAAAAATGAATAAGTTCTTTTTTTAAGATATTTTTAAAATGTAGAAACAAAATTATTTTCGGAAAACAGCTCTTGTTAAAGAGTATTTATATTTCTTGTTGTAGAGCCTACCAAAAATCGTTGACACTTCGTTGTTAAGCTTTATCGACCGAAATCGGTCGCAAAGTAATGTCGAGACTGCCACCCCAGGGTATTTTAACACACGAAAATTTAAAGGACCTGTGCTGTTAAGAGTGAATCAGAATAACTTGATCGACTGGAAAATTAATAGCTTCCTTGAGAAATCTACTCACACATTTCTTAAACGGAGGATTTGTCGAATTGGTTTTTAATTCGACTAATTGTTTTTATTTGTACGTTTATTAGGTGGAAAATTTAAATGTTCTTTATAAAAAAAGATAGGTGATTCCGATTTCGCCTCTGTGGTCTAGCAGTTCAGTTGTCGGACTTGACTGTGTAAGGTCCCGGGTCCAAATCCCGGGTCGGGCAACAAAAAGAAAATTGGGTTTATCCAATTTTCTAATAAAAAAAATTGCTCGGGATTGGATATGTGCCCGGTTGGCGATAGGCTATGTGGGACTTAGTGTCTTCGGCTAGTCGTGGGAACTCTGGTTGTGCCTCTGCCTTCCCCCTTAGACGTAAAGATACTTACTTTTTACTTACTTAGGTGATTTCGAAGTGGTCCCATATTAGTTTTATCATGATCGGACTAGTGGTTTTTGAGGTATACTTAATATTTCGTAATTGTTTTTACTTATCTTGAAAACTTGTGTCACAACATAATAAAAATTATATTGGACTTTAAAGGAACCACTTTCCACGGTCCTAACCAATCACGGTTTTTGCAATTTTACTGCGCTTAGTATATCATATTGTTGGAAGAATAGTGCGGATCTTATGCCAGGAGCAGCAAGTGTTAGGGACGCGTCTATAATATAAGCCTGTGCGCGCCTCATTCGAGCCGATTATTTTGGTAGTGTCAACTTGCCTTAAGGCGAAGCTCAGCCCGTTTAAAAAATCATTGCCTACTTTTTTGTAATGTATTTTTTTATCTATGTACATACATAGTTTTAATGTCACTCTTTGGAAATTTATTGAATCAGTTCAAATTAATTTGTCTCGCTGTAATTCAATTGTTTTGTTAAAAGTATAAGATTGTGGCTATTGTTATTTTTTAATAAGTCTCCTTTCTGGTTTATAACAATACAATATAGATATAAAAATGGGAATAAAGACATCCATTCCTCAATTTTAATATTTGTATATATTTACAACTTACTTGAACTCAATAGATCCTAAGAAAGTCCTATTTTTACGATTTTTCTGCTTAAACTTTTGGGACACAAGGGCTGTTTGACGGAGATAGCATGATCCGAGATAGTTTACCAAATCGGCAGCAATTATTCGGTCCAATTTTGATGATTTTAATAAACTCTTGTAATAAGTTTACATGGTCAATGGATTTTGTTAATTTAGTATATGAATTAAATTATATTTATAGTACGTACATAATTTATCCTACAAGGGGAGGATGATAACATATTTGCAAATTGGTACAACTGCTTTATTAACATATATCGGGAGAAAAGCAGCGGCATGAAATAAATCCGAAAATATGTTTATAGTTAAATTTTCATTACCAGGGTGCCATGACGCGTAAGAATAGATAGGTTTTGCCCTGGAAAATGGTTGAAAATGATCCTTGCGACTGGTATTTTTTGAAAGGAAAGCCGCCGCAAAAAGTTAAGCAAAAATTATGTTTATAGTAACATATTTTTTACCAGGATGTCATGATGTATAAGTTTGTATAATTTGTTTTAGCAAAAATTATGTTTATAGTTACATATTTTTTACCAGAATGTCATGATGTATAAGTTTGTATAATTTGTGAATCGTTACGACCGCGGCTCCACCCCATGGCAAATACCGTCTGTAATTTGACACCGATGTGTTGGCCAGCGGCCGAAATAATAGGCCTATTGTGCAAGTCTAGTACCGGCGACCCTTCCTTTCAGACTGGAACATGACAGAGCCATTACGGTGGCAGGAATAGGTAAAGCGGTGGGTCCTGTAACATATTTTCTTGTAATATATACATCTTACTAACCTTGCTGTAATCATCTCTATCTTTTTGACTGCTTTTAATATTGGGTCCGTTATGATTGTTATTGGAGTTTACTCCTTAAGAAATGATTTGAATTATAAGGCCCGGTACGGAAATTTTATGAGAAGTAAAGTCAAGTGTTACACGAAAAGTTGAGGCGTTACGTAGAAAGAGACAAACATATATATCTGTAGGATTGAACGTGTAAAAGAATGAGATGGAATACATTACACAGCGTATATCATTCTCGGGATCTCCTCCTGCGCGATACTTCGTAGTCTCCGTGCAGGAGGAGTCGCTATCTATCAAAATACTGACTATTTGGATCACACTTCTAATGTCTGCGATGATACTCATTTAAGAAGAATTAACATAACTAAATCTGCTGTAGGAGACATGTGTGCTGCAAGATACATTTCGTAAGGAGTAAACTCCAATCGTGCATCGTAGCTGACACACACACACGCTTTCATTTCTTATTTTAAGGCAAATTACAAATTTGTCTAATTTCTTTACATAAATAATTCTTTACATAACGCCTCAACTTTTCATGTTACTTTTGATTTTACTCATAAACTTTCCGTACAGGGCCTTATAACTCAAATCGTTTCTTATGGAGTAAACTCCAAAAAACAACTGAATTATCTGAGAGAGATTGTCATACTTATGTCAGCAGCGTTAATGTGTTTGTTAATGTGTGGGTTTATAAATTGTGGCAATTCAATTAGTGCCTAAAGAGTAATCATCACAAAGAAAGTGCAATAATGGTGGTAGCTATAGCTAGAGAAGGCTTGATTTGTATTCGTTAATTAACTTTTCAGGAAACTTCATATTGTGCCAATGTCTTTATTTTATACACACATTAATTTTTTTTTAATTTATTTTGGTATCTATTTAAGTATTTCTATGTATTACAAACGTTGACTAACACCCATAACACAAGCATATAATTTGCTTACTTTGGGGTTAGATTCAATTTGTGTAACTTGTCCAGAAATATTTATTATTATTATCATTTATTCTCAATGCCTCTTATTTTCTACGTTTATACATTTAATACAAAAAAATATTAAAAATATAAACATAAAAAACAGGTTACCATAAAACGGTGGTCTTACAACTAAACCGTCAGTGGTTAGGGCGACAGAGTGAGGAACCTCCGCACAATACGTGCCGTCCCCAAAATTGCTGCCTTCTGAATTCGGCCCTTAACCCAGGGTTGTAGAGAGACACGTATTATTTGTAATGACTGAGTGAGCGAATGTGTTCAGATGGGGTTGCAGAAGTATGTTTGTGTATTTGTTCGACGATAACTTGAATAGTTTTGATCCAATGTTCAAGAAATTTGGTGGATGTGTAGATATACTGAATACAATTTTTAAGTTCGGCCATGGGTGAAATCGGGTGGGAGTTACGGTGCCAGAATGACCTAAGTGTGGGGGCGAAAAATAAATTTTGGTAATTTTTAAAGTACCAATTAAAAGGGTTTGAATAAAGCATTTCAAATCCGTTTTTAATCTGGAAATCAATTGCATGTTTTAACTCAGCGCAGCAAGTGTTTTATTTATGCTCGTCTCCGCAACTAATGCGATTGAATTTATAATTTTAGTGCTATAATAATAATGTTATAATAGTAAATAGTAGTGTTATAATAAATTTTAGTGTTATAATATAATATTGAAGCAGTAAATTTTATATATATATATATATATTAAATTTATTTACTGACTAAACACATAATACAATATTGAGTTGAAGTAGCATTTAAAAACCACAAAGGTTTGTAAAAACAAAAATTCTACCACCCGTCATTTAAAATCTTTGTCTCGTTATTATCCATTTACTAGCTGTCCCGGCGAACTTCGTTCCACCCTTTCAGTTTGTATGGGAAAAGTTAAGTATTGTTTTCCCATTTTCCCTACAATTTTCCCAGTTTTTCTCTTTATAAGAACCTTCTTCTGACAATAACTAACACAAAAAAAGAAAGAATTATCCAAATCGGTTCAGTCGCTCGGAAGTTATGCGCTTACCAACACATTTAGCAATTCATTTTTATATTATAGATTATCTTTTTGTTTTAGTAGAAAGAAAAAATAAATAAATAACAAAGTTGACAAAGAAAACGATTTGACAAAGCACACGAATATGTCACACGTAGGTTATAGTTAGTATCTATAATATAAAAATGAATTGCTAAATGTGTTGGTAAGCGCATAACTTCCGAACGACTGGACCGATTTGACTAATTCTTTTATCATTGTGTTAGTTATTATCAGGATGAGAAAAACCGGGAAAGTAGCAGGGAAAATGGGAAAAACAATACTTTTTTATTTCCCATACTGAACGGGTGAAACGAAGTTCGCCGGTATAGCTAGTAAGTGATATAAATCTATTCCTAAATTGTTAAATATTGCATACTATGCAAAAAATACAATTTTAATATGTATATATATATTAAAATTGTTAATATAATATGTATTTTCCGTTAAAGATTTTTTCAAACTAGACGGTAGATTGCTAATAAGCCAGGGAAGTAAATATTGCAATGTCCGCTCACCGTAGGTATTATTCGCAAGTATTGTGCAAAACTGGTTTTGAGCTACGACCCTCGTAACTAAATATAGAATGTTGAATATCTTTCAGCAAAGTGTTCTTCAACATTTATTATATTCTATTTTGTATTCGGAGTTAAAACTAGAAAATCAACTGCATATTTGAACTCTCTGCAGCAAAAGAAAGTTTTTGTATAATCATAATTTACGCCCTACACCAAAGCTACCAAAACGATTGCTTTCCTGTAAAAAAATTTGTTCACATATTCGTATTAAAGCAATGGTGAGTGACGGAAGGTTGGAATCATTTAAGAATCTATTGGTTCCTCGCGAGGTCTCAGTTCGGGGCGACCTTATGGTTTTACCAATGTAAAGATGTTCCATGTCATGTTGCATAGATATTGTCAAGTGTATAATGAAGTTTTTCTGCATGTAAAATTCAAAGAAATCAAAATTCTTATTGTAACATCCCAGTATTATCCAATACCTAGTATTACTTTTAGTATGTTTTTGTTGTACAATAAAGAGTTTTTATTATTATTATTACCTACTGTACCTAATTAAAAAACATGGTAACGAATTTAGAGTTGGTGTTTTATAGTTTTACTGCGCTTGTATTATTAATTATTTATTTTATTCTCCTCGTGTTGGGGCGGTACTCCTTTGTAGAATACTTAGTGTATAAATAGTGAATAAACAGGCTTTAAGTACCTGACTACTTTTTGAATGACACTATACCTAAATTTTGAAAATTTTGCATTAAAGTATTTTTTTGAATTGGATTATAACAAAACAAGCGAGTTGCTGCAAATCTGTGTAGTGCATATTACTTTATAATTTGTGCTATTTACTGTGACAGTCTAAACAATACATACATACATATTCACTTCACGCCAAGTCTCTTACGGGTTAGGCAGTCTAAACAATGATGAGCAAAGCTATGGCAAACAAAAGAAAGCTTTAAACGAAAGAAAAGCATTTAAAATGTTCACAAAAGTAAGGTTCAGCTTAGGGGTAAGCTGGAAAAAACACGTGAATAGGTAAAGAGGAAATTCGGAACCAAAAGGAGCGATGTTTATAATTTCGTATTCAGTATCAAGGTGTCATAGCACGTGAGAATCGCCAGGTTGTTTTTGATAAATAAAAGCTTCAATATCGTCATATTTTCCTCTCGCTATTCCTAGAAGAGTAGCTAGCGGAATCAAAATATTGTTTATAATTTCAGTTCCATTACCAGGGTCGTATAAACTTATGATACATGAGAATCCCATAGGATATCTTGACCACTAAAAAATATCAAAGCTTCTTGTATATTTCACTAATATGTTGTTTTTTTAATATGATAAGATAGCAAACAAGCAGACAAATTTCCTGATGGTCAGAAATGTTGTACGTGTGTCTTGTGGCCGAGGTGCCAATTGTGCAAACTTACCGGCTACCCTACCCTCCAGAACGGAACATGACATATCATTATGGAGGCCGGAATAGTTAAGAGCGGAGGGTCCATACTGGACAAGTTCTAGCACAGCACTCTACCACCAGTGGTCTTGTTGGTAATGAGTCATTTCACCTTTGCTTGTCTGTTACGAGCAGCCTGGGAAGAAGGTAGATGTTCTAAGTATTCTACAAAGGAGTATCACCGAAATAAATAATGAATAATACAAGCGCAGTAAAACTATAAAACACCAACTCTAAATTCATAATCACGTTTTTAATTACAGTACTGGAATGGGATAATACTGGGATGTTACAGTTAGAATTTTGATTTCTTTGAATTTTCGCGCGGGGAAACTCTCAGACCTAGGTTATAAATTACCCTTATGGCTCTCGTTTGAAAAATAAGTATATACTACGGCAGAACTCCCCAGTGAAGAATTCCATATGATACGATATTTGAAAATAACTAAAATAAACTGTCCTAGCGGTTTCAACATCCGAATCAGATTAGGCCTTCCTGCTAGGCAGCTCATAATAGGCGACCAAAGGCTCTCCTATAGGTAGGAGTCACTAACACCGTGATATCAAAGTAGGTGGTAGTTTCGCAGCGATTCGCCCGGATTGGCGCCACCGCCTTATCTATTTCTACCGCCATAACGTGCAATGCTTGCCGTTGACGTGTTCCGGTTCGGAGGGTAACGTAGCCGCTAAACTTACTTTTGCTCGAGGCCTAGCATCCCGATCTCAGGTTGGCAACGCACCTTAGGTGCGTCTAGGCGGCGTGAGTTTCTAACCATCAGAATATCCGTCTGTTTGCTTGCGTTCCAATATCATAAAAAAATTATACTTAGTCTTAATTTTCTTTCGTTCACGTAATGTTTGCTTTCGGTTTATGAAAAAATGTTGTGATCCCTCCAACCAACAAACAAATATTTCAACCGACTGTAAAGAGGGAAACTTTATTTTTTGAGATTAATTCTCTAAATTTGTTCTTAAAATTTACTAAACTTATTCTAATTAGATTTGGTAGAATTGCAGCTTAAGTTACTTTTTATCCGACTGTGCAAAGAGAAATCCCCTTTGATCATTTTTGATTCACGCAACGTTTTTTGAAAGGATTGTTATAATTTACTTCTTGATAACAAACAACATATTCTAACTGAACGTATTTAGTTTAGTTGGTGGTGGTTTTTTTTATTTGTTTAACGGCCACGGTTTTTTTTATGTGTTTACTAATAACCTATATACGGATAGAGAGAGAGAGAGAGAGAGAGAGAGAGAGAGAGAGAGAGAGAGAGAGAGAGAGAGAGAGAGAGAGGATACAGAGAGGATAGGCTATCGTAGTTTTGTTGCAAATGTTTTATTAGCTATTGAAAAACAACAGTGGTTGCCTGGAAACTGATCTAAAATAGCACATTCTATTAGATAGGTTTTTAATAGCGATATAGTTAGTCCTATTAATATTATCGCCTCTGTGGTCTGGGTCGGGTTCAGTTGTTAGACTTGACTGCATGAGGTCCTGGGTTCGAATCCCGGGTCGGGCAACAAAAGAAAATTGGGTTTTTCCAATTTTCTGCTAAAACAAATGTTGTTCGGGATAAGATATGTGCCCGGTTGGCGATAGGCTTGCCACCTATCACATTGTGGGACCTAGTATCTTCGGCTAGTCGTGGGTACCCTGGTTGTGCCTCTGCCTACCTCTTCGGGTATATGGGCGTGAAGATACTTTTTCCTATTAATATTATAAATGCGAAAGTTTGAATTTTTGTTTGTTACTTCTTCACGCAAAAAGTGCTCAACCGATTTTCGTGAAATTTGGCATACGGGGTAACGTGTTTAAAAACATAGGAAAGTTTTTATCCCGAAAAAATTTTCCTGTGGGACCATTAACCACGCGGGCAACGCCGCGGGCAGCAGCTACTTAACAATAAAAAGGTTTGAACTTAAAGCATTCACAAAACACAGTATCGACGAACAGGGGCGATGTTTATAATTTCGTATTCAGTACCAAGGTGTCATGAAATACGAGAACCGCCAGGATAATGTTGGATAAAAATCTGCCATTTTGACCCCTAAATTTACGGGTTCTGTCTATTGTAGCATGAAGGTATAGCTGGCGGCTTAAAATAGTCAAAATCCTGTTTATTATTTCATTTCCATTACCAGGGTTCTATAAACTTATGATACATGAGAGTCCAAAGGGTATTTTAACCCCTGGAAAAAATATCACCGTACAGAAAAGCATAAATTATAAAATACTAGCTGATCCGGTAAACTTCGTTGGTATGAGAAAAAATTAAATGTCGTTTTTCTAAGTTTAGGATCACAAGTGTCCTATGTCCGTCTCCTGGTTCTAAGCAACCTCCTCATCAATTTTCAGCCAAATCGATTTAGCCGTTCTTGAGTTATAAATAGTGTAACTAACACAAATTTTATAAAGATTGATGTCTAATAATGATTTGATATTTGAGATACTTCTTGATTGACGGGGAATTAGTATTATAATCCAATGAATTAATTTATTGTTTACCATTAACTAAATGATTAAATTTATTTATTTTTATTTTTATGATATTGGAAGGCAAACAAGCAGACGGATTTCCCAATGGTAAGAAATTCACGCCACCTAGAGACGCCAACTTGAGACCTCTAGAAAAAGTAAGCTCCTCCTTACTTGGTCCGGGCCCCGTTGCAGAATAGACCACCTGCACCTGCCAGGCAGCTCGTAAGAGATAAGGCACATTTTATTACTGACTAGGTTTGGAAACGGTGGTAGTTTACGGTAGACAGGGTTAAAATTGTTAACATTTTAAAATTGTTTGTAAGTTATAATTCAAATCGTAATAAGAATAAAGCTATTTGTTGAATGAATATTTAAACATTGTGTATATAACTAAATAATCAGTTTTTAAAAATATTTGAATATTTGCACACCACAATGTGGTAGAATATGTTGGAAAGCTTAAATCATTTTGTAACAATTTCAACACACATATTCCGCAAATAAATATATATTTTTTTTCTTTTCTTTCTAAGAGGCGAGCGAGGGTTATAGGGGTCGTTACAAACAAGACCACTGGTAGTAGAGCGCTGTGCAGCAACTTGTTCAGGTAGGGACCCCCCACCTTACATATTCCGACCTCCATAACGGTAGCGTCCTGTTCCGTTCGGAAGGGTAGGGTAACCGGTAAGTTTGCACAATTGATACCTCGGCCACAGGACAGGACACCTACAATATCTACGGTGTCAATAGATCACGGCTATCTCTTACTATCGATAGAGCCGTGTGATTGTATCTTTGACCTCTAGGTATATCTTACTTCTATTGGTTGGACTCTCATGTACCATAAATTTATAAGACCCTGGTAATGGAAATGAAATTATAAACATTATTTTAACCCGCTAGCCTTCTAGGAAATATGATGTTTTATATTATAGTGTTACGCTTTTGTTTGTCAAAAACAACCTGGCGATTCTCACGTGCTATGACACCTTGGTACTGAATATGAAATTATAAACATCGCTGCTGTTTGGTTCCGAATTTGCTCTTTACCACTCACTATTCACGTGTTTTTTCCAGCTTTCGGATTGGTACCTCTGCCTTACCTATTCGTGCCGCGATAACGTTGTGACGTGTTCCGGTTTGGAGGGTAAGGTAGCACGTAAATTTATTTTTGCTCGAGGCCTAACATCCCGGCCTCAGGTTGGCAACGCACCATCACCACCATTGGTGTCTCTAGGCGGCGTGAATTTCTTACTATCAGGAAGTCCGTCTGCTTGTTGGCCTTCCAATAACATGAAAAAAAAATACATTTTTTATTTATTTTTCATCATCGTCGTTTTTTTCAGGCTAAAGTTTCAATCAGAAACACCAAACGTCACACTAGCGACGCTGCTTACATAATCTATATTAATAATTTCGTCAAGGGGTACGGTAGACTCGATTGAAACCTTACCTGAATAATAAAACATAAAAAATAATGATTTTGAGTCGACAACATATTATATCCGCAAAATTCGGATTGTCGAGTATTTTGTTTAATTCTGTGTTAAATTCTAATCTGTTGACAGACAAACCACAGTCGCCATCTTGGGTAGTTAATAAACGTTCCGTTTTGTGATGTGCAATAGAGAATATTCCTTTATAACCTCTGCTAAATTCTCGGATAAGTGCTCATTGCAATTTGTTTTGTTAATTTATGTTACTTTACTTTAAATGTTGATTTAAAAAAAAACTTTGGCAGATTTTATTTACTATATTTATTAAACACAATGAATGAAGCTATACGAATCTATGTCTTGCTTATACCTTTAATATTTCTTGAAAACCGGTGAC
>NJDD01004000.1:46671-60779 GCA_002245505.1 Calephelis nemesis
AAAAAAACTCTGTTTAAATTAGCAATATGAATAGCATGCAAATCAGTCTTGAAAGTTAAAATTCAATTGCAGTTTGTAAATTTTAAAAACTATAAAATATTTAAAATTCAAAGGCAATTCAATTAAATCAAACGTGAATAGACTATAGAAAGATCAGTTCGAAATTCAAAATTGAAAGCCTGTATGGATTAATAAAAAGCTGCCAGCGTTTATTAAAAAAATGCAAAACTAAACCACAGATAGCCTACTCGTTTACTTTTATATGAAAAGCTGTTTTTATTGATTCATAGTAGTAAGCAATATACGCAGATTAAAATATTTTACATGGTACGTGTTGGCTCAGTGCTTCTTTGAAAATAAAAGGTGAATATTAATATAAAATATATTTGGACCATTTGACTAAGTTAAAGTTATAATAAAAATGATAGAGTAGAATGATTAATTTTATAGAATGTAAAAAATAAAGTATACTAAATGCAACGTGCAAATGTATCCTTACAAGTGGAGCACCAAGCGGCAAGGCAGGACGGTACCTCAGGTTGGCAATGCACCTTAAATTTTTTGGTATCTAGGTCTACAAAAACCTGTCTGGTAGCTCAGACGACCCATGTATGCCTGAGTCATTGTTTATTTGTCGCTTGACAGTATTGAACTTTTTTATGTTTTTTTTACAATATTTACTATGCACAGACATTACTTTTCTTCATTTTATACTTACATTTACGTACATACATATCTTCTTGCCAAGTCACTTATGTTTTAGGCAGAAAGTATTGAGTGCCAAATTTCCTTGATTAGCGATCCTTGAAGACCTGCCTAGCTTTCGCCACATATGTATGTACATTTGTATGAACAAACACGCCGGTTTCAGAGACTGCTGTATTATACTAACCTTATTTTTATTTTCTACATATTATACTTTATATTGACTTTATTTGAATGCATTTTTGTTTTAAAATTACTTTTCGACGAAGATGGACAGTAAATAGTCTTTTAACTTCAGGCAATCTGGTCTTCCAATTATTTAGGTCATTGACATTTTAACTACCAAGAATATAAGCTCAGAATGTAAGTGTTATTTTTTATTTAGTATACTAAATAAAACATCAGCTGGCATATTTTGTAATTGTTGAGGTTATTGACCTATTTAAATATATTTCAAGTTAAATTGCATAATGTGTAAACATAACTCCGGGGGCAAGGTCGTTACTCCTGTCAGTAAACACCAAAAGTTCTCGGGAATAAAAAGGAAAATGTAAAATTTTGTCACTTAAGTTTAAGAATAAATGTAAATGAAATTTTTAGTATCTATCGAGGTTCAAGTTAATAGTAAACGAAGTTTCTAAGCGTTTCATTTTTCCGTTTAAATTAATTTAGAATATAAAAAATGACGTTTTAAAAATATGCGCGTGTTTAAAATATAATAATCATATTGTTTCCTTAAAATAAAATAAAAAAAAAACTTTGTTACTCTTATTTGAAATTGGAATTTACTTTTATTTTCGAAGGTATTGAGTTAAAGGAATGTCATCAATACAGTTTAGTTTATGGCTATAAATAGCGCGACCCAGTGTCCACTGTCCACCGAAGATATGATTCAATTCAAGAAAAACGATATAGAAAAATTCACGGCGACATAGCTGTTTGACTCCAGTCCGCCCTACAACTTTTCGCGTGTTGGTCGGCACCTATGCGCTGCGTGGCTAAATATTTTGCCAAAAAAAATAAAAAAAGCAACGTCTAAAAGTAAGTGAAGTTAATTAATCGTGATTTGTGAAAACAATGTTTTCGTGTGAATGGTATTGGCTGAATGGAGCGTTTTGGCGGGAAACCGTGTCGTCACAAGTGACAGATGAACTTCCCGCGCTTTTTATTCAGGTGCGTTTACTACAATTAGTTAATAACATGTAGAAAAAAAATAAGAAATCCCTGACTTTGTCTTTATTTTATTTTTTTATTAAAGATAGATTTATAGTGAGCAACTTTCTGGGCCCTTAAATTAGCTGTGTATTTTAGTACAAATTTATGATTTTAGAAAATATATTTTGTTTTTCATAGATAGTTTTTTTTGATTTAACAATTTTTGCGATCTTAGAAATCCTTAAAAGTAGAAATTTACACAAAATTTATGTTTTTGTATTCGCTCAAGATTTATATCTCCATATGTTTTTGTTTTTTTTTAGTATCTGAAAGGGACAAGCTAAGACCCATTGCTACTCTGCCTCGAATATTTGAAGTGGCCTCAATATTTTAATTATACTTTTCTATTGATAGATGGTCCATACAATTTGAATGTAGTAAAACTGCAAAAGCCGTCATTTTAAACAAAAAAGTCTTTGAATTTGCTGGTGTTAAAGTGAATTGAATTCATGTCAGTATTATTAAAGTATATTACTCGCAGATGTAGGCCAAGGTTCAACCTGCAGTGCTCTTAAATTAATTTGTTATTAGAAAATTATTTAATAGTACGTAAATACTGTATAAAAATGTATTAGACATTAATAGCAGAAAATGTTTAAGAACAAAAAATTACTTGCTTCAGGCTTTGTAAATTGTATGTGGCGACTCCATCGTCTAGTGATAAAATCACAAAATAATTTATGTAGCTTGGTTATTCGATTTGTGCAGTAAATGAGGTACCACCGCCTTACCCATTCGACTTTAACTTTACGATGTAAATTTTCAGTGTAAGTTTTCCGGTAACCTTACTCACGTTAAAGGAATGACATCGTAGTTTTGAGAAACCACTATTTATCGAATACCTTCAGGCCCGGATTTAGGGGAGGGCAAAACTTTGTAAAAAATGAACAAATTCTGACTAGCAAACCGACTGGTAAACATCTTTTCCTTTAATATTTTTTTTCACTGTTTTACCTTTACCTACAGTACTAGATATAAACATGACCATATTATTCTTAAATAATAATAGAAAGTTCAACTTAGAAATTTTTCATTTTATATTGAAAAATTTGGGGCCAGGGTCTTTACTTTGTTGCTTCAAGTCCACCAGACCCCTAAATCCGGCCCTGTGTATAATTTGTTAACTTTTCTATATTTTATAAAAAACACTGTGAAAATTAATCTGAATTAAACCATTAAGTGTTTTTATATTACAACTTCGTAGCAGTTTGCCCGGGTGGGACTACTGAATTACTTAATCTTGTCTCCATAATGTCAGTGTTTGTCATTGTATTAGTCCGGTCCGTAGATAGCCGGTAAATATGCACGTTAGGTAAAAAGCCTACAGGCTTCGCTTTCTACCAGATCTAAAACTTAAACTTCTATTTATAATTATACGTAAAACAATACAAGTGTTTCTTCATTTATAAATATGAAGATTTGAAAGTTTTACCAACATGTTACATGGAAATGATCAGATACATGCACATTAGGCTTTACATGCTGACAACGGAACAGCAACGCACTTATAACATAGATGGTGTTTTGGGTCAAGGTTGTCTGTCATCATCAGAATACCCATGTGCTTGTTCACCGCATTATGCAAATCGTGTTTTTTTTGGGCAGGTCTTTTTTTAGACCAGACCAACTGCCCTGAATTTAGACGCTTGTGATATTAGTTAACTTAGTCGTAGCTTCTGCTAGACTCAAATTGACAAGAATTCAAAACAAAAACTTCGGGAGTCTTATGCTTCTAAGAAATCTGGCTTTAAAACATTACTTATTTGCACACTGAAGATATGTCAGAAAAACCGGTCAAGTGCGAGACGAACTCATGCACCTGGGGTTCCGTACAAAACAACGTACACGTATGTACGCATTAAAGTAAAAGTTCATCCATTAGGTCAATCAAATCACCCTTAATTATGTCAATTTTTATAGCACAATGAAATCCATAACATTTGCGAGTAGTTGCGATTATGAAAATATTCTGCCTTTATTTTATTTTGTTTTTATTTTATTTTAATTTAATCGCCTCTGTGGTCTAGCGCTTCAGTTCTTGGACTTGGCTGCATGAGGTCCCGGGTTCGAATCCCGGGTCGGGCAACAAAAAGAAAATTGGGTTCTTTCCAATTTTCTAATTAAAAAAAAAATGTTGCTCGGGATAGGATATGTGCCCGGCTGGCGATAGGCTTGCCACCTATCACATTGTGGGTCTTAGTATTTTCGGCTAGTCGTTGGTGCCCTGGTTGTGTCTCTGCCTACCTCTTCGGGGATATGGGCGTGAAAATACTTTTATTTTATTTTGTTGTATTGATATAGAAGTTTAAATTTCTTATAGCTTCAAGGTATTATCAACCTGATTATTATAAATTTCTATTTAATACCTTTACACATTTATGTGGAACGGGTCAGTTATTTTCAAGTTATTAAGAATGTTTTTATCAAATGAATAACTGATTTTTTCTTTATCTTTGTAATTAAACGTTGCCTCGGAATAAATTTCAAGATTCTGCGTTCACTAGAAGTACGGTAGCACTTTTTTTAATTATGCGCTTCGGCTATATTCGTCAAGCTTCGGAAATCTGAATGTTTTTTAAATATATCTATATAGAGCTGTTATTACACGTAGTTAATCATTTCGCTTACTCTTAGATTATGTCAGCCAATTTAAAAATAAAGGTATAAAGTGTAAAAAGATTAAAAAGTGTAAAGCCGAAGCGCATAATTTAAATACTAGTACTATACCCTGTAGGTTTTGATGCCTTTGCGAGTTTAGAAAATTTGCAGCATAAATGGTTTCGATTGTTTGATTTTTCACTGTTCCAAGGGACAACATACCTGAGTATTTGACATAAATTTCAGTTTGATACCTCCACGTGTTCCTGAGAAAAAAGGTCGTGACAGACGGACGGATGGATGGGCAACAAAATGATAGTACAAGTTTTTTGTTTTTCCTTTTGAGGTACGGAACTCTAATTATATGATCTTATTTTCTAATAGACTAATTTTAATAGGGGTTGCAATTTTTGATAGGTATGAGTTTAATATGTTGGTCCAGGCTCATTTGCAGAATAGACCATCCGCCTTTTTGCCAGGCGGTACGAAAAAGGCGAGCATAGGCTTACCGTTACTAGCACTGTGACATTTGACGCAGGAAATCCGACTGCTTTCCAATATCATAAAAAAATTAAAGCCTAACTTACGTTGATCAAAGTCGGTCGAAAATGTTTTGTGATTTCACAATGATGTATTCAAATGTTACAAAATATTATTTTTTTATTATTCTGCCTTGTGTTAACACATAAAAATATATTTACATATAATAACCTATTTCAAAGATTGCTGTTTTTTAAAAGAAACATTCGAAAGATCTACTAATTGGAAGAGGATGACAAAATTATCGTTGCTAATCTGGAGCAAGATGGCCGATAGATATTTTTTATCCACTACTAGTTTGTGAACGCAGCTTTGCCTATTCAGTGTTAATAAATACATTGATTTTTATTATAATGAAACCTTAAATTTCATATTTAATGATAAAGTTACTTTAATAGCTTAGTTTCTGATTAAACAGAAGTTTATTTTTTAAAAGGCTACGCCTTCTTGTGAAATTTACAGAAGTAATTTGGAAGACTTATTGTGATACATACTAACAGTGCATTTACATAGATTTACGTAGATCTTGAGAGTAGATGGAAGAAATGATATTTTACTGATAAAATTGGTTTATGTAACTTAGATAGTTACCTAATCATGACAAAAGTAATTTTATGTAACACAACCTGTAATTGGTTAAAAAGTTCTGATATTCATGTAAAGTATACAGTAAGATCTTCAAAAAAGATGGCACTGATTAAAAATGTAAGCTTTTAAACAGCAAATGGCGCGGGTTATATTAGAAATATGCTAGAGATGCTAGGTCGTCCAGTTAATCATCATTTTCTATTGATTTTGTCTTTCAAATTACAATCGCCAAAGATTTTTTTAAATTTACTACACCAGACTTCGCCCGTGTTCTGTGTAGAGGTTTCTAGCTAATTTGCAGTCACAACAAGGCATATTTTTAAATTCATTTTTATTCATATTTTTAAAGAAAGAAACACTTGTACTGTTTTACTTATCACTTATAATTTATTACTTTGTAATTAGTAGCCTACCGGTTTCGCTTATACAGCATCATCAGGGCTAAAACTTAAACTACTAAACAATATTTTTGATGTGTAAATATAAATTCATTTATAAAAAGTAGATACAAAGAACTTTAAAACGTTGTACAACGAAGTTGCCAGCTATAGATTATTTCACCACTAAATGGTGAAAAAAGTACCATTTTAGAAAATATTAAAAAACATGTCAATTGCCTCCCCTAATTAAGTGTAAAGTTTACACAATTTATATTTAATATAAACTTGTATTAATTTTGATCAAGCTTTTTCTTTTTAAGCTATTGCATAGCTTCTATTCCGGGCCTCGAGCGTGGAAACCGAACCCAGAAAATTCGTAACAAAAATAACCTAACACCCCCCACTCCGACCGACACAGCGGTAATACTTTTTAGTTTTGTGATCTATCGATGAATAGCAGAACTTTAAATGACTTTTTTAACACGCTTGTCTCTTTGGATCAGCAACTCGCCTCTAGGTGGCATTGGTTGTATCGGTTCAATTTCCCTCTTCGCCCCGCAAACTGGTGACTCATGCCTGCTTATGCAATAGCTTTTCCGCGGCAGTCTCCGAGTGCCATAGGTACGACTTTTTTTATCAAATTTTCATGAACTTTTGTGTTTCTTTAAGTGTGTATTTTTTTTTGTATATCTTTGCAATAGTAATAACTGTTTTGAGTATTTGATTGTTTATTTATATTTGCTTAAATAAAAATAATCTTAATCTCTCGATTAGAGTACGTGTTTCGAGTTTGACTGTCAGTTTATGCAAAAGAAATGAAATGTCACAATGTCGCCTATTTTATATTACTAGAATAAAAAAATAAACGAGGTGATCCAAACTCAGTAAAAAGCGTCGGAGTGAGCTGATGTGAAACCGTGTCACAATTAACTGGTGGCCGAGATCCAGAAGTAGCGGGGAACTTAAAACTTAAACACCAAGGAATCTGTTTAGATATTTATAAATATATTTAGAACTAGCCAATACCTTCTGCGATTTCAAGTTTAATATATTTTGTCGCTTCTACTTGACTGATTTTGATGAAATTGAGGAATGCATTAAAAAAGTGATTAATTTGGAATCAAAAGCAAATTGAACATTTATCCAGTAGTTTTCTTTTGGCATAAAACGCAAACAAGTGATGGAAGACTTCGTGATAAGAGGTGACCGTGGACTAGACACAATAAATATTGTAGATGCGATATTGTCTTGTGGTCGGATTCTTAATCTTAGTTTGCCTAGTGTGCAAGTGCAACCTAAACTAAAGTCTGGACCTAACATGACTTTGTCATCATGGCGGTAGAAATGGGTAAGGCAAAGGATCTCTACACTGAAAAATTGCTGCGCAGCACTCTACCACCAGTGGTTTCATTGGTAATCCAGCGTTTAACCCAAAGCTCTCTTACAAGCTCCCAGGCAGAGAGATAATTGGTCCTCACTACACAATAGATCCGGACACGGTAAAGTTTTCCACAATATTGTAACAAACAGACAAAATAAAAACTTGAACTCTAAAAGGAGCTGTTTTCTTCATTAAAAAAAATTACTTATAATACAACAGTATATAATAAAACTCAATCTGCATGTAAAATAGTTTTTATAAACAATATTAGGTACCTATTGTATACAGGGTATAGTGTTCTATATGACGAAAGTTTATAAAATTTTTGGTTGTCTGTCCGTTTATGTTTAAGCAAAAACAACTGAAAAGATTCTTACGAAATTTTGTGTAAAGGTAGTTTATGGCTTGTACTTTAAATATCAGGCACTATATTTAGGATGCCTTTTACTGCAGGAAAATATTTCCTTCCCATCATTAACCATGAAAACTCACTTCAACATTAGTACGAAGTGGGCAGCGGCTAGTGTTCAAATAAATTAACGAAATATTTTTGGAAGATATCTTCAGTACACGGATACAACTGTTAGAATTTTACATTATGTATATGTTACGGTTAAACTACAAAGTCTGGTTACAGTTAGGTGTAGCCGGTTATTTAAATTTATTAATTTAAAAAAAACATCTTTACTTTGGAAATCCTCATAGATACCCACCACTTGTAGGGAAAGTAATGTCGGACTCTTACTGCGTAAAACCACACAGTTTCGCCTCCCTTCCGCCAGTTGCTGGAACTATAGAAACGCTTTTATAGACATCCACTGCCTCTCTGATCTCTGATCTCTCGATCTCCGTTGCACAGACCACTCCATAGAGGACTGCAAAGTATCTGAAGTTGTTCGCGGAGACATAGCGCGTACCTTTTCAGGTCTCTTGGACAGAGAGAGTTGCTGAGGAGCGGTCGTCCTAGTCCAATTACGTTTCCCGGGTCCCCAACTTAACCACGTGACAATGCCTTACCGTGACAATGACCTTTGAAGATGGTTAATAAAAGTAACATCAAGAACTACTAGTGGCTACATACAGTTAGAACCGGCTAGAACTAATTGTAATTTGACTTTAACCGTAACATACAGACGAAGTGAAGTAGCTTTTAGCACGATTGAACTTGCTGCTTGAACCCCGTTTTGGGCTGGGTCCAGACTCCTTAGAAGAATTTATTTAAACCTTATTTCCTAACAAGTAGCGTAAAAGGGGTGAGCATAATTTTATTTTTCAATAATACTACAATTGGGGATTGCCATTGCGATTAATTCAGGTATTGCTATCTTATCTGTTCCTACTATTATAACCTCAGTGCTCATCACTCTCGTAAATAGGTTTGGAAAGGTAGGGTTGTCGATAGACTCACACATGGTAAACCTACTGTGCTTAACCCCAGACTCAGGCGACATGGCAACTATTTTTGCATCTAAATTAAAGTAAAATAAAATATTTGTTTCATATATGATATACTAGCTGTCCCGGCGAACTTCATTCTTCCCGGTTAGTTTGTATGGGAACATTTATATTGTTGTTTTTTTAGTTTCCTCCCATATTTTTCTTTTTTTATATTTTTCCCCTTTTCTTATATTTTAAACCTTCCTTGGGCTTGAACAAATAATTTAAAATAATAGCCTAATCGGATCAGCCGTTCTCGAGCTTTAGCGAGACTAACGAACAGCTTGATTAGAATATATCACCATGATCAATCCCCGTGATGATTAGACCACCAGCTTCTTTGGCACACAGCTCCAATGGTGAGCTAAGGTTAGACAGGATCATCTTCAACTAGGTCATAGGTCGTAGAGTGCTGTGTAGCAAGTTGCCCGTAATAGTAATTAAAGTAAAGTAATCTATCTACTCTGTGGTCGCCTCTGTGGTCTAGCGGTTCAGTTGTTGGACTTGACTGTATGAGGTCCCGGGTTCGAATCCCGGGTCGGGCAACAAAAAGAAAATTGGGTTTTTCCAATTTTCTAATAAAAAAAATGTTGCTCGGGATAGGATATGTGCCCGGTTGGCGATAGGCTTGCCACCTATCACATTGTGGGACTTAGTGTCTTCGGCTAGTCGTGGGTACCCTGGTTGTGCCTCTGCCTACCTCTTCGGGGATATAGGCGTGAAGATACTTTTTTTTTAAATCTATCTACGTACACAATAATTATTTTCAAAATTAATCCCATCATCAGATCTGAATTTGGTGGCATTGTTATCATCTTGGAAGTACGCTCTTTCAAATAATAAAACATTTTTTGAAATCGGTTCAGAAATGGCGAAACTGATTAACATACATAAAAAACTATAGGTATAGTTGAACACTCTTTCTTTAAGTTTTTGCCTTCACGTTAGTATTTTGCTATTAGTCAAGTAGAAATTTGCATCAAATTTTATATCTAGTTTATTAATTTATAATTAGTCATAAGTCATAAGTCATCACTCGTCAGTAAGTCATGTCAGGCTCTTGAGTAAAGCGGTGGCCACATTGCTCAAGCACATGTAGTGAGATTTGGCGGCAACGAGGAAATACACGATACGCTAATTTCTTCATGATTATTTCGTCTGTGAACTTTCACTGAATAAAATTCCACCAGAATTGACTAATTTCACTCTATATCAACACGGAATTAAATAATTATGAAAAAACTTCGACGATCTTTTCTCTCAATGGCGCCAAAACCCATAGTTGAACATAAAAACTCCTTTTTAATAGTTTTTTTTTTCAAATAGATTAAAAAAAGAGTGGCTATAGTACTGACTAGATCGGCTGTGAGTGAATATTTAAATATAAAAAAAGCATCTTCACGCCCATATCCCCGAAGAGGTAGGCAGAGGCACAACCAGGGCACCCACGACCAGTCGAAGGCACTAAGTCCCACAATGTGATAGGTGACAAGCCTATCGCCAACCGGGCACATTTCCAATCCCGAGCAACGTTATTTTTATTAGAAAATTAGAAAAATCCAATTTTCTTTTTGTTGCCCGACCCGGGATTCGAACGGGACCTCAAGCAGTCCAACAACTGAACCGCTAGACCACAGAGGCGACTTTTAAATATAATTTGTGTGATGTTCACACAACTAAATGATGTTCACTCGTTAGTGGCGACGTTGAAATTGATGTTTTCTGGACGTGTAGTGTGATGTATTGGCGGGATGATTAATGTCAAACGTCCACGGCCCGTACTCTGAGACAAAATATTGTTCTTCTGTAATGAGCTTATATTTCAATTTTAGTCTAACATCACTGGACATTCACTTGGCTTGGGTTCGAGTCCCGACAAGCACAGGCAGGTGTGATGAATAACTTCTTATTTCTAAATCTGGGTTTCTGTTTTTGTTATGGTATTATTTATACAAGTACTGGCAGCCCGTCCCAGCTTCGCATGGGTGGACACACTCTATGTACATATACTCATATCTTACTCTTGAATCACTCTATCTATTAAATAAAACCGCATCAAAATCCGTTGCGCAGTTTTTTTTACTTATATAACCGTACATTTTTTTTTATAACATTGGAAGGCAAACAAGCAGACGGATTTCCTGATGGTAAGAAATTCTCGCCGCCTAGAGACACCAAAGGTGGTAATGGTGCGTTGCCAACCAGAGGCCGGGATGTTAGGCCTCAAGCAAAAGTAAGTTAACCGGCTACCTTACCCTCCGATCCGGAACACGTCATGACGTTATGGCGGTAGGAATAGGTAAGGCGGTGGTACCAATCCGGGTGAGTCGCTGCGAAACTCTACCACCTAGTAGGATGTCGCGGAGTTAGTGACGGCAAGCCTATACTCGCCTTTTACGAGCTGCCTGGCACAGGAAGGCAGATGGTTTATTCTGCAAAGGAGCCCGGACCAACACGGGGAACATAGGGAATGACAGCGGAAAGCGATTTTGTTGATGTTAAAGATATCTGTCAACCTACTAGAATCTTTGACTATTGTCCGCCTATGCATATACTCGTAATAAAAATGTTGAAGAGTGAATTTTGTACATTGACGCAATCATACCCTAGCTGGGTTATTCCGTATCTTTTAGTGATGATCACTGGGTAAAGTGTACATCAAATATCTGTCAAATGGCGTGTTTTATATTTGCTTATGACCATCAACGGAGTCCCGTGTTGGTCCGGGCTCCTTTGTAGAATAGATAATCTGCCTTCCGGTGCCAGGCAGCTCGTAAAAGGCGAGTATAGGCTTGCCGTCACTAACTCCGCGACATCCTACTAGGTGGTAGAGTTTCGCAGCGACTCACCCGGATTGGTACCACCGCCTTACCTATTCCTACCGCCATAACGTCATGACGTGTTCCGGATCGGAGGGTAAGGTAGCCGGTTAACTTACTTTTGCTTGAGGCCTAACATCCCGGCCTCTGGTTGGCAACGCACCATTACCACCTTTGGTGTCTCTAGGCAGCGGGAATTTCTTACCATCAGGAAATCCGTCTTCTTGTTTGCCTTCCAATGTCATAAAAAAAAATAACAAATACAAAACACGTCTTTTGACAGTTTTTTGATGTACATACACTTTATCTAGTGATTTATTTATTGGCGGGAAAATTTATGTCAGACATCCACGGTCCATAGTCTGAGTCAAAATAAAGGTTGATCGTGTTAGACTTTTTTGTGAAAGATATTAGCATGGTATAATGTCACAACGTCGGATGGGAAGTGATTTGCTTATTTGTTAGCGTATTTGTTAATAAATAGTAATAAAGTATATAGATCAAAAACCATCAAAAAGAAAATTGGATTTTGGTTTTTTCCGGATTGGAAATGTGCCCGGTTGGCGATAGGCTTGCCACCTATCGCATTATGGGTTTTAGTGTCTTCGGCTAGTCGTGGGTGCCCTGGTTGTGCCTCTGCCTACCTTCGGGGATATGGGCGTGAAGATACTTAGATCAAAAAGTGAAGATTATTATGCGATTGCAGACTAGGCGGAAGAGNNNTTGTACCACCTCGCCCAGGTTGATTACACCGCCTGATTTTTCTTTTTGGGATGTCATTGTGTTAGTGCTAACCGTTATATGGTTTTGGCTTAGAAAGTACAGCTTCACATTGGCTTATAATTCTTATCAAAGGAATATTTATATTTTATTATTTCTATTAATTAACGTGATCAATAATTATTTTAATTTTACAATAGAATGAATCAACAGATGTCCGGTTTTACTTATTTTATTTCATATGAACATTGTACTAGTTATTACTAACACAATAAAAAAAGCAAATTTGATACCTCCGTTGAGGATATGTAATAACATATTAAGTTTTTATATAAAATGATAACTTACGATGATAATACACGTACGTTTTTTTTTTTTTATATTATAGGAAGGCAAACAAGCAGACGGATTTCCTGATGGTAAGAAATTCACGCCGCCTAGAGACACCAAAGATGGTAATGGTGCGTTGCCAATCTGAGGTCAGGATGTTAGGCCTCGAGCAAAAGTTAGTTTACGTTGCATGTACCTTGTCTAAAATTAAAGTTCTTGCTATGAGACCTGTGGTAAAATTTTAAAGAGGTATTTACTAACATTTAGGGGTTTTATTCCGTAGGTTTTCAGTATTAAATATTAACGTATGTGCGTAGGTCGCGGAAGTATTGTAATATTTATCTAGTACGTCGTAAACTGCGGGGGAGGGTCGGGGGTGCTACGTTTAAATTTTATTATGTACGAGTACTTTATCTGTATCTCTTCTAATATTTTGTTTGTTTTTGTGAATCTTAGTGTCGTTACGTTTAGAAAGATTTGTTTTACGAAAACAAACAAGCACAGTATTTTGTGATAGAAATTAACGTTACTAAAGATAAATAGATGCAAATTTTAGGTACATTGTTAATGTTAGGTATATTGTAAAGATAGGGCTATTTCAGATTGTTTACTAATCTGAAATAGCCCTATCTTTCAGGCAACAGCTGTTATTTTTAATAACAGCTTTTAATAAAAACTATCTTAGCAAATAAAGACCAATTAGGCCTATCTCTATCAGGGCCCTTACCATGAGTTTACGGCTTGTCAAGTTTACTACACTCGCTACCGTCTCTGTCAATTATATGTATGAAAACTTTGAACAGCGCCTCTAGTGGTAACTAAGAGAAACACATTTTTAGACCAAATCGTCATAGATTTCGACACGTAACTTACCGTACGTAATCTATCCAAACTCACGGTAGAGGCTCTGTAGATATGTTATTAATATTGGCCGTAAGTCCGTATCTGGCATTCGAAATTCAAATTCGTAAAATAACTATTAAACGATGAATAACTATTGGTATGTGATTCTCTCTGTAGTCACTATTCTGGTCCGACGTGCCCACATTTCGGTAAGATTTATCGGGCCATGTGGACAGGTCCCCAAGGTATCGTTAGGGCGTCGTTTCACCACCGCGGGTACGGTTCCATTACCTAGATCGATGTTCGCCTCACTTCGGGACTACCCACTTAATTCTTTACTCTTACGAAGGGCTTTTATTAGTTGGTTTTCTGTTGGAAATTCTTGGATAGTCAGCTTTAAATAAATCCGAACATTTGCGTCGTCAATATGTTAATCGAAATGTAGAATTAGTTTTTTGCAAAACAGTAACTATAGGTGGTAGAGTTTCGCAGGGACGAACATGGATTGGTACCACCGTCTTACCTGTTAATGCTGCTATAACGTCATGACGT
>NJDD01004001.1:0-17222 GCA_002245505.1 Calephelis nemesis
GTATGACCCTGGTTCACGAATAACATTAATAAATTCAAAATTAGTACAGGTAACACATATGAAACCAAATCATATGTGTGACACCATAAAAACAATAAGTGGAGGGGGAAAAACTAAAGGATTAGTTACACTAGATGCAAAATTATTAAATAAGAAGACTAAAATAAATGCATTTATCTTTGAAAATGAAAATTTTGAGTATGATCTTATTCTGGGATTAGATTCAATACATAAATTTGGATTGACTCATGATGAGAATTTAAATATCCAAATACAAAAATTTGATAATTTCAAAATAAGTATAAAAAATATGTTTGAAGATAAAGAAATTCAAAATACGGAAAAAGATAAAGAAAAAAAAGAATATGCAGTAAACTTTAATGAAGGTATAGATACAAACAAATTTAGTACAGATACAGAACATTTGAATACTGAAGAAAGACAACAGATTAATATGTTATTGGATAGTTATACTGATATTTTTGCGAAAAATAAATATGATACTGGAAAAGTGAAGAAATATGAAGCTTGTATAGATTTTCAAGTTGAAAAATATTGTTATAAAAGACCATATAGATGTTCAGTCAAAGACAAGACAGAAATAGAAAATCAAATCTCACAACTTTTAAAACATGAATTGATCGAGGAATCTTACAGTCCATTTGCAGCACCTGTCACCTTAGCTTTTAAAAGGGATGAAGGAAAAAAAAGCAGATTATGCATAGACTTCAGAGATCTAAATAAAATTATTATACCTCAATCGCAACCATTTCCGCTCATAGAAGACTTGATAACAAAAACAATAAATTGTAATTACTTTACAACGCTAGATATAAATTCAGCCTTTTGGTCGATCCCATTGAAGATTACAGATCGATACAAAACAGGTTTTGTGACTCAAGAAGGCCACTACCAATGGACCTGTTTACCATTTGGACTTAAAACATCACCAGCGATATTTCAACGTATTTTGGGCAATAAGAAAAAATGGCCTCACTGGATTTGCAGTGAATTTCATTGATGATATATTGATATTCTCAAAGACATTTAATGAGCATATTACACACTTAAAAAATTGATGGATGCTATTCAAGAAGAAGGATTCAGGCTGAAATTCACAAAATGTAAGTTTGCAAGTGATTCTGTAAAATATTTAGGCCATATTCTACAAAGGAATACGATCACACCACTTAAAGACAACTTAAAATCGATAAAAGATTTCCCTGCTCCTCAAAACAGAAAACAAATAAGACAACTTTTAGGAAAAATTAATTTTTACGGAAAATACATTCCAAACGTTTCAATAATACTTGATCCTTTGCATAAATTGCTGAGAAAAGATCAAAAATTTAATTGGACAGAACAGTGCGAGGATGCATTTCAGAAAATTAAAAATTTTCTATGTTCCAAACCAATACTAGCCATTTATGATCCCAACGCACCAATATTTATATATACAGATGCCAGTGTCATAGGGATAGGTGCAGTTTTGAAACAAATTCAGCACAATGGTGAAGAAAAGCCGGTGGCGTATTTTTCAAAAAAATTAAATGAATCACAAAAAAGTAAAAAAGCTATATTTTTAGAATGTTTAGCTATAAAAGAGAGCATAAAGTTTTGGCAACATTGGTTGATTGGAAACTATTTTACTATCTATACAGATCACAAACCTTTAGAGAAATTAAACATCAGAAACCGACCTGACGATGAATTGGGCGATATGTCACATTATCTGTCACAATACAATTGCGAAATAAAACATTTGCCAGGAAAGAATAATACAGAAGCGGATTGTCTCAGTAGAAATCCAGTTTTGGACATTGACGCAAACAATGAAGATAACTTAAAAACAGTAAATATTATTGATATTCATGACATAAAATACGATCAAGCACAAAATCCGGAAATAAAAAAACTAGAAAAGAATATTGTTTTAGAAAATGGAATTTATTATAAAAAAGTGGTAAAAACAAAAGAAAAATTATTCTGAGTGAAGATTACAGTAAAACTATAATAGAAAAGATACATGAAAAATATTGTCATACCGGAATAAATCAAACAGGATCTAAAATAAAATCATTTTATACTGCACCAAATCTCTCAGAAAACATTAAAAATATATGCAAAAACTGTGAGGTATGTATAAAAAATAAGACGAGGTTAAATAGAAAATATGGCTTCATGTCACAATTAGGCCCAGCTCATAAACCTTTCCAAATAATGTCACTGGACACTGTAGGAGGATTTGGTGGTCAACATTCAATTAATACTAACAGCTGTAGATGCTCCATTCTCGAACGGCTTAAATGAAAGACTAAACCAGACTATTGTTAACAAAATAAGATGCACAATGAATCAATCAAATAAAAAAAGGAATTGGTCAAAAATAGCAGAACAATGTAGAAATAGATACAATGAAACAAACCATTCGGTAACAGGATTTTCTCCTAAATATTTGTTGTCTGGTGAGTGTACAGACTTGTTACCACCAGAATTAAAGGAAAAACAGTTCTTACCAACAAAATTGGAAGAAGACAGAAAAATAGCATTTCAAAGGTCAATAAAATCACATGAATACAATAAAACTTTATTTGCTAAGAATCGGTTACAATATGATTTTAAAAAAGGAGATAAGGTTTATGTTGACTATGGAAACAAAATAAATAAAAAGAAGATGGATGAAATTAGAATTGGCCCCTTTGTAATAGAAAAAAAAATATCAGATTCAATTTCTAAAATTAACACCGGTCGTGGTCATTCACTGTTCATGTAACAAAGCTCATTCCTATGCTTAGTAATTAAAATATTTGGAGCATTATTTCCCTCAGTGGAAAAATATTGCACTTTGAAGGGGGGGTGATGTAAGCTTTGTGCTGACATCGTCATTGACGTTTATGAAGAGCACTGAATTCTGGCCATTGCCATTAGTGATAGAAAAAAGATAAAAAGTGTCTAAGTCAAACATTGAAAAATAAAATTGGATTTATAAAAATTAGAGAAGGGAAGATTGGTTTTGTTTATGTAATAAACAATATAAAATAGGACTACTAAAGTTATTAGTAAAGCATGAACATAATTGTCGATTCTCTATTTTAGGTTAGTTATTCTTTAGTTATGTTAATTTTGTAGAACGTATCTTTTGTTTTAATAAATAAATTCTCTATTTTAGACGCATCACATTGTGTTTTTGCTAATAAAACGTCCAATATTATATGGATTTCACCAAATTTTCCACTGCAAAAAGTTCATTGGCATGTCAGTTGACGCACGACAAAAATTGGTTGCGAAATTAAAACTCTGCAAAAATTGTCTATACAATCATTTTGACAAAAATTGTATTTCAACATCGAAGTGCCGCAAATGCAATGGAAATCATAACACATTGCTTCATTTCGCAAATTCCACACTATTGCAAAACCAAACAGGGTCGGACTCAAGTACAAGCGATAAGAGTCGAAACTATCAAGGTGAAAATTATCAAGCATCTCACGAGTCTCAGGACAATTTAGGCGAAATTCTCTTAGCTACAGCACTAGTAAAAGTCAAATGTTCGGATGGATCCTACCATGTGTTACGAGCCTTAGTAGATCAAGGGTCACAGACATCGATCATAACTGAGAGCGTTGCACAGTTGTTAGCCTTACCCAGAATGAGAAATAGAGGTGTTATATCAGGTGTTGGAGCGAGAGAAAACATTAGCAAAGGCATGACTAACATTACTTGCAAATCACTTCATAGCGATTTTGAATTCAATACTGACGTCGTCATTATGAAAACTTTAATCAAAAATTTGCCTAATTATTCTTTCAAAAAACCTTCTTGGGAATTTTTAGACAACATACGGTTAGCAGATCCAGAATTCAATGTTAGCCGTAAGGTAGATCTTCTTTTAGGCGCCGACATTTACCCGACCATAATTTTGGAAGGTTTCATTAGAGCCGCGCCCAATCAACCAATAGCTCAACAGACAAGGCTCGGTTGGATTTTGTGCGGAAACGTTAAGACTTATCACTGTAACGTCGTTCTAGATACAGATGACCTTCGAAAATTCTGGGAGATAGAGGATATTCACGAACAATCAGAGTTGTCCTCCGAGGATCAAGCATGTGTAGAGCTATATTTATCAACGACGAAGAGACTCGACAGTGGTAAATACGAGGTTAGACTTCCTCTTAAACCAGATTACGAAGAAATGTTGGGTACTTCTAGACCGTTAGCTCTAGCGCAATTTCGTAGTCTGGAGAGAAAATTTTTCTTAACATGAACAGTTCGCGTCAGACTACAAATCATTCATGTCTCAATATCAAGACCTTGGTCACATGATTCCATCAATTTCTAATTCATCATCTGAATATATCATACCTCACCATGCCGTCATGAGACAAGAAGCTGTGACTACCAAGTTACGTGCTGTATTTAATGCATCGGCGAAAACTAGCACCGGTGTAAGCTTGAATGACGTCATGTTCAAGGGACCGAACCTACAGCAAGATCTTCAAACTCTCATTTTGAAGTGGAGACTTTATCAATATGCTTTTACCAGTGACATAGAAATGATGTTCCGACAAATGAATATCCATCTTGATGATCAAAAATATCAGAAGGTCCTATGGAGAATGTCTGATAACGAACCGATCAAGACTTATCAACTCACAACAGTCACATAAGGAACAAAAGCTGCTCCATTCTTAGCTTTAATGACACTCAAAAAGCTTGCTGCAGACGAAAAACACAGGTACCCTGAGGCCGCAAAAGCATTAGAAGAATGCTTCTACATGGATGACTACTGCGGAGGAAGTCATTCAATTGATGGTGCTATGAAATTAAAATCGAATTTGATAAAGCTCTTAAGCTCCGGCGGGTTCAATTTGAGAAAATGGGCTTCAAACGAACCTATTTTACTATCAGATCTCGAGAAAGAACAGTGCAAACCACAAATATATCAATTTAAACAAGCTGAGTCGACAAAGACTCTAGGACTATGCTGAAATCCACAGAAAGACGTGTTCTCATTCAAGTCTAAGATCGAAATATCAAATAAAATACCCACAAAACGGTCTGTCTTATCTGACATATCAAAGCCCGCTCGGTTGGATCGCTCCAATTACAACTTCCATGAAAATATTATTTCAAAACATCTGGTTGTCACAACTCGAATGGGATGATCATTTACCTGGAGAAATAAACAAGTATTGGATGAATTTCAGATTCGAACTGCAAGAAATAGAGAACATTGAAATAAAAAGATGGTTGCGCATCGGAGAGACAGATAAGATCGAGATCCACGCATTTTGCGATGCCTCTCAAAAAGCATTCGCTGCGGTCGTATACTGTAAGATCAACAACAAGGTGTCAGTAGTAGCAGCAAAAACACGTTTAGTTCCAGCTAATAAGTCAATATCAATGCCTAGATTAGAGTTATCAGGAGCTCTTTTATTATCAAAATTAGTCGATAAAATAAGACAAAGCTATAGAGAGCACGAGCTTGTAGTCTACGGCTGGATCGACTCGACGGCAGTCCTCGGGTGGCTCCAAGGAGACCCCGGGCGTTGGAAACAATTCGTCGCAAATAGAGTCAGATCAATAACAAGTATTATTCCTGCAAAATCGTGGCGCTATGTGAAAACAAATGAGAATCCGGCGGACTGCGCTAGCCGTGGACTAAATGTTTCACAATTAAAGGAACATAAGTTGTGGTGGGAGGGCCCTAGCTGGCTACCAACGTTCATAAATCAAGAACAAAACCCTACATATACAACTAATCTAGAAATCAAACAAACAAAGCAAGTTCATATTATTCAAAAACAAAACATACTTAATGAAATCATACAATACTTATTTAATAAATATAACTCATTCAATAAGTTGGTACTTATACTCGGTTTAACAAATTAATAATTTGTTAAACTTATCACTGGCTTTCATTGACACTGAGACTGAAGATTTAGATACACAAATGAATAAGACATTACGCACAATTCATGACACACACTTAAGTCATAAGTCAAAGGGTCTTGAGTAAAGCGGTGGCCTCGTTTAGTGAGATTTCGCAGCAAATGACAAAATATTTGTTTTGATTAATATACTAAAACAAAAACCTCAATACACGATACACTAATTTCTTCATAAATATTTCACTTGTGCACTATGACTGAACAAAATTGAAACACCTAAATTAGTTACTCATAATTTACACGAATGAAAAAACTATGACTCTCTTCTTTCACGATGGCATTAATATAAACCCACAATTGTCTTTTAATAAAACACATCAAGTGGTCACTATCAATATACAAATATATGTACATCGGTATGTTAAGGGATTTTTCTACTAAATGAGTTATAAAAAAATAAGTATTTTGAACACGACGGTACTAATTTATAAGACATTTTGCAAATCTGTCATTACGATGATAAGGCATTTTGAATTTCAGGCATATTGGGAAAAGGTGATTTTGAAAATTGTACTAAATGGCAATAGGATATTTTGAGAATAGGTTCTTATGAACCGGAGGGTCACTATTTAACAACGCACCCTACAGACGTGTTACATATCAGTAAAGTGATTTAAAGACTTTTTTACTGTTTTCAACATTTTCGTACTTTTAACCATACAACTAAAATGAAAAAAAAAATACAATTCTTTAGCACCAATATTATTTATTTATACGAATGAGCAATGCAGCGGGATCAAAAAAACAAATACCCTTATATACATTTCGAAAAAATTTAGTATATAGACACTAGCATCCGGTCAATTTAGACATACAAATAATACTTCCGATAGAGCCAAATTTTTGTAGAGACCTTGGGTTTACTATTAAAAATTAAGTGCCAAAAGTCCCCATCAATCGATAATTAATTAGGGTCAAACATCAAAATTTCAGGTATCTTTGAATTTTTCGTTTAAATTTGATCGAAAAACACTTCAGACCAAAATTAAAAAATTTCAAAAAAGAAATTACACACTTTTTTATTTGATTATTTGATCTACAACCTACCATATATAAGTTCCTTTCAAATTAGTGCTCGAAAATTTTTCCGGATATTCTGAACATATAACTGAATCAGTAAAAAATGTTCTAAAAAATTTAGACTTAAAATAAATAAAATATAGCAAATCAAAAATTCAGTAATAGTAGTACCGCAAGAAGAAGCGCAGCGTGACGACACATTGTACCTACCTAGTTATACGAGTATTTCGTACAGATTTTACCTAGTACGTATTTTCTATCACATTGGCACTTAGGACTGATTAAATTAATTTTATCATTACATTTCATAGTTGTAAAAAAGGTAATAAATAGGATACCAAATAACGTTGACAGGCAAATACGTTACCACAACAAATAACACATTGATTAAAGTACCCAACTAATAGTAAATTTAGACGGGCTTAAATTTTTGAATAAAACTTATTTGCAATAATAATTTACATACTTATTCCCATTATTTACATCCTGTGTTGAACATATCCACCATTCATTCACAAGTTAGCACGGTTTTTGATATGTCTAAGTAATGAAAACACTTAGGCTATCTTTTTCACTTTTTACCTTTACTAATATTCGTCTTTAACTTCACTTCAATTATAAGGTAAGTTCAATTTTCCTGCAAGTCAAATCTGTCAAAGAATATACCACTACCACCTACGACGAAGCAGAAGGGCGTCAGGTCTGGTCATCAGGCAGGCGGTCACAGCAATCCTCGGCCTAAACAACATTCACTATTGGAAAGGTATTTCTCACGAAGACATCGTGTAAAATAAATTGAGCATTATGATGATGATCATGAATTTGTAAATAGCAGGATCGGGGTATAAAGTCCGAAGCACACAGGCAGAGGTCGTTTATGGAATTCCGTTTTGAAAAAATCGAAACAAAATTTCACCCTTACATTTTACCCAACTTTCGAAGATTTGTTTGGATTTGCTTTGTCATTTTGTTACGGAATTCCGTTTCAAAATATTTCAAACGCAGCAAATCTATACAAATCTATGAAAAGGGGAATAGTTCCAAACGAAGGTATTCATGTAGAAACATACCTACACTTGGAACTTTTTCGTATGGAGTTTGAGTAGATTTGTATCGGCGAAAATTTCGTTTCGAAATTCCGAAACGGGATTGTGCAAAGGGAATCCGCAATCCGCATGTATGTCACCTATGAACAGTGTGATGTGCGCAGTGTTGCCAACCCCAGTAAATAGAAAAGCAGTAGATCAATCTTAAAAAAAACAGTAGAAAACAGTAAAATTACATTTTCGAAACATTAAATCATCAAAACATATCTCAAAAACGTTTCAATTGGGACATAGAATTAGTTTTATAGATGTATACTTGTTTAATTTACTATTTTTTTTATAAAGTACATTATTGAATAAAAACAACATAATTATATTATTCATTAAAAATAGGTGGTCAAAATTAGAAACATTGTTCATTGTTGTGTATTACTCTATCCTAAACATTTTCTGTTTCATTGTTTTTGTTAAAATCGTACATTAACATTTTTCATATGATTTTGAGTAGCATCAAATGCGTAACATTCGTTTATTTCAAATTTTCTATGCAAAATGTCTTTGATTTGTATTAATAACAACACTGGCATAAAAAATAGTAGAAAATCGTACTAAAACAGAAAACAGTGTTGTCACGTCAAAAACAGTAAATCTACTGTTAAAACAGTAGGGTTGGTAACACTGGATGTGCGGCGGCCCTAAGCATCGCGCGGCCGTTCGTTGCAAGTTGCAACTCGCTCGCGCCATGACCTTGGAGACATTTAACACACGTTCCTCGCAGTTCTTTAGATCGATCATCGATCTACCTAATTAACAGTTATTACTTATTAGTAATAGGTAAAACTACCTAGGTATTCGATTTTTATGAATATTAATGTTTTATTATTAATGAAGAATATGATTTTTACAATTAAACTAAGTACATTCAAAATGCCGTCAGGAATGTAGGTAAAATGTTATTTTTATACAAGTTGTGTTTTAATAGTTTTTCGTAACTTAATAACAGTTGTTGTACCTATTAGATTAGATAATAATAACATTCTAACTGGGCCAGATGTTAAGTTATTTTAACCGATTACGATTTTGAATGAAAATTGTTAGGTAAGCATTAATTTTTTTTTCAAACAATCTAATATGAAATACCTAATTGTAGGTAATGTGTATACCACACGTTATCAATTCTAACCCGAATTACATTAACATTACTAATCCATTGTACTCTTAAATAATTTATAACTTTACGTTTTTAAAAGATCCATTGAACGGTGTGAAAAAATATGAATTTTTAGTCCTGTCGAATGAGAAAAAGTCTTGCCGCATTCGATGCACACGTATCCATCGTCATCATGTTTACTCCAATTATTTTTTTGCTCAGCGTGTATACCGACATGCTGAGCTAATGATCTCTTTCTTAAAAAGGATTTCCCACATACATCACATTCGTAACGCCTATCTTCGTCATGTGTCTCCAGATGCCTCTTCAAAACTTGTTTAGAAAACATTTTACGTCCGCACACATCACAAGTATGAGGCTTTTCCTTCAAATGAATTTTCAACTTATGCTCTATTTGACGAGACTTTAACAGAAATACTCTAGGGCATTCATCACACTTAAATTGTACACTTTTATCATCATGGACCAGGACAAGGTGTTCCTTTTTTAGATATGGACTTCGAAAAACTTGTGGGCATATCGGACATGGATATTTTGGTTTTCGATTATTATCACTTCGCTTGTTTTCGACTTTAGCGTTATAATGAGGATGATATGTCCTCATGTGATGCGCTAAGTTCAACTTCCTTGTGTAGCCTACACCACAGACCTCACATAGGAAGATATTAGCTTTAACATGATGTCGATTAACATGCTCTAAGAGTATTCCGAAAAATCTGAAACTTTTATTGCAATCCAAACAACAATGATTCTCGTCCACTAATTGAAAGGAATAGAAGGAGTCAATAACGTTCTTGTTGAATTCCATTGAATGATCACTAGACATGTGATCAAGAAGAGTATTTACACTTTTCATGGATGTTAAACATATTACACAAGTTATATTTGTAATGTCTAACTTTATTCTATTATTGCATAAAACGGTTTTCAAAACACGACTTAATTTGACTTCGTTGTGCTCTTCAACTGTATGTTTTTTTAATTCAGTACAATCAAAGAAAAATTTCGAACAATAAAAGCAAAGATATTTGCCGTAATGCCATCTAAAAGGCATAATAGTAGTGTGTTCAATAATTATACGCAGGAGTTTCATGATGTCATTTTTTCTGCGTTCAGACAAAATTCTTCCTTCGGATTTCCCTGTAAACAATATATTTTCTAGGTTAACATATCGTAGCATGTCATAAATTTATTTGAGTAAATCGTGGTTGAATTTGTCAGGTTCTGACTATCTAGGCTATTGTTATTTCCTACTAACTAAACAAAAATCTGATATAACACACTCGAGAGCAACTAATTATAATTAAAGAAAACTGAATATGTCCAAAACGTAAATATCATTCCTAACAAAATAAAGTGTGTTTGATTCAAAATTAATAATACGTTTTTAAATCAAATGATCAAAGTCCTAGCACAAAACATACTAAAAGTAAAAAAAATGTTTTTAACTTTTTTGTCAATGTGACGTTATGACAGTACAAATAAGCCGTCTCTAAGTTTCAATCTCAATTAATTAATTCTTCCTTATGTCACTTACACTTACACTGCTAGAAACGAGGCGAAGTTAGCGTGATAGGGCTAGGCTGTTAAGTGCAACGAAATCTCCACCGTTTTCGGGAAACCGACTCTTATCTGAGGGGGGCCAGCAACAGGAGGACCTCAATAAGGAAAAAAGACCGCTATTTTTAGGAAGCGCTATTTTTAGGAACGCGATTTTTAGGAAGCGAGTTTTAACGGGAATATTAATGACGCAACAATTTAAGAGCCTTGGAGAGAGAAAATCAAGTGCATGAAATGTCAGAAGACGGCTTGCTGAAGAAAATTTAAAGACTTTTCAACCCGAAAATGCTCCTACAATCTCATAAATCAGAAGTCAAGACTCAAATATGCACATGACCACTCCGATTGGACTGAAGATTAGTCAAGAGTGATGTTCACAGATAAATCAATATTCACGCTCTACAAACATGACGGAAGGGCAAAAGTCTACAGAAGACCCGGAGATCAATTCAAGTAAAAAATGCATCTAAAAGAAGACACCATGTGGTGGCGGTCTGTACACGTGTGGGTTGGCATTTCTACACAAAATCGCACAGAAATGGTGCTCATAGAAAATTGTGCTTTGACTAGCCAAAGACACATGAAAGACATCCCCATCAAGCATGACGGTCCATTTATGATCAATATGGGACAGAATGCAGTTTTCATGCATGACATCAGACCAAGCAAATAATGAATTATTATTGTCAAGAAGTGAATATATGAATGTAGTGGCCGGCGCGTAGTCCTGGCTTTGAACCCAATAGAGCATGCTTGGTATGAATTTGGACGACGTGTGCGACAATATCCCACCTGTCCAAACACTTCCATAGCTGAAAATCGCTCTAGTTGAGGAGTGGGGGGATATTCCCTAACAGCGAATCTGAAACTAGGTATAGAGCATACCAAATCGCATAGTAAGTGTTCTAAGTTCTCGAGGAGGTAGTACAGAGTACCAAAAATTTTTTTTTGTATGATATTGGAAGGCAAACAAGCAGACGGGATGGTAAGAAATCTGCACCGCCTAGAGACACCAAAGGTGGTAATGGTGCGTTGCCAACCTGAGGCCGGGATGTTAGACCTTGAGCAAAAGTAAGTATACCGGCTACCTTACCCTCCGAACCGGAACACGTCTCGACGTTGTGGCGGCAGGAATAGGTAAGGCGGTGGTACCAATCCGGGTGAGTCGCTGCGAAACTCTACCACCTAGTCAGATGTCACGGTTTTGGTGACAGTAAGCCTTTGCTCGCCTTTTACGAGCTGCCTGACAGGAAGGTAGATGGTCTATTCTTCAAAGGAGCCGGACCAACACGGGTAAAATTTGAGAAAGTTAAAAGCTTCAGCAAAATTAGTGTTACAATATTTTAGTTTTATGACCAGCAAGTCGCATATTTTTAGTTTTTTATTTTATAAAATAAATTTAAAAAAAGTACAAAGTAATATAAAGCAAGTAATGTGAGTTATATTTATTTCATTGACGAGATTTCAAATCGTCTATTTTACATAGTTTATTTTATTAGAAATGCTTGAGGGCATCGTAGATATAAGTTAGTGAGCAGACGGATGACATCATAGATAGGGATCATAGATCAGGAGGGCTGTGTCGATGAACCTGTTTTAAGATAGGACAGTTGTTTCTGTAAAAAAGACCTAAGGCAACTTCGAAAAAGTTCGTCGGTCAAGACGAAAATAATCATTTTAATTACAAACAAATTAAGTCGTTCCCCAGTAGAAGCAACGGGCCTTTTAAAAGTTCCGAAATTTTTATTTAACATTATCATTGACATAATTAGCATTATTTTGTTACTTTTTTTGAAAATTTATGTTTGTAGCTCGTAGGCCATTGGCCGAAAGGGGTAGTTGTTTTGTATGTAATGCACAGTGTTCATTTTGATTTTCTAATGTTCTAGGAAATATTCCTCAACCTTCTTCAGCAGCAAACAGCCAAGGTGGTAAAAATAAGCCCAACAAGTTGAATATTTGCTGAAAGAAGAAGAATCTCCAGCTGAATGCTTAACAACTCAGGTTCAAGGGAAACATGACGTTGGGTCCTGATCTGTTAGGAGCTCGATACTCCCATACAGTTCCTTTTTTATTTATTTTCACAAGAACTCATCAAGATTACTTCGGAGAAAACCAACCTTTACCAAGTACAAAATGATCCCAATAGCACTTTCCGTGTATCAGAAATGGATGTCAGACAATTCATCGGTGTGGTATACCTAATGTCCCTTTTGCAGATACCTAGAGTTACAAAACATTGGAGCCCAGTAAGGGAAAGGTGTACGAGATGATCCGTTGAGGATAAATGGTCCTAATACATTGCGACGTAACTTTTCGCCCTACCTAGTTCTGTTTATTAGTAAAATGTAGGCCTCAATACTCTCCTGCGTTAGTCAATCGTAACGGCGTCTTTAATGACAACAAAATATTTTGTGAAAGAAAATTGTTTTGTGTGAGTTTGATCTAAGGCAAGATTGACTTAAAATGCATGTCTAATGTGTTTCACGTAGTTTATTAATGTGGCTAATGTATTATTTAGCTTTGCTTATTGCTTAATTTTGATTTTTCAACGGCATGGAAAAAATTGAGACCACAAAAGTTAAGTTAGCGATCATTGAATGAAAAAGGGGTGTTGGGGTAAGATGATTATGCTACCTGTGTACAAGACGATCCGGTTAGATCATCTTGTACGCCCTGGTAACATAAATATGTGTTTGAGGTACGAGAACTTTGAAATTCTATTATTATGTATTTTGTCTAATGAATGTGACTTTAGTGTGAGCTGCCTGCATTATTTAATTAATTGTATACAATTCTAATCAATACTTTTAATTATATTCCTACGCGCGGTTCGTGGTCGCAAGGCTCAAAGCCCTGGATGCTGTTTAAAAATTATATGGCATTTAGAACTGCTAGTAAACAATTCGAAGTACCTGTCCTGTACCTGTGTTACTAAAAAGACAGGCCAAACGCAAAAATATTTAGATGGGAAAGAAACCGTTTTTACAGCAGAGCGGGATATTGAGCTCGTCTAGCATATTAAATATATCATATATTATATAAAGTAAAATAAAAGTACTGACAAATAAAAAAGAAATAATAAAAAAAACATCTTAATGTCAAAAAAGTTATCCTAAAAAGAAACAGAAAGTAAAAGGTGTAGGCAAAGTAATGTTAAGTAAAAGGAAAAACATTGTGTTAGAGTCGTCCGAAGACGAAGAAGATGCAGAATGTCTTTTTCTGCACGGAAACATTTTCCAAAGATTACAGGGGCGAGGGACGAATAAAATGTTATGTTAATATTAACATTTTAACAAGAAGCATGCTTGTGCAATGATGATCTTGATGAATTTGACATGAGATTGGATTTGGTGAAAAAAAAATATAATAATATTGTTTAAGAAGATAAGTTTAGTTAGAAAATTATATTTTAAACGTTTAATACGTAATAATAACGTTTTTCTATGCGGTATAAGCGTTGAGACGTACCTAGCAATAAGTGCGGAGTTTATTGTTTTAAATAGCTCAAACGTAATGATTAGGTGTAATGTTTCTGGCATGCGGCTTTTTGTATTGTATGTTTGTTATTGTATTTTAAAATTACTATTTAACTTTTTACGGGAGGCGGTTCAGCTTGCGGACAAACCTATGTAAGGTTTTTGCAAAGATTTTTGTTAAAAAAATGGTATCATATTTTATTAAATAAAAATATTTTAACACAAATCTAATGCAGTCTGATCTTTGTTTTCTTCTTAAATTGTAATCTAGACTGAATAATTTGATGAAAGACATAATAAACTCTAATCGTTGCTTTATTTATGTTACTCTCTCATAGCCTAAAATAACATGATCCAGGGATCGTCTTGCCCCTGCCGCAGTAATCATCTTGTACACCGGGGTCTACAAGATGATCCTTTGTTAACATTCTAAAAAATATAATTCATAGTAATAAATCATCAAAAAAATAAAATGTAGAGTATGTCAACAATTAAATAGATAAATTTACTACGGATGGACGTATTAATATCTGCACTAAGTAGATTATCATTTTAATTACAAGCCTTCTCCCTTAAGTGGATCAACTCGTATACCTTTCCCATACTTGGCACGCCATTAATACAGAAAACTATGGCATTGAACAAGTTTGAGAAAATACGTCAAACTTTTCATTTCAATGACAATACAAAAAAAATTCCCAGAGGCAATCCTGGACATGATAGATTTTTCAAAATAAGACCTGAATTCATTCATATTTCACCTCTCTACTTTTATTGGAATAACTAGCTTAAGAAGACATTCATGCTCTCGGTACAGTAAGAAGAAATAGAATACCAGATTGAAAGTTACAATCGGAAAAGGATATTTAAAAGAAAGAGCGTGGGTACTCTGAAGAATATGTAGCCGATATCCACGGGGCGGATGTGTCTGTTGTTGCATGGAAAGACAACAAAGTTGTGACCTTGACTTCAACTTTCGCCGCACTAGAACCGGAAACTAATGTTCGGAGATGGGATAAACAGAATTCAAAGAATGTCAACATAAAGCGACCCAATGTAGTTGGAGAGTACAATCGTCATATGGGTGGTGTTGACCTTATAGACAGTATTATGGGAATTTACAAGATACGGCTGCGTAGTAAACGATGGCACCTGCGCCTCTTCTACCATTATCTAGACCTCACAAAGGCTAATGCATGGTTACTTTACAAAAAGGTTTATCAATACAAAAATCTATCGGTATCTCGCCTTTTACCATCAGCAGATTTTCGTCTGGAGGTAGCAGTGTCGCTTTGTAAAAATGGGCACAAAATCTGGTGTGTTTAGTCGCCGATCGGTGGAGAACGAGCTTCAAGCAAAAAAGCGAAAAGGACCTACTGATCACGCTCTTCCGATGGCAGTGCGACAAGACCAGATTGGGTACTGGCCTATATGGTCCGACAAAAAAATCAGATGTAAGTTTCCAAAATGTACGGGATTCACACACAATATGTGCGGAAAATGTGGCGTAGCATTGTGCTATACGAAAACCAAAAATTGTTTTTAAAAAAACTTTCACCTATCATAGAGAAAATATTTCTGAAAAGTTCAAAGTTAACTGAAGTTACTGTTTGGCCTAGTGTCTCAGTGTTTTCAATTTTTACGAAATTAATTAAATTTGTAAAAAATCCCAAAATTTCTATTGTACAGAAGTTTATCATGAATGTCTTAAAATAACAATAATAACAAATGTTTAAACATTGGCAAGAATTTGGAGACAAACAGGTTGAATCCTTCAATCATATACAGGAATTTAAAGTCGCAATATAAATATTTTCAAGAAATATTCCGCATACACTTGCAGACACAGAACAAGACAAGATACTTATAAATAAACAGCATAAACATACTGTAATTGTATGAATATAATAATTGAATACAATTGTATGAATACAATTTATGAATTGTAAGTACTTTTATAATATTCATATCTTTAACACTTGTACTGTTTTACGTTTCTTTGTTTAAAAATATGAATATTTGGAAGTTTTACCAAGCGCCGACAATGGAAAATATCAACTATAATTTTATAATAATATGAATTGTTTTTTTTAATATGAAATGTGTAGAAATATTAGAATCAGTATCTGGAAAGAGAATTTAGGCGAGGATTTCATTAAGATAGCAGTTAAGAATACTACAATCTAATATATACATATATGTATACATATGAACATTTATTGACTTGCGTACTTTGCCTTAACTATAAACTCGATCCACAATACAACTCTCATTCTAACATTCAAATAAAACACTCGTACAAACAGTTTCGTAAGTTCAATTTGTCAAAAACTGCACATCCATACTATTAATTTAAAATATAAATGCGAAAGTGTGTTTGTTTGTCTTATTTCACGACTCTATGGAGCTATGTTATTATAGATTATCGTATAATCTCCATGTATCTCCTACTCCTACATAAAGTCTAAGGCAAGGAGTTCGGAGAATAATAAAGGCTTCTTTTCAAATCAACATCTAATGTATTTCCAAGGGTGTATTAAATTACTTCAGTACTCAGGCAAAGCCGCGAAACCAATTTTAATATGCTTACTTATAGTCTAGTCAACATGTGCCTTTTAGGTTTAAGTTTTTAGCTCGCCTCGGAAAATTATGATTGAGGTGTCATTCGATTCGTCATCGCATTTAGAAACTTTTTGTAAAATTTGGAGTTTTGATTGCAAAAATTACAAAAGTTATAAACAATTTAGTAAAAAAAAAGGTGGTTTTGTTTTTTGCGAATATCTCAAAAAATATTCAAAATTTTTGAAATTTGAAAAAAGATCCATAAAGAGGAAGAAATTTCCTAAAAAAAAGTCCTACCTCCCGGAACTCTAGGACCAATATTTATCATTTTTCTAGAGGGTTGAAAATACGGCCGAAAACGGCAACTCTCGCTTGCGTAAGCTCCGCCCACTTTGGACCTTTAATGAATAAATATAATATAAATATATAT
>NJDD01004007.1:54971-79018 GCA_002245505.1 Calephelis nemesis
AATAACCAAACATACAAACTTGCGCATTTATAATATTAGTAGGATTACTAGCTGTTGTCCGCGACTTCAAACACACATTGAAGTGACCTCGTGGTTGGTGATGAAAATGAAAGATGTTTTCAGCAAAAGGTATTCCTGAATGTTGACCCGGGCTTAAGCGACTACTACACAAAAGTTAGTAGAAATCCGTTAAATTTTTTCGTGTTAATAAAATTTTGGTAACGCTAGTTTTGGGGCTATGTATTCTGTATACCATATGTAGCAAGTAGCAACTATTGTTTGTCTGATGTCCGATGTCTTTTTTTATTAAATTTAATTATATCAGCAATAAAGTATTAAATAAAAATAACAGCGTTAAAAACCGACTTCAAAACTAAAAAGCAAAAAATAATAAAGATTTAATGTTAATCCGCACTGGCTGACGTAGTGTTGGACGACCTCCGGCCGGTGGACTAATGATCTGGTCAAGGTCGCGGGGAGTCGCTGGGTACAAGAGGGTGGAGACCGTGATTTGTGGCGCTCTTTAAAGGAGGCCTATGTCCCAGCAGTGGACGTCCTCCGGCTAATGATGATGATGAATATTAATTGTATACTTTCTATAATTTATATGTGCCATTTACTAATAGCTTTGAAGTCGGTGCCAAGTTAATTTAACACTTACCTACTTATAACATAATTAGTAGTTTAAGGCTTGGCACCGACAGATGAAAACCATGATACGTCGCGTCGTGTCGCTTTGACACTGCGCTAGTGTGAGTTGAGCCTAAGTCAGAACCTACGTTCAAATGCAAACCTCTCTGTATGTACCTAGCACTGACTTTCTACTACATTATTTTGCACTTTAGTTTGTTAGACTTTGGAATGCTCTTCCTTTCGTTAGTAGATCAAACTAATTATTAATAAAACATCTTTATCTAGTTTTTTGTTAAAAAATGCTTTTTTTCAATAATTGTTTGAGTATAGTTTAAATTCTGTGCGTATTTATTTTAATTTACATTACCTTATGATTTGCGTGAAGTATATTATAGTACATGAATTTGGTTTTATTAAATTACTGTTCAGAAAATTTATTAGAATTATGTATATCGCCTCTCTGTGGTTTAAAAAATCACATTGTGTTTCTGTACATTTTCGCGTCTGTGATCTAGCGGTTCAGGTGTTAGCTTTGAATTCTTGAGCCTCTTGGTTGTGCCTCTGCCTGCTCCTTCCGGCATATAGGGCGTGAAGATACTTTATGTATATATCTTTATATAGTCACGTATATTTACATATATTATTTTGTGTGACGTTATTATAAACTCTCAGGTATTTTTATTAAAAAAGTATTCGCTGTTGCTTAAGCCGTTGTTTTCCTATTTGTCAAATTTTCATTACCGTTTTAATCGAATTTTCTTTCTCTCTCTCTTTCCTGTCTAAATAATTGAGGTTTGCTTATACATAATACTTTAAAGCATAAAGTTTAACCTTTGTACTTTTCGTGCATTACATTTAATAAATAAGGAAGGTTGAAAGTTGAGCTATAATCACGCACCTTAAGAGGCTTAACCTACCAGTCTCGAGTTGTCAACGCACTACCACCATTAGTGTATGTCTCCACTAATAATGAACTGATATTGTGTTTACAATCTCATAAAAATAACCTTGCAATTTAGTGTTTGGGCATTACGTTTATAAGTCCTGGTATATGGTGATGTAATCATTATTTTATTTGGTAAATTATAATTACTGTTACTTATTACATAAATTTGTTGATAAAGTAGTGGATAAGTTACATAAGCCACATGGAATCTGGTTTATCTGGGGCTTACGTGTTTCTGTAATTAATGTGATCTAAATTTCCTGTAAGTAAACACTAAAATAAAAACATTCGTTATGTAACAAAAACATAAGTTCATAGAAAGTAATACATCCCTGGCTTTGCCAGCTTATTATAGTTTTTTATTCTATACAATGATATTTTTCGAACCATGATCAACCAAAATAAACGGATACTAGATGGATAGTTGTCGACTAAAAATAAAAAAAAATCGGCACAAGTTCCCAAAAATTACAGGCACTTTCATGCTTTTTTTTTGGCTTTTTTATATCTTTGTTATTTAATGGTGCACTTTTTTATAATTAGTCACGTCTGGCAGCTACAAAGTATACCTACCTGTTTGATTAAAACGAAATGACAATTTGAAACACAAAAACTCTAAAAGAAATAATATCAGAAAGGGGGTTGAACCTTTGTGGCTTAGTTAACCGTCACCATTTTGTGTTTTTTTCAAAATGGCGCCCACGATAATGACTAGGAGGAACTAATGGATACTTGTGCAAACAAAAAAATATCAAGGATCAATATATCCTAAAGCGTCACGTTACAGAGTTATTTACAATAAAAGATCGATAAAAAAACAGGAAATGGCGGCCAGGCCCGGGCCAGGCTTCATAAAAAAAGTTCAATCCCCTTTGTGATGTTTTTTCAAGTTTTTTTAATTAATTTTTCTGTCATTTTAAAATTAGGTCTATAGGTTATATTGGATAAATTTTATCAACAGCAAAACAACAAATCGGGCGACAAGAAAATAGAAAATGAAAAATTTTAATTAAAAATAACGTTGCCCGGGATTGGACACGTGCCCGGTTGGCGATAGGCTTGCCACCTATCACATTGTGGGTCTGAGTGTCTTCGGTTAGTCGTGGGTGCCTTGGGGGTGCCTCTGCCAACCTCTTTGTACCGACCTGCCTACCTCTTAATTTGATCAAAATAGTTCAATTTTTTTTCCCGTCGTGTGTGCAATTAAATAAACAGACAAAAACGAAAGCTCTTTATATTAAGTAGGGTACTACGAAAATCTTTAATGCATAGACGTAGCTCTTAAGATTTTGTAGATGGGTACTTACATGGCAGAGTTTACGAGGCGTCACATCCCGATTAGGATTAAGCGTCATCCAGACGATTGTCATCACTCCCAATCACGCATTCCACATAGGTGACCTTGATGGAAACTTGGATTGAAACAAATCAAAATTGGGATTAAATCTACGTTCCACACAGATGCAAACCAATGTTTTAACCCATGTTAAATTAGTAATGTTGTTAGTAACACCGTCTTAAGCTTTCTTGTGACGTTTTCTAGACATGGTGCCTATAGATCATGGCTATCTCTTACCAACAGGAACGCTGTGTGCTTTTTCAATAATTTAAAACTGAAGATGAGCATAGCTGCGGGTACACATAGTTAATATATTGTGGTTATGTTTTTTATACGTTGTCATATTTCAACAACTTTTGATAGGAATATTGTGGAAACCAGTTTGTTTGACATTTTGCGGTTTCTGAGACGCCCATGTCAACAAGGCTGGAAAATGTGTTAGGACATAATGTATTTACGTTGGTTTACAAACTTTTTGCAATACTAATGTTTTGTGAGATTGGCACAAGAAATTATCGATTTAAACAGAGCATCATTTTAAGGGAATATTGCCCCAACATGTGTCGGATGACACTTCGTAGTTTGTGTATGTCGCGTTCTGTAATTAACCGAGTTCAAAAAAACGAGGAGGGTCTCAATTCGGCCGGTGTATTTTTTATGTATGTACACCGATTTCTCCGTGGTTTCTGAACCGATTTACGTAATCTTTTTTTTGTTTGATGAGGAATAGTTTCAAATTGGTCCCATAAAAATTTGATTTAGGTAAGCCCATTAGTTTTTATTTTATGAGCATTTTTGACCTGTTTTCACCTATGCCGATGATTCTTTTATTAAATTTAAACATAACAGCAATAAACTAAAAAGTATTAAAATAAAATAACTACGTTACTTAAATTCGTCTTCAAAACTAAAAAGTAAGAAATATTAAAGATTTAATATTAAATATAGACTACCTGTTACTTATATGTGTAGGTTTGAAGTCGGTACCAATCCAATTTAATACTTATAACATAATTATTAGCTTGAGGATTGGCACCGACTTTAAACCTATTAGAAAATAGCACATATAAGTAAAAGGTAGTCTATACTTAATTGATATTAAATCTTTATTATTTTTACTTTTTAATTTTGAAGTCGGTTTTAAGTAACGGAGTTATTTTTATTTAATACTGTCAGGACATTGGTGTACCTAATATCCATTAAATATTATAAAAAATATTAATCAGGCAATAAATTATAATACAATATGACCTGCGCCTCGCGACGTGAAAAAAAAATTAACTCTCCATGAAAAAAAACATCGTCCTCTAAAAACTGTATGGGAACCTTAATAAATCGATATTGGGATTACACTATATGATACCTCCTTAGCTTTTTCTAGGTGGTGATGGTAATTCTGCTATGCAGTACCTAACCTTTTTTTAAATTTTTTAGGTATCCTAATCATATTAACATTATAAATGCGGAAGTTTGTATGTTTGTTACTCTTTCACGTTAAAACTGTTTAACTGATTTTCATGAAATTTGGCACAAACATAGTGAACAACTTGGATTAACACATAGGAAACTTTTTATGTGGGACTATTAATCGCTATAATCCACTGTCAGCTCTATGTATGCTTAGATCTTTAAAACTATGCAACGGATTCTGATGCGGTTTGTGATTCAAGAGGAAGGTCTGTATGTATGATAACATTGAGCTTTGTCCACCCGTGCAAAGCTGGGACGGGAGGCTGGTATTATAAGACAGATATTGAACATCAGAAATCAGGACCAGTCAACTTATCACTTTTAACCAACTCCTGAAAAGTAAGAAGTAAGGCCGTATATTTTTCGGAATGTGTTTTTCAAATTGAATAGAAAAAAGTTAATAGTATTTTTGACGCTCTTGCTTTTAATAACTGAAAAAGTAATTATTAGGCTTTAAACGTCCCAAATATGCCGATTTTAAAACCGAGCCGAATATCTAAAAGTAGTCTTTTAAAAACGGATAATTATCGACAACTTTTTATGTGAGTGCAGGGAATAGTGTGAATGGAGCGTTGGGTAGGCTATTCCAAAGCGAGGTTTTGAGTCAAAAAGCTAGACTCGCTTTGCATAATTCTGTGCTTATCCCAACGTTATTGTATGGAAGTGAGAGTTGGGTATGTCAGAAAGATCATGAAAGTAGGATAAATACGGTCGAAATGAGAGCACTACGGAAAATCTGTGGTGTAACGCTCGCTGACCGCATTCGTAACAGTGAGATCCGAGAAAGAGTGGGATTGAAAGAAAGTGTTGGTGTTAAAATGCGAAAGGGCATGCTCCGCTGGTTCGGGCATGTGGAAATAATGACAGATGAAAGATTGACAAAGCAGATATACAATGCGAATGTGGATGGATGTAGGTACCCGGGGAGACCAAGGCTGACATTTCACGATCAGATCAATCGAATATTATCCGAGGGTGGTGTCAAGAGTCTCCGAAACCGGCGTGTTTGTATGAAAAGGGTAATGAATGTGAAGGAAGCAAGACAGGTTTGTCAGGATCGTGAGGTCTGGCACTCGATACTCTCTGCCTACCCCGTAAGGGACTTGGCGTGAAGATATGTATGTATGTAACTTTTTATGTGTACTACTAGTTGACAAAATTCTTTAAATAGGTAAGTATGAAAACCGAAATACGATGAAATTAATTAAAAAAAACATAAAAAAAATCAGTAACTTTTGCACAAAAAACACACTTTTCTTCAACGTGATGTACATTTCCCATTAATTTTTTACTTATTTTTTTTTTCAATCTTAATAGTAAAGTATAACCTACATCACCTTTGAGTAGTGTAGCTTTTTGTTAGTGAAAGAATTTCCATGATCGGATCCTGGGTCTAGCAGTGCCCTCGCAAAGACGAGCATCAGTATTCCCGAAGATTACTCCAAAATACAATGTAAGAAAATTTACATTTGTATAACATTAGTGCAAAAGAGTCGTAAGTATTCTGCCTTTCTCGGGTTACGCAAAACTCCTGTAATATTTCGGCGTATATTTTATCCCGTGCAGGAAATCCATCAAATTTGTTATTGTAGCTAATAGCTTCCCGTTTGTCTTCGCTCGGATGGTAATTTTTTTTTATCATAAATTGAGACGTAAGCTATCCTATGTTTTAATTTGGATCAAACTGCACACGGTGTGCAAATTTTATTGAAATTGGTTAAGTAGTTTAGGGGTCCATCGCGGACAAACGTGACACGTAATTTATATATATTACTAGCGGCCCGCCCCGGCTTCTCACGGTTATGAAATGTACATATAGACTTTTAGTTCTGGTTGCCGGGGAGTTTGTTTCGCCGTTTCTTCTCCTGTCTGGCTAGGTTTGGAAACGGTGGTAGTTTACGGTAGACAGGGTTAATTTTTTGTTACATTTTAAAATTGTTTATAATTTATAATTCATATTGTAATAAGTATAAAACTATTTTTGTATGAACATTAAAACATTGTGTACATAATTAAATAATTACTTTTATAAATATTTGCACACCATGTGGTAGAATGTGTTGGAAAGCCTAAATATTTTTTTCACTACTTCAACACGCATATTCCGCAAATAAATATATTTTCTTTCTTTATTTATAATCAATTTATCTATTAAAAAAACCGCATCAAAACCCATCAAAAGGGACAGAGGAAGTGACTTTTTTTATACTATGTAGTGATGATAAAATAATACAGCGATCTATTTTTTCAATTTGTTATTAAAACTTGTCACAGCGGCTTTTTACTTGACCGGTTTTGGTGAGTTCACAGCAGGTTGTGACCTACATGTTTCAACATTCTTCTTAAGAAACTCCCTCACTTGACAGCTTTGAAAGGCTTTGATGGCGCGGAAACATCACAATCAGATATTCTAGTATTGTTTGTGGCACACGACTTGTTTTCATTGAGATATTAAATACGAAAAAGTTTTTATTTTATTTTTTAACAGAGATAAATAAATATAGCTGGACTAGTTACACAAATTTGATTTAACCCAAAGTAAGCAAATTATTTATGTGTTATGGGTGTTAGTCAACGATTGCAATACATAGAAATACTTAAATTGATACCAGAAGTACTCAAATAAATAATAGTAGTACTATATAAATTATGCGTTCGGCTGTATTCGTCAAGCTTCGGAAATCAGAATGTATTTTAAACATATCTAAATAGAGTTGTTATTACTTAAAAAATAATCATTTCGCTTAAATTTAGTTTAGGTCAGCCAATTAAAAATAAAAGTATAAAGTGTAAAAAGATTAAAAAGCCGAAGCGCATAATTTAAATAGTAGGACTATACTATGTTGCCATTATAATATACATCAATACAAAAACATATTTTGTAAGCACTTCCACTTTCACCTTACGAAAGAAGTATTTCATTCATGCAAAATGTAGAGTATTTAACCAGTCGCGTTAAAGTCCATTATGCACTCTTTAGACACGTGGTCAAATTTAGAATGTTTAATAATTAACTATATTTTGTCCGCGACTTTATATACGTTGAAGTAACTTGACATGGTTTAATTAGGTTACGAAAGAAAAAACGACGGTTGCACTCCGAAAGTGCCGGCAGTAGAAACTTGACACGTTGTGTATTTTTGATATTTTAAAATTAGGGAATAGTTTTGCATGAATTGCTTTAATTATCAGTATGAAAGTACTATCATTTATGTGGTAGAATACAATATTCATTTATTGAGCTATCGTACACAAACATGACAACACGAACATTCGCAAGCGCCCTACGTTGTCTTACGAATTTACAAAGTTTGGTAAAAATCCATACAGCCGTTTTTGCGTAAAAAGGGCAGAGACCAATCGACAAACAAATAATAATCTTCATTCTGGGTTTTGTATCTTGTATACAATACGTAGCAATAATTGTTTTTAAAAATACATGTACATAATTATTTTTCCTACTGTTTTGTTATATGTTAATAGATATTTTATAAAGTTTCAACATAGTGCGTGTCGATAACGTTGTGGCAAATAGAAAATTGAGAAACCTAAGTCTGAAGACTAAGCATGCACGTTGTAAACACAGATATTCCGTTTTTTATGAAATAAGATAGCGACCAATCACTCGGCTCCTTTACAGGGCTAAAATAAGCATCATGAACATTTTATCAAAAGTTAACAAGCAATAATATGTTGTTAAATTAAAGCTCGTATTACTTTTATATTTTTATACAAAATAATAACTAAGCGCAATAAAAAGCATCGCTCTTGTTGGCAGGACCGTCTTAGATTAGGCTGGGACACTTGGGCAAACGAAAACTTGGGCCCTTTTTTGAAATAAAAAAAAATCAAACTTTACAATTTTTTCACTATGATTTTTAAGGTAAACCATTATATTATTTTTACAGTGCATATTATGTCATTAATAATATTGGTCAGCCGCGGTATTTTTATGATTACGATAGTAGTTTTTTCAGGATTTCCGTTGAGCAAAATCTTCTAAGTAATCCTCAAACTCGTGTTTCTAGAGAATATCAAATTCTATGCTCATAATTATTGACAAATTACTTAGTCGTTTTTAAGCTGCGAAATATAACGCTCCCGAATCAGGGCAACGAGAAAAACGTAATGCACCCAACCAAAATATTTTTAGGTTAAAAATGAGGGAAATGGTCCATCGCTCGGGGCCCTCAAGTATAGGGATCCTGAGCACTGGCCCCATGTGTCCTTATGGTAAATAATGTAATGCTTGTTGGTCCGGGCTCCTTTCACCTGCTTTCCTGCCAGACAACTTGTAAAAGGCGAGTACATGCTCACCGTCACTAACACCGTGACATCTGACTAGGTGGTAGAGTTTCGCAGCGATTTGCCAGATTGTTACCATCGCCTTACCTATTCCTTCGCCAATAACGTCAGTTGTTGCCGTTGACGTGTACCAGTTGGGAGGATAAGGTAGCTGCTAAACCTACTTTTGTTCGAGGCTTAGCATCCCGGCCTTAGGTAGGCAACGCACCAGTACCATCTTTAGTGTCTCAAGGTGGCGTGAATTTCTTACCATCAGAAAATCCCTCTGCTTGTTTACCTTCCAATATCGTAAACGAAAACTGCGAAAACCGACTCCGAACCGTACCGGAACTGAAAGATAATAATGAGATGGTCCGACATTATTTTTTATCTTTCAACAACCTTCTAGTAGTTTTGCATTAAACACCAACAAGCGTTCCGCCCACGGCTTCGCCCGCTAGGAATTCCCAAGGGAGCATTTAATCAAGATAAAAGTATTCAATCACCCAAGTCCCTTAATCCTGTCTGTATACCAAATTTCATCAAAATCCGTTCAGTAGTTTCTGCATGATTGACGGACAAACATCCAAATAAAGAAACTTTCACTTTAATATTAGTGTGATTACAATCGATTCGTGACTGGCCAGTAGTAAGTAGCTTTACAAACACACTAAAAGCTGTCGAACTGAGAACTTGTTTTTTTTATATCCGTTTTATTAGATAAAAAAACCAAGACCATAAATTTTAAATTCAAAAACCTCGTCGCCTGGTAAGTGGTCTCATAATTTAAAATAGCTCAACCTCATGTTTAAATCATATTTCATGATATTTACAACAAAAATACACACCATTTGTATCGAAACTAGCAGCCCGCCCCGGCTTCGCACGGGTATGAAATGTACATATAAACCTTCCTATTTAAACACTTTATTGAAAAAAACCGCATGAAAACCCGTTGCGTAGTTTGAAAGATTTATGCATACAAAGGGACATAGGGACAGAGAACGCGAATTTGTTTTGTACTATGTAGTAATGCATTTAGTGCCGGTTTAGATATTAGGTACGATATATTATATGTTTTTCGTGAACATAATAACATAAATACCCTCTGACAAAGTACGTGTTCGCGGAGTAGAATATACCATCTGCCTCTCTGGGAGACAGCTCGTAAGAGACGAGCGCTGGTTGAAATATAGGTCAGTCACCAACAAGACACTAGTGGTAGAGGGCTGTGCAGCAACTTGCCCAGGTAGGGATCTACCGCCTTGCTTATTCTTACCGCCAAACTGACTGTCATGTTCTGGTCCAGAGGATAGAGTAGCCGGTAGACTTTGCACAATAGGCCGAAGAACAGCGACGCACATGTAACATCTATGGTGTCTATAGGTCACGGTTGTTTCTTACCATCAGGCGACCTGTGTGCTTGTTTGTTGACCTGTCATATACAAAAATGCTTGAAAATAAATGACCGCCTCGTTAGTCGAGTGGCTAGCGTACACACCTAGCTACATCAATCAACCGTGAAGCTCGGGTTCAATTTCCGACGCGGGCAGGCATTTGTGTGATGAAAATTTAAATGTCTACATGTCCGTGTCTGGATGTTTATTAAATTTATTTTGGTATCTATTTAAGTATGTGTAGATATGTATTAGTATCGTTGGCTAACATTCATAACACAAGCATATCACTTACTTTGGGGTAAGATTCAATATGTGTAACTTGTCCAAAGGTATTTATTTATACTAGTGATTGCCTGTTGGTCGAAATTCGACCATAATAAATTTTAATATCTTGTTGATAAGAAAGCCATCTTCATTTCTCAAGACCAACTTCTTTGTTTCCTGAATTGTTAGTGCGCCATCTGTGATATTTTATCGTTATCATCAATATATTTGTTTGTGTGTGTCAAATGCATGGTAGTGTGGGTAAAGTTTTATTTAAAGTTGATTTAATGTACTTTATTCAGCATTCTTATTGAAAAATATTAGCGTACTGCACTTCTCCTATACATAAACTATAAGTGTGCCAAATTTTATGCTCCTGCTGCGTAGGGATAAAACGATACCACTGGGGTATCGATACTTAACTCGATACTGGTATCGGTCATCAAGTATCGATACTAGCTCAGTATCGATCACAAAGTATCGATACTTATTAGTATCGTATCGTTTTTGGAAAATTTTGGGTGAAAACCGTAACAAGTATTGGTATTATTTATTGAAAAGTACTAATAATATTCTAACAAAAAATGATATATTTTGAGATACTTCCGACCATGAGTGTCGGGTGTAAACGTTAGTACAACACGTCACCTTCAAAATAATTCATGAAAAATGTCCGTTTTCGTGATGCTGCTCAAGAAAATCAACATTTGTCTTCCGGTTAAACTTTTTTCGGGCATAGACAAACAAGCTTGTCAACTATCAAGGCTACTAACTACACAAAACTAAGCCTAGCATGCGTTCAGAAACTTCAATTTAGGATAAACGTTTTTTCAATGTTAAAAGATAAAAATCCATTATGTTAATTTCCCTAAACCATAAAATTTACTGATATGAGTACTTTTAACCGATACCTACTCGATACTTCATTTCAAAGTATCGATACTAAATGTACTAGGTATCGGATAAAAGTATCGAGTGCCTACTTGGATTTACTCGTATCGTTTCATCCTTACTTCTGCATCCGCGCAATTTTCGTAAAAAGGGATCCAAAGTTTTGGCATCACGTATTAATATATAGCTAAGTCTGTCCTTCAAAACATAGCGTGCTATGAAATATTGCATTAAGAGACTAATAACTAACGACATAAGCAGTGTAAATTAACCATGAAGTTTTTTGTTACAAAGTAGATCATAATCTGTGGTATTTACTTGCTTTAATGCACTTTCTGTTTGCCATTTCAGCGATTTTACGGCATGTGAGCCATTATTAATGATTGCGTTAAATTAGTTGCTATATCTCTGTTATTAAATATTATCATTGCTTATGAGGATAATACTGTAATACACCGTGTTGGTCCGGGCTCCTTTGCAGAACAGACCGTCTGCCTTCCTGCCAGGCAGCTCGTAAAAGGCGAGCATAGGCTTACAGTCACTAACACCGTGACATCTGACTAGTGGTAGAGTTTCGCAGCGACTCACCCGGATTGGTACCACCGCCCTACCTATTCCTGCCGCCATAACGTCATGACGTGTTCTGGTTTAGAGGGTAAGGTAGCCGGTAAACTTACTTTTGCTCAAGGCCTAACATCCCGGCCTCAGGTTGGCAATGCACCATTACAAACTTTGGTGTCTCTAGGCGGCGGGTTTTTTTTACCATCAGGAAATCCGTCTGCTTGTTTGCCTTCCAATATCATAAAAATAAAAATAAAATAAATAATCTGAAGATAAACGTGTGATTTTAAAGAGGTAGGCCTTGAATTGTATTGAATTTAAGCGATAGACGAGCAAGTGGGCAACGTAAGTGATCTGTGATAACAGTCCCTAATCCCAATACCTGAACCCCTACCATGAGTTTACGGCTTGTCAAGATTACTATACTCGCTATCTCTGTAAATTATTTGTATAAAAACTTCGAACAGCGCTTCTGTTGGTAGCTAAGAGAAACACATTATTAGTATAAATTTTAAAGAAAGAAAAAATTTCGCCCCAGACAGGATTTGAACCTGTAACCTTTCGTCTCAAGCCGACGAATGCTCTAACCAATTGAGCTACTGACGATTCAAGTCCCGTGGCGTCTGGGGCGAATTTTTTTCTTTCTTTAAAATTTATACAAATTTATCCCACGCACAGGGCAAGTGCTAAAAAATAAAAAATAAAAATACGATGCAAGAAACGAAAGTTATGTCCATTCATCCATATGTGATGAACTCATTTGGTGGGTACTCAGAATTGTGTATCTATAGGACATAACTACCCGCGTTAACGGGTAAGAAAGGAATTAAAAATTTCGCCACGGGACTTGAATCCTCAATTGGTTAGAGCATTCGTCGGCTGGAGACGAAAGGTTACAGGTTCAAATCCTGTCTGGGGCGAAAAATTTTTTCTTTCTTTAAAATTTATACAAATTTATCCCACGCACAGGGCAAGTGCTAAAAAATAAAAATACGACACATTATTAGACCAAAAGTGTCAGAAATTTCGATACGTACTTAACTTATCGAACGTAATCTATACCAACTCATGGTATACGCTCTGGAGTATTGCAATTAAGTTGCCGAACTGCGAGAAGTGAGGGTAGGTAGGCTAGGTTATCTAGGCTTACCGTCACTAACACCGTGACGACTGACTAGAAAGTAGCGATTCGCCGGGATTAGTACCTTAATGTCTATTCCTGCTGCCATAATGTCAATCCTTGCCGTTGACGTACTGACGTACGGCGGTAAGTGCCTAACTGCGAGAACTCTGATTAACCCTCCTGAATTAAAAAGGTGTTATAAATTTTAGGTGTATCTAACATTTGACGTGTATGTCTGTCTGTCTCTGTATCTGTATGTCTTTGGAATCATAATAAGAACGGATGGACCTATTTCGATGACGATTTTGTTGTTTGAAAGCTGACGTGATGAAATGGTTTTAGCTGCAATAGGTACTGAAAGGTTTTGTAGGGGCTAATAAACATTTTACATTTGAGAAACAGTTTCGCTTAGATTTTTAAATCTTATGTACTTAATATGTTATTTTAACAATATTAATTAGGTCTATTATGTATTTGCATAACCTGAACCTTGTAAGGGGCTAGTTTTGATTTGTTTGTCACTAATACCGTGACCAAGAAATTTGAATTGAAGTTAACGAAAACTCACCCGGATTTATTTGCCCGGTTTCAGTGTAAACGGTAGGTAGTAGAAAATTTACTCAATAGGTACTCAAAAAAGAAGAATAATACCGTGGTGTGCTACTTTAAGTAGGATGCTTACCTTCTCTATCTATGTTTTTGTTAGATATTGGAAGGCAAACAAGTAGACGGATTTCCAGATTGTCTCCCGGTGGTAATAGGGCGCTGCCAAGCTGAGGCCTGAATGTCTGCACTCGTTAAACAAATTTGATTGAAATCGGTTAAGCAGTTTAGGAGTCCATCGCGGACAAATACGTAATCTTTATATATAATTCTTATGTCGTGTGTTTGTCACTGAACTCCTTCTAGACGACCGGACCGGAATGAATTTTTTTGTGTGTGTTTAAGGGAATTCGAGAATGCTTTAGACTCACAATTTGGTCTGCTGGAAAATGTTTTTTTAATTTATTTTCAAATAATGAGTAGTTGCTTATTTTGGAATGTTTCACATTGTATCCGACAGACTGCGCTACTGTCGAAGCGTTATTGTCAAGCGATACGAAGTTTGCTGGGTCAGCTAGTAACTTAAATTAGGATTGAGTAGTGATGAAGTTCTGTCTAGTGCAAAGGATGAAAGTGTGAATTATAAATGAATTACGATCGCAAATCAAAATCTGAAATGAGAGACCTTTGATTTAGAACAGGGGTGGGCAAATTACGGCCCGCGGGCCGGATCCGGCCCCTGAGAGGTTTTAATCCGGCCCGTCGAGGTTTTTTTTAGAAAAAACATGAACCTCCTTAAAAAATTAAAGATCAAAATGTTAAAAGACTATTGAAATTTGAACAATTAAGATACTGAATCGATACTTCAAACATATATATTGCGTATTTCATATGGTAAGACTTCATAAATAGATTTTATTTTAATAAAGGATTGTAAAATAATAAAAAAATGCCTTATGTTATCTTTATACAAAGTTTTATAATCGTAATATTTACTGCTATTTTTAGGTGTCTTAATAAACCGGCCCGCCTCAAGATTAATGATAATTTACTGGCCCGCCACTAGATTTTTTTTAATTATCCGGCCCGCGGTCAAAAGAATTTGCCCACCCCTGATTTAGAATAATGTTTTGTAAATTGTATTGAAAAAGCCATTAATCATCTACATCGTAAACATAATAATAACTCTGAAATTGTATAAATGGCAGTTCTTAAGGGGCAGTAAATTTTCCAAGAAATTGACATTTCTATTGTCGGTACTAGGTGAAACTCCGTTCGTAATTAATGACAGAAAACACTTGCACTTTTACTTGTATTATATGTTACACAGCTGACATGGCGAATTTTGTAAAGAGTGTCCCAAAATTAATGCAAGATTTGAATGAAACAGTAAACACCGTTTTTAATCTTTTGATAGTTATATTTTTGTTGATTCATAAAGTACATAGAATAGGGTTATGTATTAGTCCAGTAAAAAGTTACATGAAACCATGATCTGACCAGAGTTGGCGCAATGAGTAAAAATGTGTTCATTAACACTTAAATCATGATATTATGAAAGAAATTTTGATTAAAATTAAGGAGAAAGGGATGAAAAAAATAAAAAAGGGTTGAAAAATGCCTTTTTTTTTAAATAACTTAATAACGGTAGGAAATAGAAAAAAAAGTTTCAAGTAAAAGTTGTAGAGAAAAAAATTCTACACAAAAAAGTTCCTCTTCATTTTTTTGTTATCTGCTTTAGTTTAGCTGCAAAAAATAAAAATTAAATTTGCTGAGATGATGATACAAATGATTTGTAGAGGGGAAAACATATGTAGTAGTGTTAGTACATATTTATGTGATGCGCGCGCTGCGTGGTACAGGGCCGTAATAATTCTAGTAAGTTTTTATAATTAATTACAAAGCAAATTTATTTTTTATTTTTTGCAGCTAAACTAAAGCAGATAACAAAAAAATGAAGAGGAACTTTTTTGTGTAGAATTTTTTTCTCTACAACTTTTACTTAAAACTTTTTTTTCTATTTCCTACCGTTATTAAGTTATTTAAAAAAAGGCATTTTTCAACCCTTTTTTTATTTTTTTCATCCCTTTCTCCTTAATTTTAATCAAAATTTCTTTCATAATATCATGATTTAAGTATTAATGAACACATTTTTACTCATTGCGCCAACTCTGGTCAGATCATGGTTTCATGTAACTTTTTACTGGACTATATGGAATAACACATCGGGCAAATGGCCTCCACGGCTTTGCATGCTCATGCGCACTCTTTTGTCGAATATTTCCATGACCATTCTGCATAAATGTGGCTGAATTTCGTTGATGCACCGTTGAATCTCCTCCTTTAATGCACGAGTGGTTGTGGGCTTGTTGACATAGACTTGTGACTTCAAATAAACCCATAAAAGAAGTCTAATGGTGTTAAATCACAAGATCTAGGGGGCCAATTTTGATCACCGAAACGAGAGAGTACACGACCTGGAAATATCTCATGCAGTAATTGAATTGTTTCACGGGCTGTATAACATGTGGCACCGTCTTGTTGAAACCACATATTGGACACATCAATATCATCCAATTTTGGCAGAAAGAACTGTGTAATCATGTCGCGATATCAAGCACCAGTAACAGTCACTGCTTGACCAGCATTATTTTCAAAAAAATATGGCCCAATTATGCCTCCCGCCCAAAATCCACACCATACTGTCACGCGTTGTGGGTGCATTTGTTTTTCAACAATCACATGTGGGTTCTCCGAACCCCAAATGCGACAATTTTGGCGATTAACAAAGCCATCAAGATGAAAATGTGCTTCATCGATTAGGATGATTTTGCTCGAAAAAACAGGGTCCATTTGTTGATGTTCAATAATCCATTCAACGAACTCTCTTCCATTTGCATGGTCATTAGGCTTCAATTGTTGTGTTAATTGAATTTTGTAAGCATGAAGACACAGATCTTTGGTGAGTATACGCTGTAGAGAGGTTCTTGAAATTTGCAATTCTTGTCCACGACGTCGAATTGAGGTTCCTGGATTGTCAGCAACACTCCCACGCACTGCTTCGATATTCACATTTCAACGGCTTGTTTTTGGACGACCAGTGTGTTTGGTATCTCCAACGGATCCAGTCTACATGAATTTTTCAATTAATCTCTTCCCAGTTGACAAAGTTAAAACACTATTCCGACAATTTTTTTTATGATATTGGAAGGCAAACAAGCAGACGGATTTTCTGATGGTAAGAAATTCACGCCGCCTAGAGACACCAAAGGTGGTAATGGTGCGTTGCCAACCTGGGGCCGGGATGTTAGGCCTCGAGCAAAGGTAAGTTTACCGGCTACCTTACCCTCCGAACCGGAACACGTCATGATGTTATGGCGGCAGGAATAGGTAAGGCGGTGTTACCAATCCAGGCGAGTCGCTGCTAAACTCTACCACCTAGTCATAATTCACAGTGCTAGTGACGGTGAGCCTTTGCTCGCCTTTTACGAGCTGCCTGGCAAGGAAGGCAGATGGTCTATTCTACAAAGGAGCCCGGACTAACACGGGAAAAAATATAATATTTTGTATTAAATTAATATTTTGTATGAAATTTTTGAACTACAGCCGCCAAGCTTTCACTATTTTTGAAATATTCTTTAATAACGAAGACACGTTGTTCTATCACTAAGCGCTTTTAATAACCCTATACTGTTAGCTGTCAAATTGCTTTTTTTTCAAGGTTGCCAACACTTCACTGCACAAATGGCGGCAAATTCAAATCTTGCGTTAATTTTGGGACACCCTATATATTTGTATCGTATCGTATAACAGTTTGTTCGGATTAAAGCATTAAAATTATTAGATAACTGACCCGGCAAACGTTGTTCTACTACTTTTTAAATTTGATTTTAGTAAAAAAATAGTAGTCACTTTGGGGTATGAAAATAGATGTTGGCCGTTTCTCAGACCTACTCAGTAAGATCACAAAATTTCATCAGAATCGGTCAAGCCATTTCGGAGGAGTACGGTAACGAACATTGTGACACGAGAATTTTATGTATAAAACTAGCTGACCCGGCAGACTTTTTTCGGCTATCAGGTGAGTCACCCTCACACATATATAAGATTAAACGATTTCTCCGTCATTTCTAATTCTAAATCGATTTTATAAGTTCTTTTTTTTAAAGAGCTTAGTGCGTCCCATACGTAGATGATTTATTTATATTCAAATAGAAATCGGTTTTTTTGCAGTGCTTTTTACCTTATATTGTTATTATAACTTTTACTGTCTTATTAATAAACGCGGTGTAAATTATTCCAAGGTTCAACCCGGTATTTATTACAATAATTTTGCTTAATTACTTAATTTTAACTCAATGTTTAACTTAACTTTATTAAGTTGATATTATAGTCTGTACCACATTGTAATAAAGACTATAATACCAGGTTGAACCATGGCGTACCTACTTTAGCCCGTGTTTATTAATAAGACGGTTAAAATTTAAAATTTTATATTCTTGTATGTAAGTATCCTTTTAATAGTTGCTGCTTAAAGACGCTAAAATGTCAAGTATGTTGCAGATTTTTTAATTTGCTTACAATTTAAACAGGTATCTATTAAAATTCAGCACTAAATGTCACATCGCCTGTTAATACACTTGTGTTCTCGGTTCTTTAACAGTAAATGTTAGATTTTTTGCGAACATCTATCATCGACAAATAATTCTAGTATGTGAATGTGGAATAGATGGAGCGGTGCGGTGTGCTTGTGTGTGTCTACCCGAATATCGAGGCCGTGGCACGGGATGTCGATGTCTTGCCAAATGGAAACAATCTTGATACTTTAATAATTAGAAAAATATAATACTAGCTGACCCGGCAGACACAATGCTATAAAAAATGGGGTGAGTCACCCTTAACACTTTGGGGTATGCAAAATAGATGCTGGCCGATTCTCAGACCTACTCAATATGCCCACAAAATTTCATGAGAATCCGTCAAGCCGTTTCGGAGGAGTATGGTAACTAACATTGTGACACGGGAGTTTTATATATAAGATAATAGGAGAGACCTAGATACAGATTTCTAAATGAAAATCTTCAGACTATTTCAGTTGTGTTAATGTTTTTAAGTAACATATTTTTAAATTTTGCTTTCATTATCAGGTGGCATTTAGTTATTCCCCTTTTTATAGTGTTAAATTTATTTGATTTAATGTCGAGGAAAATAAGTAGGTGTGCGAGGATCGTAGCATTTGGCACTCGATACTCTCTGCCTATGCGGTAAGGACGATGAGATGTCATGGCGAGAAGATTATTATGTATGTATGAAAAATTTGTGGTAATAACTCAGTTTTACAAAATTGTGATTTTCGGCCACATTAAAATTAAAATTAATAACTGACAGAAACATTTTTTAAAGTTTGACTACATAGGAATTTTGGTAAGCATTAAAAACAATTTTTCCGACGACAGGAAATACACTTTGCGCATACACATATTATTGTCATGTGGCACAGTTGGCTAAGGCTCGTTGCAGGAAGGATTTCACTTTCTAGCTTATTTTCCTAACTCCAGCAATAATTTAGTTTCTTAAACGATTAAGGCTAACGAGTCGCAGTATAATAAGTAAAGGTGAGCTCTGCGCGGGCGCAGCGAGTGACGTGTCTCAGTTCTCCTTCCAGTAAACCGTCGAGAGTACTGCGAGCCTCACGCGCTTGACCTGCCCGTAAAAAATTCCGTGTTAGTGATTTACAATTTAATAGAAATACAAGACATTTTATACACAAAACTCAACAATTATTAACAAAGTTTAGTTTTAGTTTCGTATATTTTGTTGAATGGAAAAGTGAGTTTGTGATTTAGGATTGTTGCAAGCTAAGCTATCGATCGGTAAGTTAAGGGTTACTTTTAACAATAACGTGAAAATAAAACTTTACACGACAGCTAAGTTTTTGGTATAACTTGAAAATGGCATTGGATAAACGGAAGTAAAGTAAGCTTACTGAACAACATTATTTAAGTTTTATTTAAGTAATGAAGGTAGATTTTAGGTGTTGAATTTTAAACTCATATCAACGTGTCAAGGCCTATTTGACAGGTGTCAAAAACTTTTTTGAACTCTCGACGGAAAATACCTATCAGTGTTTTAAGTTTGATTTGTCTGTGTGTATTTCTGTTGCACCATAACTTCTAAACGAATAGACCGATTATGGTGCATATTTTTTGTTTGAAAGCTAATGTGATTTACGGATTAGTTTTTACTGATAAGTTTTGTCGGTGGTTGGTTAGTCGATTAACAATTTCCTACAAAAAATATTGAACATACTGGATTTTCTTATTCATTTTTGTCTAAAAACAAAAATACCTAGATTCTGTTAAAACCAAGGGTATATAAAAAAAGGGAAACATTCTGATTGGTTGATTGAAATAATAGTTTTGTTATATTTATTCATTAATTAATATAAAGAGACTAGCTGTAACCCGCGGCTTCTCAGCTATAAATTGAGATTTATGGTATCCCGTTTTTCAAGTTTTATCTGCATAGGTAAAGTGTGTAAATTTGACGTGAATAAAACCACTACCTTCGAAATCCACAATTTGAACGAAAATGTTTGTAGAACTCAAATACGATCAGTTTACTTAAGGATAAAGTTGGAATGGAAAGCATGCTGCAGATATAAAAGACGAAAGATCGGATATGGTAGAAACCTGGAAAAAAGTAAAAGTAGGCGTAAAGGATGATGGATCATAAAAAAATAAATTTCTCTTAAAATTCTTTAACTGGTTTCTTTAAAGTTTCACTTAAATGATCCCATGCATTGGCTACGTTTTTATCCCAGTGATCTTTGTCTTTAGGATTCCAGATGCTGGATATAGGTTCCAGGGAGAATATCATTTCATCATTAGTCCAGATACACAATTTCACACACATACAACACAAAGAACACAAATGTGTCTAGTGTCTAATGATCCATTTTTGGATTTGACTTCATTAGTTCTTTGGTTCGATTACCGGTTAGATCACAAAAAAAATGTGTTCACATTTTGCTAATAAGACAACGTTGCCCGGGATTAGACAAGTGCCTGGTTGACGATAGGTTTGCTAATTATCACATTTTTTGAATTCTTATTTAGTAGGGTATAGGGTATATACCTAGTATAAATATGTGTAGGGTATGGTTGTACTTCTGCTAGATAATAATAATAATGATGATAAAAATTCCTGGACAAGTTACACCAATTGCATCTAACCCAAACAAACAAAACAAATTAAAGTAAACAAATTATATGCTTATGTTACGGGTGTTAGTCAACGATTCTAATACATAGAAATACTTAAATAGATACCAGAATAAATGTAATAAACACCCAAACCCGGAAATGCAGACATCTAAAATGTTCATCACACAAATGCCTGCCTACGTTGGGAATCGAACCCGAGCCTCGCGGTTGGTCCGTGTAGTGAGGCGTGTACGCTAGCTACTCGACCAATGAGACGGTCAAAGATGCTAGATACTTCGGGGATATAGGAGTTAAGAAAAATTCATTAGTTGGCAAAAGCAATGGCGAAAATAATTGTAATAGAGGGTGTGAAATTTATTACCTTGATCAATTCGCTATGCCTGTTTTTTTTTTTAATAATATTGTAAGGCAAACAAGCAGATGGATTTCCTGATGGTAAGAAAGTCACGACACCTAGAGACACTAAAGGTGGTAACGGTGCGTTGCCAACCTGAGGCCGGGATGTTAAGCCTCGAGCAAAAGTAAGTTTACCGACTACCTCACCCCTCAAACTGGAACACGTTATGACGTTATGGCGGCAGGAATATGTAAGACGGTGTTACCAATCCGGGTAAGTCGCTGCGAAACTCTACTACCTAGTCAGAAGTGAAGGTGTTAGTGAAAGTAAGCCTATGCTCGCCTTTTACGAGCTGCCTGGCAGAAAGGCAGATGGTCTACTCTGCAAAGGAGCCCGGACCAACACGGGGAAAACTACTACTGCGTTTTTACTATTTTGCAAACTTACGTGAATTGGAATCCTTTATCGATTTAAAAAGTGAGAAGTAAATGCAAGCGAGATTCGAACCCGTGACCTTCGATTTCAGTTTGACCAACGCTACAATTCAAGTTGATGACTAAGTTGGTAGGCCTCGCTTTGTATTTTTTATAACCTTGTTTCAGCTTACAAAACTAGATTTACAAGCATTTTAACGCTTAAAAGTATTTCCTAGATTTTATTCCGTCCTCTGTGGGTTAGCGGTTCAGGTGTTGGATTTGACTGCATGAGGTCCCGGGTTTGAATCCCGGGTCGGGCAACATAAAGAAAATATGGTTTTTCCAATTTTCTAATAAAAAAAATTTTGCTCGGGATTGGATGGATATGTGCGCGGTTAGCGATAGGTTTGCCGTATTACATTGTAGGACTTAGTGTCTTCAGCTAGTCGTGGGTGCCTCGGTTGTGCCTTAGTCCATTAAAAAGTTTCATTTGAGGTTGCGTTTTTTAGAGGACGCAATTTTATTTTTTTGATGTGTAGTGTTAGCTTTATACTGACCCCCCGGTCAGTAAAAGTAAAATCAAGTTTGTGGGGTCGCCACCCTTGTCCCACGGCCGCCATCTTGAAAATAACCCCTATTTTAAACGGTCCTATGATATATCTCTTAAACTATTTATTTTATAAAAAAACTTTGTTAACATTTTTTGTTGCAAATTAAATTTCTACAATTTTGGACCAGTAACTTTATATCGTAGAACTATAAATAAAAAAGTTATAAGCCAAAATTATTTTATATATTTTATGGTTTATTTATTGATTTAATGCACTTTATAAGTATTATTATTGAAAAATATGTGAGCGTTCTGCACTTCTCCTACACATAAACTATAAGTGTGCCAAATTTATGCTCCTGCGTCCGCGCAATTTTCGTAAAAAGGGGTCCAAAGTTTTAGCATCACGTATTAATATATAGATTATTTTATTAGTATTTCGTCTTAGATAGAGGCCGTATTTAGAGTTTGCGCAAGTTGTTGTTATACCAATAATTATTATTACTCAAAGTTTTATAACCCATAAAACGGTCTTATTTATCTTTTCTTGTTCTATTTTCACTTTTTCAATTTATTTACAATTTGCCTTAATTTCCGGGTCTTTTGTTTAGCTCGTTACTCAATTGGCTATTTAGAAATTGTACAGTCGTGTGGAACAAGTCTTGTATTATAACACCAATGGCCAATGGTTCCAATACCTGGCATATTAGGCAGGTTCGATTTAGATTATTACGTGACGAGAATACAGAGTCGTATTCAAGGATCCGGCTGAGCAATTTGGTTTCGTTATAATTATACACTTTTGATGGTTGTAATTTTGTTGCGCACTCACTAAACTAATTTCAAGTTATCGCTGTCTACTTTCAACGAAAGAAACAGTAAGAGACAAAAGACTTTTAGCGCTGTCAAATTAGACCGTGCACGTCATATCTACAGACGTTTAAACTATTACTCGGAAAACGTCGATTAAAAACATCGCGATTTGACATGTTCAACTAATCTGACGTATCTAAAACATTCCATCTCTTTTGTTTTTATTTCATTTGAGAAAGATAGCATGCATCTAAAATAAGTTTAGTGTGTGAACAGTGGAATTACCACCATTGATATCGCAGAATACAACTGTTTTATATTTAGAACTCTGTGATAAATTATGTTTCTGATGCACATAAAAAAAAATTGTTTGAAAAGGGTAATGAATGTAAAGGAAGCCAGACAGGTTTGTCAGGATCGTGAGGTCTGGCACTCGATACTCTCTGCCTACCCCGTAAGGGACTTGGCGTGAAGATATGTATGTATGTATGAAAATAATGGTAACGATTTTTTTATGTTGTTTATTTTCAGGACAAGGTACTTATGAAAGTATATTATATATATTGTTATATTGTTACAATACTAATATGTAGTAACTATTCGCATGCAAAAGAATATAGTATTATTTTCCCTAGTATTTTCGCGGGTTTATATATATAGCTACAAAAATAGCTATAATAGCTAAAAAAATAGCTACATTTCCGGGCCTGGGTGTTTATTAAATTTATTCTGGTATTTATTTAAGCATTTCTATGTATTAGTATCGCTGACTAACACCCATAACACAAGCATATAATTTGCTTACTTTGGGGTTAGATTCAATTTGTGTGACTTGTCCAGGGATGTTATTCTATTTATTCATTTATGTCAAGCGATACAAAGTTTTGAATTTTATAATAAAGTATAATAAACCTAATATTGAGTTAGAACTTTTTCAGTTTTTTTACGTCTCTCCTGATGGTAACAACTGTGGCCTCATCATCATCATCTCTCATAGATGTTACAGGTGCGTCGCTGTCTGGTGATCGGAATGTTATGTTTTTTTCGATTTGGCTAGTCTGCTATATAAAATTTTCGTGACACGGTGTGTGTGATTGAACTCCTCCAAAACGACTTGACCGATTTTCATGAAATTATATGAGGATATTTAATAGGTCTGAGAATCGGCCAACATCTATTTTTCATACTCCTAAGCGATGAGGGTGATTCACCCCAATTTTTTTTTACTAAAATCGACGTCTGCGTGTCATC
>NJDD01004007.1:79074-90386 GCA_002245505.1 Calephelis nemesis
ACCTGTGATATTTGGTACCACGTAACGGATTCCGGGAGCATTAACCTGTATGACAATAACAAACGCTTATCACACAAGTACAGGTACGTTATTGTTCAAAGCGATTGCAAATTTGCGGTCAAAATACGTACATTTTTTTTATGATATTAGAAAGCAAACAAGCAGATGTATTTCCTGATGGTAAGAAATTCACGCCGCCTAAAAATACCAAAGGTGGTAATGGTGCGTTGCCAACCTGAGGCCGGGATGTTAGGCCTCGAGCAGAAGTAAGTTTAGGCTACCTTACCCTCCGAACCGGAAAACGGCATGACGTTATGGCGGCAGGAATAGGTAAGACGGTGGTACCAATCCGAGTGAGTCGCTGCGAAACTCGGTGTCTGTCACGGTGTTAGTGACGGTAAGCCTGTGCTCGCCTTTTAAGAGCTGCCTGACAGGAAGGCAGATGGTCTATTCTACAAAGGAGCCCGGACCAACACGGGGAAATATTTGGAAATTGATACTTTTTTTATATAAATTATTTATTTTATAAAATAGGGAGTAATATTATACAATAATTAGTAGGAGCCATCTTTTAGGCATGACAAGCCTGTGTTAGAGGATTCCGCTCTTCTAAAATTACGATTTCATCAAAGTAGGTTAGATAGCATGAATATCAATAATTCATTGACGTTTGTTTTTCTTTTTTAAGTAGTTATTTTAAATCCCAACTAATTGGTTTGAGCTGGTTATTGGAATAGTTATAACCTCTATTAGACCACGTGTCATACGAAACATGGCAGGGTACTGTCCAGTAACTTGCTCGGGTAGGGATCCACCGCCCTACCTATTCTTGTCGCCATGACTAGTCTCGCTCTAGTCCGGAGGGTAGGGTAGAATTACACAAAAAGCCTTCCCATCCACAGGATAGCGAATCACCTGTAACATCTGTGGTGTTTAGAAGCCACGGTTAACTCTTACCATTAAAAAACTGAAAGAGTTCTAACTCAATGTTAGTGTATGTTCTATCAATATCGAAAAAGCATGAGCTAAAGTATGGAATTCAACTCTATTAAAACAATGATGCCACCTATCAAATTGTGGGACTTAGTGTTTTTGGGCTAGTCGTAGTTGTACCTCAGCCTGTCTCCTCGGGGATACGGGCGTAAAGGTACTTTTTATTAGAAAGCAATAGTGCCACTTATCAAATCTTGAACTTTGTGTCTTCGGCTAGTCGTGGTTGTACCTCAGCCTATCTCCTTGGGGACACGGGCGTAAAGATATTTTTTGTGACTATATAATACGAGTATCTCACTACCGCTTAGGCGAAGTCACAATAAATAGTGTAGATACATAAAAACTGCATAACTTTCTGTTATTGGCCGACCATTTTTTTTTAATTGTAGTAATGTACTAATTCATAATCTATGTTATGTTATTATTAAGTAAGGCATTATTGACTTTCAAAAAATGTACTCAGTTACTTATTTTGAATAAAAATGAAATGAAAATGAAAAAAAAAATCAAAAATATTTCAGTATACATTTTGCAACATCGAAGATAAAATGCGTATATATCAATTAACAACAGCGATAATGTTTATTGCTGCGTTGTTCTTTGGAATTGATTGCAAAGAAATGAAAACAATAACAATGGAATATCACAAATGTTTGCGATATTTACAAACTAATCAAATACTTAACCTGATTGAGTGTTGGAATTTCGGAAATTGCTGTTTAAGGTTTTGATGTCAGCATCTTATTTAAACTGGTTTTGCTGACAAATTATCAAACTAGCTATTTACCCGTGACTTCGTCAGAGTAGTTAGTGATTAGTAGTAGTAGTAGAAATAGTAGTAGTAATAGGAAGAAGAAAGAGAAAACATTTATTAACAGAAAAAAAAAACAACTAGAAATCTAACCCAACCCTAAACATAAGCAACTTAAAAAAATACAAAAAACTGATCCCGGCCTCAGGTTGGCAACGCACCATTACCACCTTTGGTGTCTTTAGGCGGCGTGAATTTCTTACCATCGGGAAATGCGTCTGCTTGTTTGCCTTCTAATAACATAAAAAACCCTGTTTTTCAGCTTTCCCCGTCATACAAATATAGCCAACAGCAGCTGGAAACTTTAGTTAATACAATTTTGACTCTACGTAAGTCAACTGTGCTGTCAAGTGTCAAGAGGTGTCAAGTTGTTACGTAATTATTAGTAGTAGTATTAGTATTAGTAGTAGAAGTAGTAGTATTAATAGTAGTATTTGTAGCATAATTGTTACGATTTCTGTACAAATTTTTATTCGCCATAATAGTATGTTTGAACAGGGGTTTTAACTTATATANTATATATATAAAGAATTTTATTAAAAATTGCTCCAGCGGTTTTGCTGTAAGTGACTTTTGCATTCTTAATATTAGTAGTTAAGTAAATTGAATTGAAAATCGATATACAAGTCTCTAGTCAGTAACTATTATACGCCATGTACTTATTACAAGTTATTTTATACGATAAAAACTATCCTACCTTCTAAATTGGACTAAATTAAAGATAGTTTAAAAATTTGTCAAAATCGTTTCGGAAGCTTCGGGGTTTTATCCTGAACTCAACATTTTTATAAGTACAAGATGTTCCAAAAAAAGTAGTATTTGTTACTGGGATGATTCAAAACTTACATTTTATTTTTATAAAATTCTTGTCTACGTGTCGCTTTGTCTATCCACATGAATCGAAAGCGCTGAATCAAATTTAGAAGCTGAGTGAATAACGGATATCATCTTTTTTAAAATTTGACCTACATTTTAATAAATATGGCGCAATAAAAGTAAAGCAAGTTAAAAAGAATTATCACCTCATTAAGAAGAAATATTATGTCAATGCAAACTGTTAAGATAAATCTGTAATTGTCTTAACGCCAATATGAATAACCTATCTAAGATAAGAGAAACAATTTTAGAATAGTTGCCAGGTGATCGCAGTTTATTTTACAGTAACTAACAAATTTGCCTTAGCAACAAAACTCTAGAACGCCTATGTTTATCTTTAGATAGACTATTAATATTGACGGTTAGTCTGTGTAATATAACACAAATATATGTCCAAATTAGTTATCTGTTTGAAATGTAATTATACCTTTACAGTGTTTTCACAACATTTAGGAATTTCTTGAATTTTATTGTTTTAGAATGTAGCTAATATACTTGAGAGCTGCAATAATCCGAAACAGTAACTTGACCAAATTCTTTTAAATTGATAATCTAATTAATTCCACAAATATTTGATTAAAACACAACATTTGTTTTGAAATAAGATTATTATTATAATTGTTAAATAAAAATGTTTATTAGTGCCATTTTGTGTAATATACTAAAAATATACTATTACAAATTAGTTATCTATACAAAAGACATCAACGGGATATTACACTATTCATTAATATGAATTTAGAGATTACTTACACAGCTTTAAAATTAATTAATTAATTAAGTAAATATTTCTGGTTGCTAAATCAGAACGTATCTTATAAATGTAAATGATAATAAACATACATGTTTACAAAACAACACTTTGTACATCAGTTTCGTTCAGTTGTAATTTGACACTCACATTCTCCCTTTTACTCAACAAGTTACCTTGTTTGCAGACAAATGTAGGGTTGCAGTAAGATTAAAGTAGAGTTTTGGCACCATAGAGAAAAATATGGTAAAAGATTTTTCAAAATTATTGAATTTCGTGTTTATATTGAGTGAAATTATACAATTTTGGTGGCATTTTGTACAATTTTGTTCAGTGAAAGTGTAGAAATGAAATAATCAAAAAGAAATTAGCGTATCGTGTATTTCCTCGTTGCCGTCAAATTTCACTACATGAGATTGAGTAATTAGGCCACCGCTTTACTCAAGACCCTGACATGTTGACGACTTATGACTAATTATATTTGAATCCCGATTTTGGTAAATTTGATGCAAAATAATGCTATTTTCTACTTGACTAATGCAAAATACTAACATGAATGCCATAACCTAAAGAAAGAAAAGAAGATTTAATTTTATTTTTATGATGATGAAGGCAAACAAGCAGACGGATGTCCTGATGTTAAGAAATTCCCGCCGCCTAGAGACACCAAATGTGGTAATGGTGTGTTGCCAACCTGGGGCCGGGATGTAAGGGATGTTGAGCAAAAGTAAGTTTACCGGCTACCTTACCCTCCAAACCGGAACACATCATGACGTTATGGCGGCAGGAATAGGTAAGGCGGTGGTACCAATCCGGGTGAGTCGCTGCGAAACTCTACCACCTTGTTATTAAAATCGATATTTTGACAGTTAATTGTATCGAATAATCAATTATAAGAATGACGCAAACTGTCAACTTTGTTAAACAATTTTGTTGCTACTTGCTCGTAAAACTTATATAAAATAAAACAACAAGCCTTAAATACAACACAAACACAGTTAATAGAAATGTACGTGCTGAATGTGTCTGTTGTTTTGGTATAATATTATATTTGAAAGACTTATAGTTCTGGAGCAAAACACATATATTACTACTATTTAAATTTTGCGCTTCGGCTTTACATTTTTTACTCTTCATGCACTTTATACTTTTATTTTTAAATTGGCTGATCTAATCTAAATTTAAATGAAATGATTAATTATGTAATAACGTTTACTCTGAGTTTAGTTTTACTAAACTCGGTTTTTAATATGATCGGTGAAATCAGCCCTTAAAGTTATAATTCCATTTTATGTTTTGATATCTTATAGAAAATTCTCGTGTACAATGTTCATTCCCGTACTCTTCCGAAACAGCTTGACCGATTCTCATGAAATTTTGTAAGCATATTGAGTAGATCTGAGAATTTGCTAACATTCGTTTTCATACCCTTAAGTTATAATAACTCACCCCAATTTTTTTAGTAAAATCACATTAAAAATATAGCAGAACAACTAGTATACAGTCTAAAATGTAACTTCATGATGCGAAATAATCGATTTGACAACAAAAAGGCTATACAGTTTTTATTCGGTTCCAATGAATTTTGATCACGATTGTAATTTAAAACGATTAATTGCGTCTGTGGTCATGTAAAAGAAAGCGATTGCCGCGGGCAGTTAACTGTCAAAGTCACTTCGATCATCAGTGTGATTATGCATAGGTTATAAAAACTGTTTTGAAACGTATTCGGCGCTTACTTTTAAAGTTACATTTGCCTGAGGCTTTGAAATTTCTATTATCTGTATGTTTTTATACAGCAAGCAAAACATTTCTGACCCCATTAGGTTAGTCACATATATTCAGAATACCGTTTTGAAATTTCGAAACAAAATTCCGTAAGGAAAAATTACTGATAATAATTGTAATTTTATCACGCCCATATTCCCGAATTGGTAGGCAGAGGCACAACCAGGCACCCACGATTAGCCGAAGACACTAAGTCTCACAAGGAGGTAGATGGCAAGCCTGTCGCCAACCGGGCACACATCATATCCATAGCAACATTTTTTTCTATTAAAAGATTGTAAAAACCACTTTTTCTTTTTGTTGCCCGACCCGGGAATCGAACCCGGGACCTCATGAAGTCAAGTTCAACACCTGGACTGCTAGGCCACAGAGGCGACTGCTTTTGTTTTTTGATAGAAAATCATTTGTTCAACTCAACAAAAAAGATTAGGAAATTGCGCAGCAGGCGCAATAATATTGTAAATGTGTTGTTTGTTATTAAATATTATGTTTTTGTATCAAACTTGTTATACATATGTGAGTGTCAATATTTATTTGTTTTATAACTTAATATATTATATATTAATTATATTTATTGTGTTCGTGTGTTTGTCACTGAACTCTTTCAGACAGACGACTGGACAGATTTTGAGGAAATTTTTTGTGTGTGTTCAAGCCTCAAGGGAATTAGAGAATGGTTTGCATTCACAATTTGGTCTCCTGGAAAATGTTTTTTTTTAAAGTTTTTTAATATTAAGTAGTTGTTGATTTTGGAATATTTCACATTGGATCCGACAGATTGCGCTACTATCGAAACATCAAATGCTATGTAGTAGCTGTTAATGTCAAGCGATACAAAGTTTGCGGGCTGGAAGTATCATACAAAATTATGGCAGGTCTATAGGTTTGTTTGGATTTGTTGCGTTTGCTTTTTTTGAACTGGAATTCCGTAACGAAATTTCAAATGTGTGTAGCAGGCCCTATGTTACTAATGAAATGAAATGAAAATTATTTATTTGCGGAATATGGGTGTTAAAAAGTTGTTAATAAGATATTTAAGAATACAACATATTCTACCACATTGTGGTGTGCAAATATTTAATTAAATTTAAGAAGTTACTTATTTATATAAAAATGTACATTTAAATCGCAGCACTTATTTAAATTTTTAATAAACATTTCATTTATTTATAAACATAAGTTTCATAATTTATTATAATTAAATTTAAAGGTACATTAATTTTTAGTCCTATTTGTACACTACCACCGTTTCCAAACCTAGCCAGTCGGGAGAAGAAACGGCTAAGGTGTCAAGATATCTATGCTGATGACGGTATTGTTACTTGCGGTTTTGTCTAAGTTTTCATGATTTCGCTGTAGCAATCACTTAAGTGGTGAGGATAATAGTTGTAAGCGCAATGAAACTTAAAAAAATCTGACTGATATTTTATTACCATGACACGATTTGATCATTCCTTTTTCGATAGGTAGCTACAATGTAATATAATATAATGATTCCCAAATGTTCCTCTATAAATTTTATTAACGTGAGATATATAACCATTTGCTGATGCATAACTCAAAAACTTCTGGGTGATGATTATGTATCTCAGTTGCCCATTCAAAATGGAAAAGTGTACATCAAATAACTGTCAAATGACGTGTTTCATATTTGCTATCTCCAGTGACCAACAGAAATATAATAGAGATAGCAAACACAAATGACGTCATTTGACAGCTATTTGATGTACACTTTTCCATTTTGAGTTGGCAACTGAGATACATAATCAGCACCCAGATCATGTACATGATCTGTATTCGGAATCATGTACTACGTTCCTTAATAAAATCTATCGTTGTTAGTCGAGTAATGGCTTAAAAAACTTAACACATAAATCCTCTCTCCATTTGTTGAATCGGTTAAAATGTAGTCTGTGTCTCTTCAGGACGGTTCAAGCTTGAATTGTTAATATTTACATGATCATAAACATTTACAAACAAAATGCACATTTATAATTTGTCCGCCTCGTTGGTCGAATGGATAGCGTACACGCCTACACTACACTGACCAACCGCGAGGTTTGATTCCCGGTGGGGGTAGGCAATTGTGTGAGGAACATTTAGATTTCTGCATTTCCAGGTCTGGGTGTAAATTAAATTTATTCTGGTATCTATATAAGTGTTTCTATGTCTATATTGCTTACTTTGGGGTTAGATTCAATTTGTGTAACGTGTCCAGAAATGTTAATTTATTTTTGTAATGATATCATTGCGCCCGCCACGCATTTTCCAATTTTTTTTTCGCGTCTCTAAAAACACCAATGACATATGATGCGTTACCTCCCTGAAACTAGAATATTATGTCAGTAGCTTTTATGTATCTTCGAGCTTAGTATTCATTATTATATGTGTGATATACAAAACGAACAAAAAATGTTAAACTGAATTTGACAAAATTTTGTTTGAATTTTACTGGTCTGGAAGTAGTACACAGGAAATTAGAAATAAGTAGGTAAAAATATATTACCTCCATGTTTTAAAAATTACATAATTTCTAATTTCTAGCTCATTATATTAATTATATGCATAAAAAAAAGAGTTAATTGGCAATAAAAAATTTAATCTTTCCTTATCGCATGTGGACTGTTATAATAACTTTTAATATTGCAGAAAATTAAAGTACGATTTTTAATATCTATACAAAATAAAACCCTTATTTTTATGTGTTATATATATTCTTTACTATGCAATATAAATACAAACTTATTAAATAAGTCATTTCAAATATGAAAAGAAAAAAATACAGTAGTAAGTAGTTTTATTGCTCAAATGAATCTCTGTCAGATGACCAGTCAAAAAAAGGAAGTGAATGTGAAAAACAAAATAAAAGACAAGAATACAATACTTAGAACAAATTTGAAATAAAATAATAGAGATACACAAATATATTACTTGTTTGTTGATATAAAAAAGATAAAAACGAGGTTTTATATAAAAAAAACAGATGCAGATTTCGGTTTCAGTATTTCAGTTTATTAGTTAGTTTCATTTTATTATTTTTAAAACTAATAAAATCTGATTGAATATTTAAATAATGTCAGATTTTTTAAGAGATTTCACAAAATGTACAGAATTAATTCTTCCTAATTGACTAGTCTTGCTACCATAATATTAAATGAAGCTAAGATTTTTGGTTATTTGTTATGACCGGTGTAGTCGGATTTAAAATATTGTTTTCGCATATAATAGGCGATTGTTAAGAAATTTAATGTTATACGTATCGCACTATTAATAGCCACAATACGTATATTAAATAGTAAGTAAACTACACACAAACGTCCGAAAACAGCATACTCACACAAACATGAGCATCGACAAGACCCTTTAAGCATCATCCAGACGGTTGTAATAACGCCCCAATCACGCCTTCCACACGGTGCCCTTGGTGGAAATTTTGCTTGAAACAAATCAAAATCTGGATTGATTCTACGTTCTACAATGTTTACAACCAATGTTTTAATCCGTGTGGAACCACTATAAGCAGTTTAAGCAGTGCTGTGTGTAAGTGTCGCATCAAAAAGTGTAGTCACTTTATTACTTATTTTCGTGATCTTTTTATTTCTACGTTTCGTCTTTTGCTGAGATGAACAGATATCATTAGATGACCTACTGTTATACCTACCTATTTTTCAACTTAACCTACTGTATATTATTCGAAAACTACGTAGTTCTTGAAATCCAACTACTAAAAAAAGAACATGGCAATCCTATTGCTTTAATTTAGTGATTCAATGCAGTTAAACGTTCATATTTATCTTTTACCTAACGATAAAATTACTTTAAGTTTCACATATCTTAAAACAGAAAATTAGGTCATACTAAGAACTGTCGCAAGCACAGTATTTATCAAAGTAAAATGTTATCTCAAGAAATTCCAGAGAATGTTGAAATCTGACTTTATCGGAACTTTTATCGCCCTTCGGAATTCGGTTCTTGCTAACAGACGATTTTGTCAATAAAAATGTATGTACTTCCTGTATGATAAACTTTTGACTAATAAATATAACCTGCTACCCTCCGTAATTGGTGACATCCGTAGTTTTATGAATGTAAATACAAGAGACATAGATAATTAAACAGCCTATAGATTCTTTAACTTATTGTGTCTTCATCCTGATTCTTTAGTATAGTGGGTTCTAGAACCATCGTTCTATCGTTGTTATAAAATAATTAATCGTAATATAGCTTTTTCATCAGCTACATGTTATTTTCGAATAGAGAAATGTTTAAACATGGAAATTTGTTTTTTTTTAATTTGTCCTTTTCTGGGACCGGCTAAAACCTTTTATGCCATGCTGCCACGTCTTCTGTAATTAGTAGATATTTTTTCCTTCTTATTAGCTTTTAATATATTTATTCGGTTCCTTGTAATTTAGTCATAAGTTTTTAAAGCCTCCTTACTAATGCTCATACGGTAAGATTTGGCGGCAATAAAGAAATAAATATTTCACTTGGGCACTTAAACTCAACAAAATCATCACCGAAATACACTGATTTTACTCAATAATCCAATAATTACGAAAAAAATTTTCGATTGCGCCAAAACTACACCACTTTGTTAAAATTAAATAAAGCAACTAGTTGACATGTGAGTTTTTTCTTTATTGTTATCGTCTTTACTCTTATTTTATTACACGAAATGAATATAGAACAAATAAATAGATGAAATAATTTTCTTTACGGTGTTTCTAGTTCGATTGATTTTTGCCATTTTGTGGTCAGTGTGGTACGGTAATGGGTACTAGGTAGGCAGCAGACGGAGGTGATTGCTCGGTCACGCTAAATATAGAATAGCCATAGGGCCTCCCACAACACCAGTAATACCATACCTGTTTGTACTATATTACGTTACGCATCATACTTTCACAAACTTGATATTTATATGATTTATACACGAGAACACGTCAAAAGTAATAGTGCAAATTAAATAAAAGGTACTAGGAGTTTTTTTTTTTCAAAGTTGGTAGAACTGTATTTTTCTTATTTTTAGTGTAGAAGTCTTATTTAGGTAGTCAAAGGTGTAACCTTTACCTACGCTCAACACACATATACTGATATACATATCTTCACGCCAAGTTCCTTGAGTGGTATGTCAGGTGACAAGTACAAACCAGCGTAGCTTCCTCCACATTGCTCTTTTTATACAAAAGATAAAAAAGAATATACCTACCTTATACATCTTTTTATACAAAAGATAAAAATATTTTTTATACTCAAGAGATATATTATATTTATTGGCTAGAATAGTGACGATTGTGAAAATATCGGATCTTTTTATGTATCGTTAAAATACGTCAACATTCTTACAAAATTTCATTTGAAAACTTAAAACGGGGACGCTATAAACTGTTTAGTCAAACTATATAGGTATTATGCTCAAGGTTATATGCTATGTTAGATAGCGTAGTAATAGCAAAAATGTATTTATAATGAAACTAAATGTAGGTCGTTAGATATCAAACGTCGCAAAAAAACTATGTTACCATAGAAATGTCGGCTATTTTATTACAATGAAAATAATAGTAAATTTAAAGTAACTTCCTATCCACATTCACATTAAATATGACAAAAGAGCACATTAAATTATTTTCTTTTTAATTAGACTAATTTTACACTATCAAATTTGCACCTTTACCAGTTTACTGATATGTTAGTGTTTTTTGTATTCATTCCTCTCTATCCTTGACTTAACATTCAGTTTTAAATAACTACACAACAAAAAAGTTCTTTTTATTTTTATGGTATTGGAAAGCAAACAAACAGACGGATTTCCTGATGGTAAGAAATTCACGACGTTTAGAGACACCAAAGGTGGTAATGGTGCGTTGCCAACATGTGGCTGGGATTTTAGGCCTCGAGCTAAGTAACTTTACCGGCTACCTTATCCTCCCAACTGGAACACGTCAATGGCAAGCACTGACATTATTTCGGCAGGAATAGGTAGGCGGTGGTACCAATCCGGGCGAGTAACTGCGGAACTCTACCAACTAATGTCACTGTGCTAGTGACTTTAAGCATATGCTCGCCTTTAGCAAGCTGCCTGATAGGAAGGTA
>NJDD01004009.1:0-14033 GCA_002245505.1 Calephelis nemesis
CCAATGGACTGGCAGGGATCGCGACGTGCACGCTTCTGGCCAATGACCCCCTACAGTTTATAAAGTAGAAATAAGTAATTCAGTCTCATCATATGTTAAATTCTGCAAAAAATCAGTCAATTTTGATTTACATGCACGGTTAACGAGTGGATATATATTTAAGATTTTATTTACTTTATTATATGCTAACATAGAAAGATAATTGTGAGGAAACTGGGAGAAACAACATTTTAATTTTTCCCATACAAACTGAACGGGCGGAACGAAGTTCGCGGGAACAGCTAGTTATTGATAAATACCATGTCTTCTATCATGAAAAAGCCTGTACATTGAATACAGTGGTAGTTTTTAGTAATATGTAGACTCGTCACAAGCGCCTCATGTAGGTGTATGAATTATGTGATTAAAAAGTTTAAAAAAATCCACTCCCTAGTAGAATAAAGTAGAGATAGATTACAACTCCCAAAAATTAAAAATACAAGAAATTTTATTAAAACAATTAAGTTGTAAAAAAATTAAGAAACAACTACCAAAAATTAAAAAACAAGAACTTCTTTATAAGCACTTGTTGTCAAAAAATAAAAAAAATAAATAAAACGTTTTTTTTATTACAAACTTCATCTATATATATAAAGATGAAACCCGTTTTTCTTGGTCACGGCATCACGCGTGAATGGCTGGACCGATTTCACTAATTCTTTTTTTTGTATTTGTTATTATTAGGAAAAGGTTCTTACGGAAAAAAATATTAAGAAAACCTCTCAGAAATATTGAAAAATATACATTTAATTTTGCATATTTTAAAAAACGCGCGTAACGAATGTCAATGTCATTCACAGCAATAGACTATAGCACAGATTAGATATTAGTGGGACTATATTGAAAGAGCATCGTTTGTTCGGAAACATGGTTACTTAATTAAATTCGAGCATCATTTGTTCGGAAACGTAATAACATTTTATTTTTTCCCATACAAACTGAGCGGGCGGTACGAAGTTCGCCGGGACAGCTAGTAATTTATAAAGTAACGTAGTTTAGTTGAACTTTAATGAACGATGATTTAACCCTAAGTTATAAAAAACAACCAATTACAAATGGCGTTGTTGACATTGGTTAAATAAGTCGTGAAAAACAATCGAAAGCCATATTTATAAAGGAAGAAGAGGAAGATGGCATTATCTTACGTTTAGGTACATAAATGAACTCTGTTTGAGGTTATTAAAATAGGTCCATTTTTCAGATTTATCGGTGGTCAAAATTTTTGTAAAAAGGTTTTTACCTAAAATTAGGTACTTACCATAGCAATAAGAATAGGAATGATCTCCATATTAAATTTAATGCAATGGCCCTGAAATTTCAATGTATATTGTATATATTATTTTCATTCATTGTTAGCAAATATCAAATTAATAAAAAATTAAGGATCCTTATATCTTAGAATGTTTCATAACAACATGTTGTATAGATATTACATAATATTAAACTTTAATAATCCTCTATAATAATATACCTACCATTAGTGTCTAATATACTATTAACTTTAATTGTAACAGTATAAGTGCTTTAGGAGAACATTTTCTTTTACACTTAATAACGTCAGTTCTAACTATTGACATGTTCCGGTTCGGATGATAAGGTAGCCGATAAACTTACTTTTGTTCAAAGCCTAACATCCTGTCATCCGGTTTTCAACGCACCGGTCTCTAAGCGGCGTGAATTTCTTACCATCAGGAAATCCGTCTGCTTGTTTGCCTTCCAATATCATAAGAATAAAAATAATAGAAAAACACTTATTGAAGTGAAACTTCTTTATCGGGGTTGGAAAAAATTTTACTGTAACATTTATTCGTTACGCGCCACATTTTTCTGTTACGCGCCATCTTTGTTCTTATCCCTACTATGAAGTATACTTTCTCCAGCGGAGTAGGGATTGGCAATAAACTTTATATAACCAATTTCTGTAAAGTTGCATATAGTAAATTATTTTTTGAAAAATAACGTCATAAAGAAGTTTCACTTCTTCACTTCTTACGAGTGTACGCTAGTACACGCACACATTTTTTTTTATTTTATAAATTTGAACATATTTGCAACATATTACTAGTTTTGTTTTATCTAGGTACATATTTATTTTACTTAACTTAATAAGCCTTATTTGCAAGAATAGGTAATATCAATTTCGACTTTGAATTAATACTTGTAATAAAAATGTAGAATATCGAATGAATTCTTAATATTGAAGACATTAAAAAAACATGTCTTCAAACCTTTTTCTTAGTAGTAGTAGTATCTTCAAGCCTACCTACCATAGAGGTAGGCAGAAGCACAACCAGGGCAGCCACGACTAGCCGAAGACAATGTTTTATTAAGTATAAATTTATTATGTATATTACAAATTAGTTACACAATCTGATGGCAAGCCTATCACCAACCGGGCACATATCTATTGAAATCCTGGGTAACGTTATTTTCATTAGAAAATTGAAAATACATAATTCCCGCGGCGCGGAAAAATCTATGTTATGAAATAATTTTGAGTATACTTACCGAAAACTTCAACAAGGCAAGAGTTCTGGAACTTATTTCAACTTAAGTTAACGCTCCCCTTTTAAAGCAAAACTCAGTGCAGCGTAGAAAATAAGTACATCATAGAGTGCTCGCTGTTCAACAAGAAGTACAAAATTAAAGAACAGATTTTTTATTTCAGATCGACGTTTTACGACATTCAAAGGTATTCGTGACCCTTCTATATAATTCTAAAATCTGTCACTGAACCGACACGCGAAATCTTATTGAGAAGATCCGGTGAAAAGTTTTTGGAACAAAGTTCCTTGCGGCAGGCTTGGAGGAAATAGGGATTTTACTGCGCAATCAAACTGAAAAACTGCAAAAACCGTAAGGAAAAACCGTGGAATAAAACCGTTAAATGAGACGTGCGCAGGCGCGACAATCGTATACACAAGCGAGTAGTGTATGATACCTTTCTCTTTTTCCCTCACTCCACCCCGCCAATGGATAGAATATACTCATGATTTGTTTCGATTCTATATTAACCGAAGGAACTTAGTTCCTACCTGGTGTCCCACGATACCAAATTATATTTTTCTATAATTCAACATTACTATCATCAACAATTTCAATTACCCCGCGTTAAAGAGGTCCACCGAGTAGAATAAACCATCTGCCTTTGTACCAGACAATCTCAATCAAGCTCAATCTCAATACTAACCACACCACTGGTGCTGTGCAGTAACTTATCCTGGTAGGGATACATCGCTTGACATATTATTCCTGCTGTTATAATAAGTTTCATGTTCCCATCCATCGCGTAACGTCGCCAGTAGTTTTGCAAAATACAGGTACTTATGTTGTGAGGAAGAGGATTGTGCTTCACTAGGTTACATGGTGATAAAAAAAACATATACTGCTCGAACAAAGTACATGACACGTATATTAGTACATAGTTACATACATATTACATAGGTAGGGATGACATCATCTAAATCACAACGTGCTAAATTTCGTTACTTTCATTTCAGTATGTTCAGCGTGAATCACGGTTGGGATACAGACAAATACACAATACAGAGACTGACAAAAATCTTTAAATGCTAGAAATGTGTTCTGCTGGCCAGCTTTAGTCGCCTGAACTTATTGAAATGAAAACTTCTTTGACGGCGTTGCGCACTTTTTTAGAATGGTTAAAAACTTCTAAACTCACGTCAGAACACGTGACCTGATCGAAAATTCGTAAGACGGATGGAGAGTAAACAGCCCGTGCGGCGTAGGAGAAGAAGTATACCCCTCTCTTTCTACAGCGCGGCGAAAATGTATGCCTGCGCCTGCTGTTTCGTTTAGATTGCACGAATGTTCGTGTTGTCATGTTTGTGTACAATAGCGCAATAAATGAATATTGTATTCTACCACATAAATGACAGTAATTACTTTCATAATGATAATTAAAGCAATTCTTCCAAAATTATTCCCTAACCATTCCAAAATATCAAAAATGTACAACGTTAATATTCAAGTTTTTACTTCTGCTGGCACTCCCGGAGTGCCGGCATTTTTTTAAATATCTTCTATGTACATCATTCTACTTATCTACCTACCATCCTTATGCAGAGTTCTCTGCTCTCTATGATTTACGAGTATGAATCAGCTTATTGCATTTTACAATACATATTAATTACAATCTCTTGGAAATTAGTATGGGGTATCTAGTTTAATTTTATAGATGCGTCTCAAAAATCGCTTGTATGGTTTTCTTAAACAGAAACTTTTCGGGAAGAAATTTAAAAAAAATAATGGTTCACAAGCGTCCCCGTTCAAAAGGGACGCCTCCTTTACTTTTTCAATCGAACTTTGAGAAAGTAATCCCGTTTTCACTCTAGACTAAAATGTAAACAAAGATAAACTTTATTTAAATTTGAGTGATACTAAAAATGTTATCAAATTAGGAGGTAAAGCAACAAGAAGCATAAAATTTCCACTCATAAATAAACTGAATTAGCATACAATTATTGTTTTTCCATTGCTTTTGAGTTTTGAAAATCAAGGTTCTTCACAATTTCGTTCATTATCATAAATTTTATGTGATAACATTACTGTAACTGATTGACACATAGAATAAATAATAAATGTAATAATTAAAAAAATCTCTTACGTAAAAATACTGTTAAGAGTATATAACTAAAGGAAGAATTGTTTTTAGATTTTTTACTACATTAAAATAGTCCTATTAATATTATAAATGCGAAAGTTTGTGTATTATATGTTTGGGTGTTTGTTAATCTTTCACGTTCGAAGAGCTGAACGGATTGTGACCTGGATTAACATATAGACTATTTTTAATCCCGATCGCACAACGGGTTCCTGTGAAAACGGGGGCGAAGCCTTAGGCAACAGCTAGTTTATAAATATTTTAAAGATAAGTGTCATTTAGTCGGTGAACAGCAATTTAAAGGAGCATTTTTGAAAGCAAATGGTTGTAATTTTGTTGCGCACCCACTAAACTAATTTCTAAACTGACTAACTGTCTAAACTGTTCCATCTCTTTTGTTTTTGTTTTATCTGAGAAAGATAGCATGCATCTAATATAAGTTTCCACCACCAACATCTACTAGACAATATTTTTTGTACACCAATTAATACTTCATCAATTAATTCCCGTGTTGGTCCCGGCTCCTTCACAGAATAAGCCATTTGCTTTCAGCCTTACCAGGCAACTCGTAAAAGGCGAGCATTGCCGTCACTAGCACCGTTACATCTAAATAAGAGGTAGATTTCTGCAACGACTCGCCCGAATTGGTACCACCGCTTTACTTATTCCTGCCACCAAAACGTCAGAGCTTGCCGTTGACTTGTTACAGTTGAGTAAACTTAATTTTCAGCATTGGTGTCTCTAGGCGTCAGCCTTCCAACACAATTTAAAAAAGTTTCCTCACGCCCATATCCCCAAAGAAGTAGACAGAGGCACAACCAGGGAACTCACAATTAGCCGAAGACACTCAGTCCTACAATTATGTGATAGGTGGCTAGTCTATCTCCAACCGGGCACATATCCAATCCAAAACAAAAATGTTGTTATTAGAAAATTGGAAAAAAACACGTTTTTTTTGTTGCCCGATGCGGGAATCGAACTCGGGACCTCATAACGTCAACTCCAACACCTGGCCCGCAAGACCAGAGAGGCGATACCATACTCCTAAGTCACAAAAAAAGCGTCCGATCTTAAACGTTACTATCGGTAACGTAAGGTACCTTATTGTCGGACCGGATCTTCTTATTATTAAAATTGTTAGATTCAATAGAAAATGACTGATCAAGTAGTACTCATGCGCCGATTCCTCCTAGTCGTGAATACGTGAATACAGAGAAATCGTAGTGGAAGATGACATCTCTTTCTTTCTTACATTCTCTTTCTTTGTCGACGAGAGAGGTTGGGTTCCTGTAAACCATGGAGATTAAATAAAGTATAAAGTACTGCTCAGTTTTATTCAAGAGTCTATCACATTTTGTAAGTTTATCTTGTGGTTGGTTAGTCTATAGGTATAGAGGCTCGGCCGACGTCCGCTGTGACTCCCCAACCTAAGCACAACCCGCGCCGGCTGAAAATAAAAATTAAGGCAGGAGAGTAGAAATAGCACTGTTAATCTTATATATAAAATTCTTGTGTCACAATGTTCGTTCCCATACTCTTCTTAAACGGCTTGACTGATTCTCATGAAATTTTGTGAGCATATTGAGTAGGTCTGAGAATCGGCCAACATCTATTTTTTATAACTCTAAGTGATAAGGGCGAATCTTTTACATACCCCTTAGTGATAAGGGTTACTCACCCCATTTTTTTCATAGCAGAACAACGTCTGCCGGGTCAGCTAGTATACTGTATAATATCTCCTTTATCGATTGAAATCGATCAGGTAGAAACACAGTTGCACCAAAAACAAGTTAGCAAAAAAAACAAGTTTATTCTTTAGAGCTGTGATAATAGCATAATATACGTAATATTATCAACTGGACTGAGTTCTATTCAAAAAAAGAACGTGAATACAGAGAAATCTGGTGGAAGATGACATCTCGTTTGCTTAGGGCCTTATCATACTGACGGATTACGAGCGTTGTCAAGGCGGCTAGCGTAGTAATGCATGACGCAACTGCGCATGCGTAGTAAAGTCGTCACAGCTACATTTAGAATATTCCAGCCAGGAGAACTGGGCCAAAATGGATAAAATAAGTAATCTTTCCCTATAACGCGAACTTTACATTCGAATTTATTAGTTTCTAAATATTTTACAATTTTTCTTAGCTTCATTTTGTAATGAGTATTCCAGAAAGAGAAAAAATCTCATAAAATTTGTATAATTTTACACATTTGCTTGTATTTTGGCTGTTTTTAAAGGTTTCGTAGCCAAATGGCAAACAACGGAACCTTTATAGATATTTTTAAATCATATCTGTATGTATGTAAAACACTTTCCCGTGGTCATAAGAGCTATACTAACAAAACTTGGTAAGTAGACATATTCTAAGATTTTCATACAAAAACATTGAGGTTTTTAACACATTTTTCTTTCTATACTGCATAGTTTGCGCGAGATACTTCCAAAGTGCTAAAATCTACTCCCTTCACCGTGTCACTTCTTTAATAAACTAGCTTCCGCCCGCGACTCCGTCCGCGTGGATGTCGGTCTTCGCGTGATAAAACTGCAAAATCAAGATTTTTTTTCTACGTATTTTTTCAGGATAAAAAGTATCCCATATTATGTCCAGGATAATAAGGTATAATTATACCAAATTTTATCGAAATCGAACCGTTAGTTTTCACGTGATGTCTGAACATACAGACAGATAGACAAAATTTTTTTAATTACATATTTGCGTTTGGTATCGATCCAGTAACACCCCCTGCTATTTATTTTTTCAACATTTTCAATGTACAGAATTGACCCTTCTACAGATTTATTATATGTAGGTATCTATAATAAATAATGATGAAACTTCATCACACCACATACTCCCACATAAGTCTTTTTATTATCAATGTCTACGTAGTACATATTACTTTACAATTTGTGATGTCATTATCAAAGTTACCGTCATGGTTACTGTCACCATCGACGTCACCGTCGCTATCTTATCGCTGCATGTTTTTCAAGTACGTTTAAACCAATATTATACTCCTTTTTGACTAATAATTAAAAGCTATGGATAGAAATGAAATAAAAAACAGGTTTATCTTTTTTGACGTGACAACATCTTTAATTAGGTTGTGGCTCGGAGTCACTCTTGAGAAAGTGTAACGCCCGCTCACGTCTGTTACGATGAGTCACCGAACCAGAGAGAGGCCCGCGGCACAGGCGAATGTCTTGCGTCTTTCTCCTACATATTCTACCGAGAAAAAGTCGTTGTCACGTAAAATCTTTGCCAGTAAAACCGACTTTACAGGTAACAATTTTTTTTAATTAACCTCTTTCAACAAAAGTAACGTCTTTTGCATTAATATCGTCTCCTCATCATTGAACCAGAAAATGACGATGACCTGTCGAGCCTGAAATACTAGCAACATGTTGACGTAATAAAAATTACATTGTGTCTCGGTTTATGGGTTATTGTTACCTTCAGTAACTCTCTCAGTTTGTTTGTTTAAATCGTTCTTACCTTAAAATACGGAAAGAGACGCAGTACAAAGCAAAAAACCAACTACAGAAATATGAATGATTTTGTCAAAAAACCTTTTCCCAATAATATTTATAAGTAATCGATTGCGGGTTAGACTATAAGATGCTGTAGAGGGCAATCATAGTAACAACTATCATGGTAGCAAGCCTATCGCTAAACGGGCACATATTCAATCTCAGGCAACGATACCCTTATTGGAAAATTGAAAATACACATTTTTTTATTTTTTTGTTACCCGACCCGGTGATCGAACCTGCGACCATAAGAAGTCCTACGCTGGACCGCTGAACCACAGAGGCTATAAGAAATAATGAGAAATAAGAAAACAAAAATATAGAAACGGAACTTTTAAACTTGTTTAAGGTATTAAGAACTAAATAAAAAGTTTGACAGAAAATATATGAATCCATATTGTGGTACATGTTACATACATACATACGTATCTTCAAGCCAAGTCCCTTACGGGGTAGGTAGAGAGTATCGAGTGCTAGACATCACGATCCTGACAAACCTTTCTTGCTTCCTTCACATTCATTACCCTTTTCATACAAACACGGCGGTTTCGGAGACTCTTAACACCACCCTCGGATAGTATCCGATTGATCTGATCGTGAAATGTCAGCCTTGTCTCCCCGGGTACCTACATTCATTCACATTCGCATTGTATGTCTGCTTTGTCAATTGTGGACATTAGTGGAACATGTTAATTTAAGAAGATTGCTAAAGATAGAGCAGAAGTAAAAAAACGGGAATCAATTTTATCTATGCAATGATTTCAATATTTCGGATGGAGAATAGATTATGTAGCTTCAACACCAAACTCTATTCTCTTATATAGCATTATCTGAATTGCACCTGTTGAAGCAACTTTGGAACTTCTTCACATCATACTACTATTGTTCAATTTCCCAATCCTCTTGACTCATGGTCATGAATACAACAATTAATGTTCACCTTTGTAAACAATTGTCTACGTAATCGCTTCTTAAACAATAACCTTAATAACGAATATTTTAATATTTAAACATATGTAACGGAACAAATATTCATTTTGTTACACTTAAATAAGTAAGTTAATACATAGGCCGAGCCATGGATTATGTAGGAGCTTAAGTTTTATCCCTGCAATGTATCGTCAACAAAACAGGATTCACCACGTTGTCTGGATCCCCTAAGTAGAGTAGACCATTTGCCTTCCTGCCTTAAAGCTCGTAAGGGGTGAACATAGGTTTGAATTGGTCAGATCAGAAGCAAAGTGTGGGGTTTTCTGTATTGTTAAATAATGTTACTTTAAAAATGCATAGTACAATGGGTTGGCTTATAGTTTTCGGAATTCAAAACTGAAAAAATGTTATTACATCGAAGTTCGATCGTTAAACACAGCGGCGTAACAATGAGTGAAGCGTACAACGTACTCTACAAAGTGTGTACCAGAACCGACACGCGTCAATATAATCATTTTTGCCCGTTTGTGTGAAGATAGAATACTGTACATTAAATACTATAATTAAATTAGTGTTCTGAGTGAAATCTTGATGCAAATTGATACCGAAGCTATTCGGCTAGTGGTGGATGTCCTGGTTATGCCTCTGCCTCCTTCTTCAGAGATATGAGTGTAAATATACTCTCCCTCAGTATCTGTATCATAATGGCGATTTAAACCGAATCTAACAAACACTCTATATTATCTTATGTTCTAATCCGAAATCGTCTTCATATAAATAGTAGAATGCGTATTATGTTACGTAGTATTCTGAAAAGTATTTCTTTAAAAATCAGTTGTTTTTGCTTCGCACAATTTTCAGCTTCTTCCGTATTTTAAGGTAAATTTTTTGACACAAACAAGCAAATGTTTTAAATGATAGTAAGGGTTAAATATCAATGTTATTTGTACTTTTCCAACCTGGGGACTTTAACGAAGGGCTAAAATAAGGGTTGAAAGTTTGTATGAAAATGTGAAATGGGCTATAATCAGTAAATAAATTAACTGCCACGCGAGCAAAGCTGTGGGTAACTGTTAGTACATTATAAAAAATGTTAACTTTTATCCCATAATCTTCCTAAGTACACATAATTGTTGGAGGAGATCTGCAAGCCAATTTTTTTAATGTTTGTGTTTTGGGCAATGAGTTTGGGTCGAGTGGCTAGCGTACACGCCTAATTACGCCGACCAACCGCGAGGTTCGGATTCGATTCCCGACGGGGGCAGGCATTTGTGTGATGAACATTTAGATGTCTGCATTTCCGGGTCTGAGTGTTTATAAAATTTGTTCTTGTATCTATTTAAATATTTCTGTGTATTAGTATCGTTGACTAACACCCATAACACTAGCATATAATTGCTTACTTTGGGGTTAGATTTGGTGCTAGACTTGACTTCATGAGGTCGCGTTATTGTCGCTGGTTGCGTTCCCCAGGTCGGGGAACAAAAAGTAAATATTTTTTCCCATTTTCAAAATCAAAGTCACAATGTTGCCAGGGCTTGAAATACCGGTACTTTAGGGAATCAAACTGATACCAAAGGCGTTAGCTGCACTGTTGATACAGGTACCAGACTTAGTACCGGTACTAGGCCGGTGACGTCATGACTCATACTTGGTACGACATAGCGTGACAACAACTTAAGCATTTTTTGGGGACTGTTTTAAATTAATGTTTATAAAAGTAAAGGTTATAATTTGGCAATAATATTTAAAATGCATTACCATTTAAGCCTTTACGTTAAATATTAAAATTTGGACAGTTCTTTCGAAGTTAGCGTATATATTCACTAATTTTTAGAAACATTGTTGTAGTTGCATATATATGATTTATGATAGCATCTCTAATTCAATTATCAATTATTATCTTAATCTATGTATATATTTCTTGTGTTTGTCACTGAACTGGACCGATTTTGATAATTTTTTTTGTGTGTGCTCAAGGAAATTCGAGAATGGTTTAATCACAAGAATTGGAAAACGGTATTTTAATTATAATAATAAGTAGTTGTTGGTTTTGGAATATTTCACATTGGATCCGACAGACTGCGCTACTATCGAAGCATTAATGTCAAGCGATACGAATTTTGCTGGGTCAGCTAGTAACTCTTTCGTTACTTAGTGACTGACTGACTGACAACTCACAGCCAAAACTTTAGGGAGTGTAGGGGAGCATTGCGAACGGATTATTGGATTTTCACTTCTATAGGGGTGAAATAGGGATTGCAAGTTTGTATGAAAGTTTGAACATTTATTGATTTTAGAATTACCAGAATTTTGCTGATAGTAAAAAAATAATAATTCAATAATTGAAATTTGAAAACTGCATTCCTGCAGGGGCAAAATAGGGGTTGCTAGTTTGTTTAAAATGTCGTCATTTTTAATGTTGGACTTTTCAAAAGACTTCACTACGGAATACCGAAGGTTGAAATGTCGATATAATGTATTCATAATATTGATCAGTGCGATGTACGTTACCTCGACAGTACGGTATAACGAAGTATTGTAATGAGAATGTTCATAAAATCGACGTACGGATCTTCAAAATATGGCTTTGTCGAAGTACTGAACTTCGAACGTTTGATTTCGATGTAAGTACACCAGGCAGTATTGTTTAGAGCCAATGGTACAATTATATGCGATAGCAAGAAGTAGTAAGAAAAATAGCCCATAGCTCTATTAGATTAGAAATGATAAAAGCTGTGAAGGCGCGAATTCAAAGAAATCCCATCCGTAAGCAGAAACTGTTAGACCTCCAGATGGGGTTAAGCAAAATCATGGTGGAGAGGGTGTTGAATGAAAACTTAGAACTACGAGCTTATCTCAAGTTTCGTAACAGGCAGGTTACCTGTGTCAAAATATAAAACAAGACAAACTGAGGCCCTGGCCTTGAAGACACGAGCACTGCAGAGCTTGGCTAGTTCCCGGAACACAAAGACAGAGATTAAGACAGAGGTTACGGATGCAGTCAACCGTCTGTACCAAATGGTCGTGGAAACCGAGCCGGCCAGACCGAAACGCCCGAACCCTGTCTCTGAGCGAGTAGAGGTTCCCCAAGCTCTGCAGAGCAAATGCCTTCCGGACCAAGACATGAAGAAGGAACTAGATGCTTTCCGGGAGATTTTAGAAAATCATACAAAGGCCATCAAAGTAAATAATGAAAAACTAGAATCGTTAAAGACAGTGATCCAGGAAAATCAAGAAGAGCAGAAGAGATTGTCATACGCGAGTGTGGTCGCGGCCCAGCCAGCGAGGAAACCCGCCGAACTGGCCGCACTACACTCGATTATGATAACCTCAAATAGTGAACTGGATACGGGGGAGGATATCATGGAAAAAGTAAGGAACACAATAAATGCGAAAGAAAAGGGGATAAAAGTGGACAACATCAGAAAGGCAAAAGACAGGAAAATAATATTGGGGTGTAGAACCGAAGAAGATAGACAGAAGGTCAAAGAAAGGCTGCAAGAAGCACAACATCTTCTAAAGGTGAAGGATGTCAGCAACAAAAAACCACTTGTTGTGGTCAAGAATGTTCTTGACTGCAACAAGGATGAGGATATTTTGCTGGCGTTGCGAAGCCAAAACGAGGGTCTATTTACCAACCTAGAAGAAAAAGACCAAGATATAGGTATAATCTTTAGAAAAAAGACAAAGAACCCCCACATGTGCCACATTGTAGCGAGAGTCTCCCCTGTACTTTGGAAGCGGATGACGGAGCAGGTCTACCTGTACATAGACCTGCAACGTGTGCGGGTCGAGGACCAATCCCCGCTAATACAGTGCAGCATGTGCCTGGGTTACGGTCACAGCAGGAAGCTGTGCAAGGAGACAACCCAGAAGTGTAGTCATTGCGGAGGGGCCCATCTCAGAGCGAAGTGCGCTGAATGGTTAAGCAGCATGGTACCAACATGTTGCAACTGTTCAAGCGCTAAGCTCGAAAAGGTGGACCATAACGCCTTCAGCAATGACTGCCCTATCAGAAAGAAATGGGAGTCCCTAGCACGAGCTACCATAGCTTAGTGCTGAGATCGACCAGGGCACGTGATACTAGGAAAACATATACACTAACACAATACATAACTACACACATATACATACAACTACACCACAATACATAGTATACACACATACGCACACACACAACAAGTAAAGAATGGAAATCAAGTTCATAAGAACCTGGCCCATTACCCGCACAAAAACTATAAAACATGCAAACAACATACACAAATATCACACAAACTACGCAGGCAAACAACATTCTAGGCACTATATACTTTTATATAGTTACCGAGAAAATAGCACGCCAAAGTAGCAAATAAATAAACATTTTACAATTATATAATTAATTACAGTTTTAAACCAATTCATATTTTCAATTATTATAGAAATTTGTCACTTATTTTATATTTTAAATTATTGATATTATATACTGTTATTATTATATAATTTTGTATTAAATAGAAATAAAGCAAGCAATAAAAATAAATAGAAACCAACAGAAGAAAGAAGAATAAGACAAACAGAAGAAAATCATTTATAACCTAGTATCACAATATATTATGTAAACCCTAAAAGAAAATAAAATAAATAAAAATAAAAATAAAAAAAAAAGATAGGTACACAAATTAGATAGGTGGGTATCCCCCCCACAAATAAGAAAGCAAGACGAAGCACGAAAGAAAGACCTAGTATGAAGTATGATAGAGAGATCCGTAAGAACGATAGAACTGGAATGAATGTTAAAATTAGAAATACAAAGGCATTGCGTTTTATGGCAATGGAAGTAGATGGTTGCCAATAATTGGCAACCGAATAAAAAAAAAACAGGCAGGTTATGTAACGAGCTAATGTTAAATCACCTTTAGT
>NJDD01004009.1:14198-73686 GCA_002245505.1 Calephelis nemesis
AAAAAAAAACAGGCAGGTTATGTAACAAAATCAAAAGAAAAGAAACTATGAAGGCAGTCTAGCGTATATATAATTTGCTTAAAAACTTATTTTTTCTTGTGAAAGTATTTTCTCAACCTTAATTCTATTCGAGCTAATGTTAAATCACCTTTAGTTATTTTAAAATGTACTTCTTGCTATCGCATATAATTGTACCATTGGCTCTAAATAATTCTGCCCGGTGTACCTGCATCGAAATCAAACGTTCGAAATTCAGTACTTCGATTTCATGAACATTCTTAATACAATACTTCATCATACCATACTGTCGAAGTAACGTACACCGCACTGATGAACATTATGAATACAGTACATCGACATTTCAAACTTCGATATTCCGTAGTGCAGTCATTTCGAAAGGTTGCTCGAAGGGTGAAGTGGAACACTAAGTGCGGATTTTCAGAAATTCTAGTCCAAAGGGAGTTAGTGTCTTGAAAAATTGGATTTTAGTAGTTTACCAGAAATTATGAACACATGTTTTAAAATTTTCTAAAAATTAATCTCTAAAAAGAGGAGTGAAAGATTGTATAGGACATTGTAGGAAACTATCTCCAAAATAGAAATCTAAAAAACAGTAAACATATTATTTTTTGTAAATTTAAAATATATTTTTCAAAATTTTTTCGCAAGTACCCACCCTCAAACCCATAAAAATATAAGGAGAAAATTTACGTGCGATTTTCGGCGATTTTCAAGTACAGTACTTATAAATTGATGTCCAATTTCTCTAATTTGTTCAAAATCCCCATTAAACTTGCAAATGTAAGAGAATAAAATTTAATAGATTTATACGTGAATGATGCTTATAGTACTTACTGTACGTCATATACGCATCGGCAACATTAATTAGGTCGTGCACCTAAATTCATGAAAATAAATTCACACTCGCTTATGAATTAACGCTGGCACTCTGACCACAGCTGTACGCTTCTAGGATTAAATTGGTAAAGTCCGAGTATACGATTGCTGCTCACATCGCGTGATACACACCATGTCGTCTTGACGAGGCAAAATAAGCTGTAAACATAGCGTTATTGTAACTTCACTGAATGAATTCTTTTTTATACTGTCATATCTTTATAACATATATTTTTTTAATTTATTCGTTTAGAAACGAACTGTGATATTTTATTGAATCAGGCGTTACTTTGCGGAAATCCATCGTAACAGATGTAAAATAAGCCTTTATTTTGCTAATTCCGCGTAAGCAGTGTAACTGTTGTGGCAAATAATCCTCCAAACGACACAGAATGTGACAAGCCTAACTGACGTTCCCACCACCCACCTCCACGATCAGAACACGAATATAGGAATAGCGCGGGAAACAATATAGATTGTCACGTTCTTTACATGTGACAACCCTACCTAAAGTTCCCACCTCCCACCACCGCGACCAGATCACAAAGAGAGTCCGAACACGGGAAACAAAAACACTTGTCACGTCCTTCGCCAACTTTGTCGAAGCACTCACCACAGAGAATACCGAGGCATCCTCAGGAAATCGACTGTACCATACAAACGACGACACAAGTCGATTTCCTGAGGATGCCTCGGTGTCGAGGCGAAACGTTCGTCGAGTGCAATTTGGTGTTCTCTTCTATCCGTCGGCATCTTACTGTAGGGTGAGTATGCCGGTCTACCTCTACTATCAAGTTTTGTTGACAAAACTTCGTGATTCCGAACGAAATTGGTGTTATTTACAGCAGCATAGACGCCCCACCCCAAGCAGCGGGCAAGAGTCATACAATTTGTAAACGATTGGCTTAAGACAAATTTATGCGCGTTGTTCAAGTATTATAATTGTTTAATTCCAGGATTTACAATTGGAGATGAATTTCAAGCTTATTCTTTTAGACCTGGTAAGTAGTTTTTGTTAAGTAACATAATACGAGTAATACAACGAATATTCAACAAAGATCTACAAACAAAAATACAGTCAAACTAAAGTAGGTGAAGAAAAGAACTTGAAGTAGTTCATTTTCATTCTGGACTTATGAGTAAAAATGACTAAAGATGTAAAATGCTAAATTGAACTGAAATTGACTTCAAATATACTTCTACTTTATATTAGTCGCCTCTGTGGTCTAGCGGTCCGGGTGTTGGACTTGACTGCGTGAGGTCTCGGGTTCGAATCCCGGGTCGGCCAACAAAAAAGGAAATTGGATTTTTCCAATTTTCTAATAAAAAAAAAATGTTGGTCGGGATTGGAAATGTGCCCGGTTGGCGAAAGGCTTGCCACCTATCACATTGTGGGACTTAGTGTCTTCGGCTAGTCGTGGGTGCCCTGGTTGTGCCTCTGCCTAACTCTTCGGGGATATGGGCGTAAAGATACTTTATATACTTAGTCGGGTCATAAGTTCTGTCACACAAAAAACTTTCCAATTAAATATGTTGGCGACAAAAATGTTTCTCAATTTGAATTTAGAATATTTTATGGCGTATTTTTAAATATAGAGTGGAAACTTAAATACACGTAGTGATTATATTCTCTTTGCTTAAATAAGACCGTGTCGCGGCTATCGCGCTGCATCGATATCCTTACACACCAACTCAAATTTTCGAAATATTGAAAAATTTTAATTTAATTAGAAGATAGGTACATATTTTGTCGTTCCATCAAACGATATAATGAGAACTAAAATTTGGAAAATAGAAAATCCCATTCGCAAGCTAAAACTGTTAAGTAAAACCACCGTGAAAAGTGTTTAACAAAGAAAAAATTTAGGTTTTAGTACGATTACCAAATAAATAATTTACAACAACACTTTCTGTTGTTGAAATAAATCTAACTGAAACAACACATATTTATTTTAGACGTAGGTATAATTAGTATTTTCTTGATATTTTATTTTTGACATGTGCAAAGTCTCATATTTCTCGATTTTATTTTAAAGTAGTTTTTAATTGTTAATAACATTATTATATAACCCACAATTTCAGATATTCATTTTAAATTTATTTGATGTTTTGACCAATAGAAAATAAGTACTTTACATGTAATTTGTTAAAAGGAAAAGGATTATTTCTAACTAGCTGCGCCCCGCGGTTTCACCTGCGTAAGTCCCAATCCCGCGGGAACTCCGGGATAAAAAGTAGCCTATATGTTATTCTGGGTCTTCAGCTACCTACATACCAAATTTCATCGTAATCGGCATTGTAGTTTTTGCGTGAAAGAGTAACAAACATCCATACATCCATACATACAAACTTTCGCATTCATAATATTAATAGGACTAAGTATTGTTTAACAATATCGCTACAATTTTTAAATATAAATAGCTTGAGTAAAACTTAAATTTCTAAGCCAATTTTGAAAACAAACGGTCGATTTTTCCTGTGCCATTTGGAGGATTATTTTCCACAACAGTTACACTGCTTACGCGGAATTAGCAAAATAAAGGCTTATTTTACATCTGTTACGATGGACTTCCGCAAATTAACGCCTGATTCAATAAAATAAAAAAAAGCACCGTCAAATTCGTTTTCGGACGATAAAATCTTTGCTGTGGAGGAGAGCTACAACAAAAAAAATGATATGGTCTACGTCCACAGCAGTGATAAAGCTAGCCACCGTATAGCCTCCACTTTAAAAATATGGAAAACCCAGGCATTCCCAAAGTCAGGAGAGTGTGAATAAAGCAAATCAAGACATTGAAAACATGTTGACCACGTGAATGCAAAACAGTGATAATGAAATACTACAAAATTAAATGTTTTTTTTTTTAAATAATACTACTCTAGAGAATGTAAATTTAACAACTTCCTGGAAATAAAAATTGTTTTTTTTATAATTGGAAGTCGCATATTGATTCACTTAGTAATAAAATTGAAATATTTGTATAAGTATAAAGACGAATAAGATAATTGGTGTCATGCTTAAAAGCATCTCTTTTAGCGTATCATGGGTTTGTTTCTTCCGTTTTACAACATGACATTCCTATAGGGGGAAATCCTGTAGAATTAATTAGAATCTTTAGTGTAGTGCTAATCAGTTGCATTCAAGCATGTCACTCAAAATATTACCTTCACCTTGTTTACATATAAAAAAGGATCTTCACGCCCATATCCCCGAAGAGGTGGGCAGAGGCACGACAAGTCCCACAATATGATAGGTGGCAAGCCTATCGCCAACTGGGCACATATTTTTATTAGAAAATTCCAATCCCGCGCAATTTTTTTTTAAGAAAATTTGTAAAAACCAAGTATTTCTTTTTGTTGCCCGACCCGAGATTTGTTTACATATTTTGGTTGATATCAAACAATATAGTAAGATTAAATTTAAAAAAAAAATTATCTTCACGCCCTTATCCCCGAAGAAGGAGACAGAGGTACATCCAGGGCACCCACGACTAGCCGAAAATACTAAGTCCCATAATGTGATAGGTGGTAAGCCTATCGTAAACCGGGCACGTTTCCAATCCCGACCAACATTTTTTTTAATTAGAAAATTGGAAAAATCCAATCTTCTTTTTGTTGGCCGACCCGAGATTCGAACCCGAGACCTCATGCAGTCAAGTCCAACACCCGGACCGCTCGACCACAGAGGCGATAAATTAAATTATAAGTTTAAAAAATGCTTTTTAGTGATTCTAAGCATTTATTTTTTGCAGTTTATGGTCATCGTAGCTGTGCAATGTGGTAAGTGGTAGTAAGGTACTGTACCTTTTTGTGTCATAGGAAGGAGTTTTGAAAATAACTAATAATACTTGCGCATATAACATAATATTACATATATCCAAAAAAATGCAAATATGATATTACAATCTTAAGCAGGTAGGTCTGCCAGGATCGTGAGGTTTGGCACTCGTTACTCTCTGCCTAACCCGTAAGAAACTTAGCGTCAAGATATTAACTATATATGTAACAAGCATTGTAACAGGCTAGAATCTGAGTAACTTGTTTAAATACACGAGCATACGTTATGGTATGGTATGACCCTAATTAGAAAATATTCATAGTTTTGGCATTTATTTTATTACTAAGACAGAAATAATAGGACAATAATGGTTTTTTATGTTATAGGAAGGCAAACAAGCAGACGGATTTCCTTACGGTAAGAAATTCACGCCGCCTAGAGACACCAAAGATGGCAATGGTGCGCTGCCAACCTGAGGTCATTAGGCCTCGAGCAAAAGTAAGTTTACCGGCTACCTTACCCTCCGAACCGGAACACGTCATGACGTTATGGCGGCAGGAATAGGTAAGGCGGTGGTACCAATCCGGGTGAGTCGCTGCGAAACTCTACCACCTAGTCAAATGTCACGGTGTTAGTGATGATAAGCATATGCTCGCCTTTTACGAGCTGCCTGGCAAGAAATGCAGGTGGTCTATTCTGCAAAGGAGCCCGGATCAATACGGGTCCATTAAATTCTTCACTTTAAACAACTAAATATTGTTTTTAAAGCAGCTGCCGCAGGCTTCGGTGCGGGCGTGGGCTATGGTCAAGGCGCTGGATCGAGCGATATTAACGCCTCTGTCGATGTCGCATAACCACGAGAAAAGCTCATACATTTAACATAATTAAACCTTAACAACACTATATTTTTTTATCTCTATGTTATACAAGAGTTCAACGTCTCTGTTGTAAGTTTCTGATGCGAATACATTTCTTATTATGTATAGACAGATGATAGAAATTTGGTGCCTTTTTTTCTGTTACGCTTCAAGTTTCTCTTTTCTTGAACTTATACTTCTTTATATCGGTATAAAAAAGTGATGAGAGTGAAATTTTAAAACGCACGTGCGTCTATCACACAAAAGTGACATTACGAAGTTGTTTGCTTTAAGCTGCAAAGAAACTATCAGAAGCGGGTGACGGAGGCGGCTATCAGTTTTCTTGTAGCACTTTTAAAACAATACTTATAATAAAGAAAACTTATAACAGTTAGAAAGCTTAGTTATTGAAATTGAAATAAGAAATATGTGTAAAAACGGGTTGTAATTTATAATATTTAAGATTTAAATATGGCTGATTGTGCAATAAATATGATGTTTCCTGTATATAATAGTCATATTCATATATTTAATAAATATAGAAAGAGTTACAATTAGGTAAGATTTCACCAAAACTGATTACGCAACAAAGGTGGTTAATAAAAAGTAAAAAAGTTTTGTGACAAACTTAGGGTAGTATATTTTACAGAGGTTTTTATTATTTTTTCAACTTCATATATATCGCATTAGTATATCTTATGTTTACAAAAGTATATTTTCAAATTAATATACATTTAAGTGACTTTTATCAATATGTTTCATTTAATTTCATCTTGTCGAAGAACCATTGGCGGCCAGCAATAGCTTCCTGTATTATAGGTGCTGAAAGTGGACACAAATGGAAAAATAAATTGGTGTCCACTTTGCGCACCTGCCAAAAATACCAATTGGTGCTCAAAGTGGACTAGGCTAGGTGCCGAATGTTCAGGTGCCGAAATATTGGGTGCTCAAAGTGGACTACCTCCTGTCAAATGCTGCACAGCACTCTACTACAAGACGTGGTTTTGTTGGTAATGACCCATTTTGCCTTTGCCTGCCACATACGAGCTGTCGGACAGGACAACAGATGGTCTATTCTACACTGAAGACCATGAACTGAACATGGGACAAAATTCTATGATACGATCCACAAAAAATCGCTGTATGTTAGCGCTGAATTTCATACTACGTTCTTCGTAATTATTGTTTCGCTGGCTGGATTATCTTCAAACTAGGTCACAACTAGGTAACTTGAAGTATGAACATCTTTTGAAATGTAAGCATCTCGCGCAACACACGACATCTAAAGTGTTTTTTAAGTAAAACTTCTTTTTTTTGTTATGCTCCACAAAAAACTTGTAATGGAGTTTCACTTCTTCCGTATATTATTTTTTTATCTTTTGCTATGGTATGCTAGTATCGCCATGTCAAGTATGAAAATATAACAATATTATATTTATCTATTATTATAAAAATTAATCGCTGCATATGTCGTTAAGCGTATAACTTCCGAACCAGTAGATCGATTTGACTAATTCTTTTTTTTATTGTGTTAGTTGCCGCCAGAAAAAGGTTCTTATGAAGAGAAAAATCGGGAAAATTGCAAGAAAAATGGTAAAAACAAGGTTTCATTTTTTCCTATTTTTATTCTTATACACAAATAAAGCTAGACTACCACTTATGACTGTCTGATCCCGAATTTGTCTCCCAGCTGTCGTCTAGCTAGAGTCACGTTGTTAAGGTCGTTGGATAGGATTTGGTTTCAAACTACCCAGAAAATCCAAAATCTTGGAAATTTAGGCCTGGTAAATAGTAGGTTAACGTCCTGCTCAAACGGTGACATCTAGCGGGACTGTTTTGCCGCCATTTTTCTTCATATACGTGGCAATTACACGAACTTGTATGAAAAAATCCAAAATGACGGAAACAAGATCGCCACCATACAAAATTGACTTTCTTAATGCGCCTGAACCGTTAAAGCAATTGTTGTCTTTAGCAATTGTTGATCGCTTACATAAGGGGGTGGTAAAAAGTTACGTTACGGCCTGCCTAAAAAGGGCCCAGAGCCTTTACCATGAGTTTGTATAGATTACGTTCAGTAAGTTACGTGTTGAAATCTATGACACTTTTGGTCTAAAAATGTGTTTCTCTTAGTTACCAATAGGAGGCGCTGTTCAAAGTTTTCATACAAATAATTTACAGAAACGGTAGCGAGTATAGTAAAGTTGACAAGCCGGTAACTCATGGTAAGGGCTCTGGTAACGATTACTAGAACTTGTAAAAAAAAATTCAAAATGGCGAAAAACAAAATGTTCGCTTTTACAACAATCAGTTTTTTACATTTTTTTAGTTTCTTAACGGTTATATAATATATTCGATATGGGTGTTATTTAAGACAGTAAGGAGGGTGTAAAATCTGAATTTGGCAGCCATTTCAAAATCCAAGATGGCTACCGGAAGTTACATTTGAGAAACTGATACGGCTGAGACGGAATAAAAATTCTTAGATTAACAGATAGAATTTACTGCTGAAAGAAAAAAAGTATACCCTAACTTAAGCTACCTTTAGCTGAACAAAATTTTTGGCAACGGCGTGCCGAAGCGAAAACAAGTAGGAACTTCAAGAGAGTACTATTTTATAGAATCTAAGTGGTAATTAGCAGAATCTTACAAACAAATTCTGATTTGCGAAAACAAAATGGCCGCTGTTAAAAAACGTAAGCCTCATTGTGTGCTGTGCTCGCGCAACACGTGACACTTTAAATACACTTGATTAGGTCCCTTCAAGCAAGAAAAGACTTCGCTATTCTCGACTTAAATTGGTGTCATTTTCAAAATTCGACATGGAGGCAATGCGCTCATTTAGAAATATCGATTTTAGTATCGACTTCAATGTCTAGAGGGAGTTGGCTGAAGCACCGCGCCATTCTTCCTGTAGTAGGTGTCGTTTTTAAAATTCCATATGACGGCAATGCGCCTATTAAGAAATAACTAAATTGTCTGAGAGAGCTCACTAAAATACCGCGGGCTCACGTGGCAATCGATATATGTAATCAATATGTGTAGTTTGACAAAGTTAGAGCTCAAACTACTACTGATTACGGTCATTCAATTAATTGTAACACTTTACCATTTCGTACTGAAAAACATTACAACTAACAAGTGAAAAAACAACTAGCCACTACTAGACTACAGTCTACATGGACGGCGGAGCACACGCGGTCTGCAAAGCTGCCCGCGCTTCGTGAAATACCAGGTTTTCCTATAAAAGCACAATGGTTGGAATGAAGATTGCCAGGGCTACTAGTCTCTTATGATTATAAATATTAACGAAAATGTTTTGGTTTTCATAACAGATAATCAAATAAGCTTAAAGATAGTTTGTATGTTGACTCTGAATTCTATGATTTATTTTAGGTGATAAAAATAACTTTTTACACTGGAGACTTAGGAAAAGAAGAAATAAATATTCAAAATAACTGTTTTGTTTTTTACATGTAAATGTGGAATCACGTTATAAAACTATAAGCCAGCCTGTCAGACTATCAATAGACGCGAAAGAGCGTCGCTGTCCTAAGGCTGAAATAAAAGTCCTTTCTTTTATCTACCGTGTCATCCTTCATCACAGCAACGCGTTCGATATTCCGCTAAGCGAATGAATGCATAAAAATTTATTATTGAAGGCTTCAATAGTGGAACTGATGACAAATTCACTGTATAGTCAGGACCTCGCACCTTGCGACTTCTTGACATTTCCAAGAATAATTTTCAAGCCCTAAGGCGATATATGTTGCTTATATGTCGATCTTTCTTCGCTTTCTCAACGATGCTACTAATGTCATCTCTGACATAGCGAACCTCATCTTTCACAATAATATTTCCAGACTTGAAACGCTTAAACCACATTTGAGCTACTCTTGTTGATACCATATTAGTAGTGTCCGACCGAACTTTCAGTTTCGGTTTCGGTCAGTTTCGGTGGAAAATTCAAGTTTCGGTGGCAGTTTTCTTATTCGGCATAATATTGACCTAAACTTTTGCCGAAACCGAAACTGTTTCGGAAGCTGTCGAGCGCGTTCGCCTAACTTCGTTTCGCGTGACAACACAGCCGAACCCTGATGGCGGCCTTGTTCGGCTTCGGTCGTTTAGCTCCGTGGCAATACAACTTAGCGTTACCGCCAGACACAAATATTCATCGGAGGTTATGTTTTAATAGAACTGATTTCATGTAATTGTTTGTTTAATTTATGTTCTTGAATACTTTAAATACCAAGTTACATAAATATTGAATCCGTACTTTGATTTCTAGTTATCTAGTTGCTTGACAAAGAGATTCAAAATGAAATATGTGAATTGTTAAATTTCGTTAATTAATTTTTTTATGATATTGGAAGACAAACAAGCAAACGGATTTTCTGATGGTAAGAAATTCCCGTTGCCTAGAGACACCAAAAATGGTAACGGTGCGTTGCCAACTTGAGGCCGGGATGTTAAGCCTTGAGCAAAAGTAAGTTTATCGGTTACCTTACCCTCTAAACTGGAACACGTCATGACGTTATGGCGGCAAGAATAGGTAAGGCAGTGGTACCAATCCGGGTGAGACGCTGTGAAACTATGCCACCTAGTCAGATGTCACGGTGTTACATCTGACTAGGTGGCAGACGGTAAGCCTTTGCTCGCCTTTTACGAGCTGCCTGGCAGGAATGCCTGCATATCCGGGTCTGGGTGTTTACTAAATTTATTCTGGTATCTATTTAAGTATTTCTATTTATTAGAATCGTTGAATAACACCCATAACACAAACATACAGTTTGCTTACTTTGGGGTGAAATTCAATTTGTGTAGCATTACATTAATAAATGATTGTAAAACTGAGAAATACGACGTCTTATTCAATATACCTAAGAAATGTAGAAACATTTTAAAAATCCACCAACGTTTGGGTAAATGACGGTATTTTAAATAAGGTCACGTGAGTTTCGGTTTCGGTTTCGGCCGAAACTAAAGTCACGACCGAACTTTCGTTTTCGGTCAGAAAATCAGTTTCAGTCGGACACTACATATTATGTCCGTAAACCGTAGAAATTTTTATTCGTGACATTCTTGATTTTATTCATGAATTTTTTGTAATGAAACTTTAAAATGTACCATTTTTTTTCGTTACAGACGTTCATTTTGCTTGCTTGAAAAACAATTGAAAATGGTGGGAACTAGTTTTTTTTATCTATTTCAAAATATCACATTTAAAATTGTATTAAAACTAGCTAGATCAGCCAAAGAGGTTTAATTATTAATAAGACATTCAAAATACGAAAATGCTTTTGCCTAGTCCTATTATAATGCAATATTATTGTAATCATTGTATACATACTATGAAATGAGAAAAAAAACAAATCAGCTGAGTTTCTTGCCGGATCTTCTCAGTGTGTGGCTGATAGCCGATTTGGAGGCAGATTTCAGTATTAAATAAATGCGTCACAAGTGTGTCTTGTTAGGTTATTGTGAAATATAATATTTTCTATTTGCCATTCTATTACATTCTGAGAGGTGTAGAATCTTATCTTTAATAATCACGTTACTCAGGCGTAGCCGTAGTGTAGCAAAATATTCTAACTCAGATAAGAGTAGTTATTATATTATAATTGAGCTAATTGAAATTTATAGAATGTCGATTAAATAAAAATAAGAAAAAATGTAAACCTTGACAGGGTCAAGCAAATGTTTCTGTAAAAATAAGCTTTGCATTTTTATTTTTAAAAAGGATCTTTAGGCCCGTTTCTCCGAAGCCGTAAGCGTATGTAAAACTAGGAAAACCACGAATAGTCTTAGATACCAAGTCCCTCTATGTGTTATGTGAAAATAGGTGAACGTTTTTTTTAAAAAATTTACATTTACCTAATTATTGATCATTTGAGTTGCAGCTATCATACCCTGAATCTCATGTAGACAACGCCAAAACCGGACCATTTAATCACAGAGGTGAGTTTTTAATAAGTCTCGGCACATTCTATATTAATTTTAATAACCTTAGATTTACAGTTCAACTCTTACCGTCATAATAATTATCACGATGTGACAGCCTGTATTGGGGATGTTACGAAGCTTCGGCTCCGGTTCCCATAAGAACGAACTTTCATTTATTTTCACAGCTTCGGTTCGGACATTGGCTCCGACGCTTTTAAATCGGAGATTTTAATCGGCGAACGAAACATACTCGCAGAAAATACTCGTAGCATCAAAAGCCTCCATCAGCCGTTATGAAAGGTGCTTCATCATGAATATCGTGTCGGGAATCTTATACACGCAATACCTCATCCCTCTCCTTTGATTACTAATGATTTGAATGAAGAAACATTTAGTGTAAACGTTAATATCATATATGCATATATTAGTATCGTTTATATTAATCATGTGATATACAGGGTGACTGGTGAGATATCTTCGATACTTCTGTGTATTGTTTACTGAGAAGTAATTATTAATATGTATGTCTTCTAATTTAAGTCATCAAGTCATACCATAAGTCAACAAGTTAACTATTAGACTCTTTGGTCGTTTACATGATGTCTTCAAATTCAAAAAAAAATCAAGGACAAAACTAGTTTACCTCATTTGTGGCTTCTTGGGCGCATCATCAGAGTTCTACCTGGTAGAGATGGTACCGTAAGACTGGAGAGAAGTCGCTGACTTCAAAATCAATCTAGGTGTAGTCCGACGAGCACACAACATCATATTATATAGTGTTGGCTCACAAAACTCATTGAAGAAACTTCAATGCGGGGAGTATATGGTCAAACCACTAAAGACGTGCCAATAATTGGAGCGCGTCGCGGGCGCTATCACTAGTGTTTAATTTATATAAGCACTAGCTGTTATCCGCGGCTTTGCTCGCGTAGTCTACTAATTCAATATTTAGCTCTCCAACACTGCTCGTTAACATTTTAAGATAAAATGTAGCCTATATCGCTATCCAAAGTTTCATCTTTTTTTTTAAATGTTAAAATCAATTTAGCAATTTTGCCGTCAAAACTGTTCATACACTTTCTCTTTTCTAATTTCACCTCAGATAAATAGTAGAAATACGTTATTGTTTCCACAGTTTTATCTGCACTTCGGCAAATCCTGTGAAATTGAACTGTATAGCAAGTTATGGAAACCTCTAACATATTTTTTTTTCGAAATTTTAGAAATATACATATCGTCTCTGAGGTCTAACCGTGCGTCTTCGGAATGACTTTTTGAGATCTTGGGTTCGATCTCCGGTCCGGGCAACAAAAAAAAAAAACAAATAGAAATTGTGAAGTTTCAATTTTCTACTAAAAGTAACGTTGCCACTTGCCCGGGATTGGATAAGTGCCCGGTTGGCTACAGGATTGTCATCTACCAAATTGGACTTAATGTCGTCGGCTAGTCGTGAGCGCTCTGGTTGCGCAGTTAGGCAGAACTTCGGGGATATCTTCAGAAACTCATATTTAGAAATTGTCATCTACCAAATTGGATTTAATGTCTTCAGCTAGTCGTGAGCGTTCTGGTTGTACAGTTAGGCCGAACTAACCCTTCGTTGATATCTTCAGTAACTCACATTTAGAAATTGTAGCAACAAAATTAAACTCTTCAGCTTTTTAATATTAGTATGAACAGATTCTGTGATAAATTTGACCTTGCACAGAAAAATGTCCTGGCATAGTGACGTGTCTACCTACTCTAAACGACGTCATTTGAAAACAATTATTGCTTTTGCGCATATTGCTTAAAAATCTTCGAGATTCATCAGAATTGCACAATAAAAGAGACTTTAGTGGCTCAACTGGTTCACCAATTAAAGTAATAATACCTTACCATTAGCAAAAGCCTGCGTTTCATCTTTGAATTTTAAGGGATCACAATGCTGATATTTTTAATCATTTTTACAATTAAAATCAAAGGAGTATTTTTATACTGTAACGTGTGGTCATAATATAATCCTGCATTAACAAAAACATTCCTATTAAACTTACTGAAAATAATTCTTCTATGAGCTTGACGCTGAGCGCTAGCTAATCTCCTCTCTTGCGTCTGTGTAAATATCTCCACATCCCTCAAAGATACTTAACGGTCGGTCAGCCTGTTCCGCAAGTCCGTTGAGTCTGTGTATGGAGTGACCATTGTCGAATGCTAGCAAGTGATCATAATCCACAAAAACACTATTCTTGCCAACATTTTTTTAGAGTTTCCCTCGTTTTTACCCAGGATTTTATCATCAGATCCTGACCTGGTGACCATGGGACCACCTCTAAAATATACCCTTTCAAACAAAAAAAAACGATTTTTCATACGAACATTCATCACCTCTTTTTACCCATTCTCGCTCACTTTTTTGTGATAAAAATTAGCCTATGTTCTTTCGTTTTTCATAAAGTGTCTAAATACAAAGTTTCACTGTTACAGCTTTAAAAATGACGAATTTCCATATGAACATTCATCCCCTCTTTTTTCCCACTCTCCCCTATCTTTTGCAATAAAAAGTAAAAAGTAGCCTATGTTGTTCCTTGGGGCCTATTCTATCTCTGTACTAAATTTCATCAAAATCGGTTCACAGGCTTAGGCGTGAGAGCGTAACAGACAGACAGAGTTACTTTCGCATTTATAATATTAGTAGGGATTTTTAACCAATTTTACTATGTTATGATATTAATATTTGCTGTTTTACTATGTGTATCATAATTTCTTTGTGTGTTTTTCGTTAATGATAAACTGAAGTACGTGGTTCATTGTTATAGACTTATGGTAAAAATTACTGTTAAATATTTTTCCTACGCAAATTGTGCTACCCCCGTTAACCCCCATAGGGGTTGATTTTCAAAAAATGCAGAGCATTATTTCAGTGTCACGCAAAATATTTCAAAAGAATTAAATTTTCCAGACAAAATTAGCCACCTCCTTTAACCCCTAATGGGGGTGAATTTCGAAAAACCCTGAAATACGTGTTTCATAATTTGTATTAAAAAGCATTAATTCAAAGTTTCATGCAAAAATGTGCAATAAAAATATTTTTCTCATACAAACTTTGCCCCCCCCTTTTAACCCTTTTAGGGGTTACATTTCCAAAAAATAATATGCCTATGTCCTTCTCATGAATTCAAACTATCTACATACCAAATTTCAACAAAATCGGTTGGGTTGTTTAGGCGTGAAAAGGTAACAGACAGACAGACAGAGTTACTTTCGCATTTATAATATTAGTGTGGATGACACTATAGTGCTGTAGTGACATTCAAACAAAAAAATGTTGTAAGCGCTTTAAAGTTATCAGACCAGCTACAAGCTTATCTATAGGTATCGTTACATTTAAAATTCACTCACGCATACTTAACGAACTTGGAGCTAACACAATTTCTATGGAAAACAGCATTGTTTTCCCTTTTTTCTAAATTTTATTCTAACGTTTTTCTACCCTTTTTTCAGTCGTCAAGTTTATAATTAACGTAATGTGGTTTTAAGTCTATGGCGAAATTTGTATTTTTTAAATTGTGTGACAAAGTTCGAAACATGTGAAAAATGCCAAAATATCCAGAATAACTATGAGCCAATTAAATGGTATTATCATTTGTCTTTAATTTAAGTCACTACTTTTACACGCAGTTTTTGTTTTTCTTGCTTTCTTTTCTTTAGTATTATTTTTATTTTTGGCACCGCTTAGAAGACTTTGAAGCGATGTTACAATTGCACCCTCAGGATTTTGTTTCGATGAGATTGTACCAATTTCACTTTTATTGTAGTCTCCGTTAGACAAAGATTCGAAGAGTTGAACAACAATACCATTTGCAGCACTTTCTATATTTTTGTTCCCGAATATAGCATCTGAGCCTGCAGGTTCGATTCTATTACCACCTGCTAGGATGTTCACCAAACCGTTATTGAGTGCAGCAGTTGGTAGAGACTGACTGGTATCGGCACTACCACCAAGAGTTTTATTGAAGGCCACACTAACCAAAACGTCAAATTTCCTTTCAAGATTTTTTTCGCCATCTGCAACCCAAAATTTAATTTAAGCGCAGTAAATAATCTTAGTTTTTTTTATTACCACGTTGTGATTTAATAATTCTTTTTTCCAAAGATTGTTAATAATGTCTTGATGGTGCATTATAAATTTTATCAAGATTACACTTACTCTTACAAAAATAATGTATTAAATGATATAAGCCACTAGACAGATCATGACAAATTTTAAATAAATATAATGTTCTTAGACAAGCAACACAAATTGAATCTAACCCCAAAAGTAAGCAATTTTCGTGCTTGTGTTATGAGTATTAGTCAACGATACTTAAAAATTCTTAAATAGATACCAGAATTAATTTAATAAATACCCAGGCACGACCAGCCTCGCGGTTGGTCTGTGTACGCTAGCCACTCGTCCATGTTTCGACTCGAATTCATGTTAGAACATGAACGTGACCTTTCCAAAATTAGTTCCGTATCGCCGCCGCATAACAAAGTTCAAAAAACAGACAGTTGAATTCAGCTTTAGAGCTTTTAGGACAGTTTATAAAATATGAATGAACAAGTAGGTAGTAGCTCAAATCAGAAATGTGAAATTTAAATGTTAGAATATTCTATCCCACCGCTAACGGAATATTTTAGTCATTTAGATAGCTAAATTATCCTACTACTAAAGCTAGCCAGATTAAGTTTTACATCTTATATGATATCTCATTTTGCGTGGTAAGAACACGGAGCACCATTAGAGCTGTTCCTGTTCGACATATTAAGACTGGATGGTTTACGTGTCCGGACCAAATAGGCGAAAATAAGTCTAATTTACCTGCTTCTTGCGATAACAGAGCTTGAACAGCTACGAAACACTGAAACAAAATTAAACATTCGAGAACAAGATACACATGAACATTTCTTTAGTAAATGATCCTTGCTTTTACTAGTTCAAAGGTGATAAAACTATATGGCTTAGGAACTTGACAAATCAAGAACACCAATAGTGTATATAACTTATTGAAAATGCTTCTAGTGCAGTTAAGCTAGTGCAGTCAGGCTAATCTCGTGGTGGGATTCTGCAACGATCAGTTCAGACTGGTACAGAGGAGGGCCCCACATCAAGTTTCCCTCTATAAAAGAAAATTATACTCTGTCAACATAGATAGCTTTATATATGTATGGCCTCAGTACCATACTTTGTAAACTAGACATAATTTGTAAGTTTTTTGAGTATTGGAGAGGCAAACCAGGTCGACTAGAGGTCTTTCAATGAATCTTGATGACACAGAATCATTTACAGAACAGACATAGCTATTTATCGTCGTTAGGGCAATTACAACTATAGTAAAATTCTTAAATAGAGAAATAATTGCTCTTATGACACTTATTTACAAAAATAGCTGGAAAAATGTCTATGACAACAGATAATGACCTATTTCATTTTTTTTCTCAAAATTGCTGCCAAAACAAGTAAAACTTTCCTAGATTAAAAACGATTGTCGGTAGAACAAAATTATGCTTAGAAAATACTAGTCAACTGAAGTTACTGTTTAAAGACACACGCTCAACTAACATGGGAGTACTTTATAGTACTTAGACTGCTATTGTTTATAATTTACAAGACTTACATGAACTGAAGCTAAAGTCATCAAAAACTATTTGCTATGCTGATGACATTACAATTCTATTTTTTGTAGAAAGTTGAGAAGAAAAAGGAAAGAAGTTTGTTGTGAATGGTGGCTTCAAGACAACTTTTAACACTAAATACCTACGAATCAAATCAGCCGAAACTCCAGTCATCTCAAAATTTACACCTAGTACTATCTAGTGTACATATTTGGCATTAATAATAGATGAAATTTGACTCACATGCAATAAAGCTAGTTGGCAGATGAATTTGGCACGTAGCTTTTTTAAAAGCTTTTATTTAACTTGCAATGTATGTAAGTATGTTTGTTTGGGTGGAATCTTTAAACTGAATTTTGAAGTAGATATCTTGAATCGCTTTAGCTGAAATTTTGTATACACGTTTAATTTGAATGACAATGCATGATAAAATACGTAAAGTGATTCTAAATTTAATAGGGCGGACCATCCAAGATGGCAGAATAGTTACATTTTAAGCACTTCTACAATATGGGTATCAAATGAAAGGACTTCTTGAAAGCAACTCGATAAATAGTGTGACGTGACGTCATTCTAAACCCAATATGGCGGACCACCTAAGATAACGAAAAAGTTATTTTTGTTTGCAATTCTACAATGTGGGTATTAAATGAAAGGGATTACACAAAATAATTAGAAAATAATGTGATTTAAATCCAATTTGGCACACTTTTGAATTTTTTTCGTATTTTTCTGTAATAAAAAAGTTCGATGAGAAAATTTCAAGCCTATATTGATGTGATTTAACTGGATGGACGTCATCAGCATTGGTCTGCAAACTGCAACCAACCTCTAGGACAAAAACAACTCTAAATCAAACCCGGAACTGTGTTTTGTCAGGCACAAGTAAGCAGACATAAGTGGCGCATTCTTTCAAACACCCAAGTCAAGATGTTGCATATATAGCTTCTAGCTAACCCTTCTAAGCAGAGCACTGAGCAGGTCGACAAGTAGGCCAAAATGACAAGCTTACTGAAGAGCTTTATTTTTGAACAAAATTAACTAGCAAATGACCTTGCAATAATGATGCGTTGAATGATACGAACAGACTAAGAAGTCAAGCAAGCGATAAAAAGTATAAAATAAATTAAAACAAAAAAAAAATTTTTAGAACAAGCTTTTACTTTTACTCTCTAAAAAGAAGGAAATAAAATATTTGTTTAAAAATATTAACTATGAACTTACAACCTCATTATACACAACTTATATGATCATAAAAGTTTGTTTCGGGATTTGCTTGTGTAAATAAACTTGTTGATCTTTGTAAGATCAATAAGTGTAAATTAATAACATTTCAATTTAATTTAATATTGATATTGGGGACAAGCTTTTATAATGATATAAGTTGTGTATAATGAGGTTGTAAGTCCATAGTTAATATTTATAAATAAATATTTTATTTCCTTCTTTTTACAGTGTATAAGTAAAAGCTGTTTCTAAAAATGATTTTTTGCTTTAATCTATTTCTATTAGACTTTAACTTCGCCTCTGTGGTCTAGCGGTTCAGTTATTGGACTTGACTGCATGAGGTCCCGGGTTCGAATCCCGGGTCGGGCAACAAACAGAAAATTGGGGTTTTCCAATTTTCTGATGAAAAAAAAATTTTGCTCGGGATTGGAAATGTGCCCGGTTGGCGATAGGCTTGCCACTTATAACATTGTGCGACTTAGTGTCTTCGGCTAGTCGTGGGTGCCCTGGTTGTGCCTCTGCCTACTTCTTCGGGGATATGGGCGTGAAGATAATTTATTAGACTTTACAGAAAAGGAGGAAGCTACATGTTCGACTTCTTTGTTTTCTTTATATTTGTTACCTACTCAATTTCTCCGTCATTTATGACCAATTTAAAAAAAAACATAATTCCGAAATCTAATAATAGATCCCACGCAATTCCGGGAAAACTATATCTTTTTGGTAAGGTACTTAGAGCATTGAAACCAACCTGGTTTTATTTAAATTTACTGCGATTAATTTATATGATCTAGATAAGGAAATAGAATATGTTTTATCCAGATTATTTCACAAGATTTAAATGTACTTACGAAAGTCAAAACAAAAATGTACTTCATATTGCCGACTAATAAAAAATTAACTATTTTTGTGAAGAAACTGTTTTTCAGTTTTATATCTCGTTGCAGTTGTTGTAACATCTACTTGTTATCTGAAAAACTAATTCAGTAAGCTATTACTGGAATTTTATGTTTTAAAGCAAAAGATAACGATAACCACTGGTTCTGCTTTTATTAAACCGTTTTCTCACGAGCGGCTGCAAAGTTTTTTTTTAAGTGTATTAATCACTCGGTTCTTCTAAGTACGGTAAGTTACAAGTTATAACCTCGGTTGTCTGTAGACACCACAGTTTTATGTGTGCCTGGTATCTCCTAGTTTTAAAGAAGTTCTTATTTGCGACAATTGTCAAAAAGCTTTTAAGCTTTTTAGCTTCCATGATAACTTGATGCTCTTTTATGAATTGTGTTTTCTAAAAATTCAAATTATGGTGTCAAATAAGACATTAAAAATAGATGTCCAAAGGCACGAAAGTCTTTTTGAGTTTCATTTTTTCCGATATAACAAAAAGATAAATAAAATAAATCATAAACGTGACTTATAAACTTGACCGCCTCGTTGGTCGAGTGGCTAGCGTACACGCACAACTACATGGACCAACCGCTAGGTTCGGGTTCGATTCCCGACGGGGTCAGACATTTGTGTGATGAACATTTAGATGTCTGCTTTTTCGGGTCTGGGTGCTTATTAAATTTATTGTGGTATCTATATATGTATTTCAATATATTAAAATCGTTGAATAACACCCACAATACAAGTATACAATTTGATCACTATGGGGTTAGATTCAATTTGCGTAACTTGTCCAGGGATATTTATTTATAATCTTTTCAAAACTCCTTCCACTATTCCGATCCGGTGGTAGTTTATAAAATTCCAATGCGCATAATGCGATTAAAGGTTTTTCTGATTCTGATTGTTTGCTTCCTACGAAATATCAACACCAATGATTGCAGCACTGGTTGCAACTGCCAGAAAAGTGGTCTCAAAATGAGGAGGTGCGATGAAGGGTGTTTACTTAGCGGTGAACGAGCAAACTCGTGTTTTCCTGGGGTTGACGTGGACTAGACTTAAATGGATCCAACCGGAGACATTGGCCAATAGATTCTCTATTTCAGACACAACTTTAATAATATGAATAAGCGTGTGTCCACCCGGTGGACTGATGATCTGGTCAAAGTCGCGGGGAGTCGCTGGTTACAAGCGGCTGGTGATCGTGACTTGTGGCGTTCTTTGGGGGAGGCCTATGTCCAGCAGTGGACGTCCTCCGGCTGATGATGATGATGTGTGTAAGATTCTTGCTATGTCAGGCAACTTGTTAGTGCCTTTATTCTATTGCAGTAGGTATTTTAACACTTTTTTATCTTCTTTATTACCTTAAATTTTTATTACCTTTACTCTTGATTATTTAAAGGTTTTGTCGTGTTTTTTTACATACTTGCCTACGCTGGGGGCTTTTAATTGTAGTTTTAATCATTCGTATATTAGTTTTTAGACGTATTTAATACATGTACCTTCTTATTGTTTTGCTTACTTTTTCTTCGAAGTAAAACATTTACGATCCTTCTATCAGACTTAGTCTTATCGACCATGTTTATGGACATTGACTTATTAGGGCCATTTGCTCGACTTTGGGTGAAATTTTATAATGACTATCAAATAAGTACATATTGATTAAACCCGAGTTAGAAGCGAACTCAGAGTTAAATATTTAACTCAGGTGCGTGCAAGTGGGTCTTAGTCAAAGACGTCTGTAACAATTTTGAAAATTCTGATTTAGTTAAAATTGTATTGCCCTTGTGATCCCATTCTCAGTAGGTCGCTTAAATATGGACGGTCAGTTGGAGAATAAGGGGCTTCACTTCTTATTGCAGTAGAAACCACCTGGAAAAGATGTTTTCTCTATTTTAACTCTGTTCGTAAGATAATTCAAAGTCCGTATGTAAAGAGTAAATTAATTATTATTTTGTAACTACTTTTTTTATACCTGGCAATACGATGAGAACATGTCACAATTTCTGCTAGGAGTATCATAATAAATATCAAATAATGATTCACCTATTAATTTTAAGGGTTACATTTTGCAAGATCTTGTAAAATTTGTTCGATTTTGTTTAATGCAATTTTTGCCGAATTTCACATACTTAATCTAGACATTAATTATAAACAACTAGCTGTTTTGGCGAACTTCGTTCTTTTTTTTGGAATGAATAATGTTTATATTTTTGGAATGACTAAGGTTTATACAACTTCACTGGGCTTTGTGGGCCAAGCAGAGTGCTCAGCCCGAGACATAATTATTTAGATGGATTCCCTACAACGCCAACAACAAGAGCTGTCTTCCGGGAAACCGTACCTCGACTTGGTGCTGCTTCTTGGTTGCTGGGTAGATTTGATGAAGAAGTTTTAATTAAATATTTGTACTCCACAGTATTGTAGAATATGTTGGTATTTTTTTAACACATTCTAACACACATATTCCGCAAATGAATCATTCTCATTTCATTTCAATGACATGTCATTTTTTGTCCCTGAAAATCTTCGCTGTAGGATGTTAAGGCTCTAGGGAGACTGACTACACTAAAGGGCTATTAATCCTGTCCTCATATGTGCAGACTAACTGCCTGCACAGTAAGCTACATCTGCTTATATACCTGAAAAAGGCAGAATTCAATTATCTCTTTGTTATACTTAACCTCATATTATTTCTTTGGAATCTACTAAAAAGTGAAAAATGTATTTAATTACCGTATTTCATACTAGGCAACCAGCGATCTTTGTTGTTTTTTCACTCATAATCTCTTCCTACCCTGCCCCTGGAGGCTTGACGTAAAATCATGTCTACATATGTAAAATTATCTATACGTTCAAATGTGTCTCTAGATAAGGAATTTCTAATCTACTACTCAGTATAAATTTTAGCCCAATTTACATTTTATTTTTTACTCCTCTTCCACGGAAATCCCTTTAGTGAGTAGGATAAAAACATCCTTTAAATTATCAAGGAACATTAAGTATATTATACTTAACTGCCAAATTTTGTTACTTTCGGTTCAGTAGATTCAGCCCGAATAACAGTTGGGACACAGGCAGACAGTGAGACAAACAAAAAATCTTAAAACGCTAGAAATTTGTTCTGCTGCTCATCTTTTGTCGCCTGCACCTACATTTGTTTTTGTAAGTATAAATATATTACTTTTTTCATAAATATATTATAAGTTCCTATAGGTATAGATGTCCATTATCTGTTCAGTATGTTAGTCATATTATTGTATTTTACCGAAGTTTTTTACCAATATCCACAACACATTCAATTAAAATCTCATGCGAATTAGTAGGGCATAGTATTAAGAATAATTATTAAAGAGAATCGTCCCAAGAACCGCTTGCATGATTTTTGTGGAATAAAACTCTTCTTATATTATCAGTTTTTGTTCCGAAACGTCCCAGTAACAAGAGACGCCTACCCTACTTTTTTAACACTTTCAAGGACACTACTCATTGGATCAAGTACCAAATGTGGCACTACTTTTTTCCATAGAAATTGAAACCACGTCTATAACTGTTGTGTCACGAAGTTCAAGATTCTATAACAGCTATCATGGCAGTACGTCTCTGTACGTAGGCGTACTGCCAATATGACTACATCAGATACAACGCTTATGTGACACTACGCCTTGGCACGTGACCGAAAATAAGCGTACTGTCGTTTATTATTGCTGCTCATATTGTGGATTTGACAGTACGTCTCGAAAATGATTTCGTCACTGGCACTAGAATCTTCTGCGGAAGGTTCAAAAGTTTTGTCGGAGTCATATTCACCTTCAACGTCAGAGAACGGATTATGACTGCCACCTGTCTCTTCTTTTTCAAACAAGGTCTTGGAGTTCTCGTTTTGGCGTGACCTTTTCTTTCTAATAGCTATCAATATGTAAAATACCTATTGTAACAAGTAGCCAGACCAGAAGCAACATAACAAGATTTCATTAGTTATACAACGTACAGTGAACTACATAGTTATATATAGCTATAAATAAAGGTTAGGGTGTACTAAAATATTTCAATTTCATCATAAAATAGATTCAATTATCTAAGAAACATTTTGTAAATAATTGGCATGGTATTATTTTACTTCAAAAAACCAAGAAAACATGAATCAAATACTAACCACAAATATCGCGTGGTGAAATTGTGCAGCCGCAAGCGATCGCCTCCTACTGTGACACTGCTCTAATGTCCGATCGCATCGCTATAGACGCGCATCGGCTATCTTCGTGGTGTCACAATACGATTACTATGCAAAAATTTACGCTGTATGTGTGTGCAACACATTTGTAGCTAAAAAATCGTTTGATGTGACAGTACACGAATGAAATCGATTGCGTTGTGACAGTAAAGACAGTACTTCATACAGACCCCAAGAAAATTTCACGCTTATGTTCGTACTAACATATAAATTGAAAAATATTTTAGCGTAAATGAGCGTTGTGTCATATTGCGATTTTAGTAAATCACGAAAATCGCCGTTCTGTCCCTGAAAGTTTTAAAAAGGCTTTGAGAAAGTAATCCAGTTTCTACTCTTAACTAAAATAATATAATCTAAGACAAACCATATTTAAATTTAAGTGAGAAAGGAATTCAGTTTTTATTCTAAACTAAAACATAACTCTCAGACAAACCCTATTTAAATTTAAGTGATACTTAAAATATCTTATCAAATTAGAAAGTAAAGTTCCACAAGCGTAAAATTTCCGCTCATAAATATACCGAAATAGAATACAATTATCGTTATTTCACTGCTTTTGAAATTCGAAGTTCCTTACAATTGGTTTATTATCATAGATCACTGTTATCAGTACTTTATTTAGAATATAATAAATACTAAATTTTAACAACAAAAATGAAAATAAAATTGTCTTTCGGCCCTTTTACTTCATTGAAAGAATTAATAGATACTTTAAAGATGATCATAGTCAAGACGGAAGACCGCAATTTGCATAAGCTTTTTTGCTATTACGAATAGAAAGCGAATATTTACCAGTTACAAATTATATCCACTGACGCGATATGTATGTTGCAGTTGAAGCACAAGTCACTAAGGCACTGAACGATATGTGCTGCAGTTGTAGCAAATCAACATTTTAGATGTGGCACTTTTGAATGTTTACAAGTGAGCTGGCTGAAGCTGACCTTAAATGCCTTGATAGATCTCCACTATAGCTACGAACCATTTCGTTTATGTCATTTTTCAAATAAAAAAAAATGCATCAAAAACTGTCTATCCTCTGAAGAGGTACCCGCGCCAGTGGATGCAGCTCCCACAGCCCCAGTAACTGGTGAAGGGGAGGACACCGTGTAGTTTAAGTTGGTAGGAGTCCGATATAACCCGCTGCTTATTATTGTATTTCGGTTTTATTTTGATAATTGAGTGAATGGATTATTTAGAATAAATATAAGAAATGCACACGTAAAACAACTTTTATATACTTACCAGCAGTAGTATAATATCTCTGGTATGTGTTATCGCAGATAACAAATGGTCAAGTGAAAGTTACTTAATCTGCACATGGTTTCCAATAGATGGCTCTACTGACTACAGTACAGTTAATTTGATTTACTACTACTGCAGTCTTTGATTTCACTTTTGAAATTGCGAGGTCTCTGAATATCAAAGATATTATATTGAAAAACTTTTTATACACTGTTGTGCGATCCTAGATAGCGCCATCTTTTGACAATGAAGCAAAACTATTTTGAGTGTTGATGTTACAGTACCTTTAAAAAAATACATTACGATTTCGTTCAAACCAATTTTCGGTGGAAGTTTACATTGTAATTAATATACATTACACATATTTTTTAATTTTAGCATTCTCATATATTAGAAGTTACAAGGGGGCTGGGGGACGTAGATGTACTTTAGCGGTATCGTCGGCGAGGCCAGGTGGGGAGCCCTTGGCATTGGAGGATGTGAAGCGCATACCCCATTCCCCATTGGCGTTGGAGACCACGTTAGGGTGGTGGAAGAAGCCACCTTCCCTGAGTAAGCGACGATGGAGGCTATCCGACAGGTCCTCCCAGGTTAGATGTGGCCGTTCTAGTCGCTGACGTTCCGACTTCTGCAGATGGATGCGACATAGGAAGCGCCCTCCGCCTATCAGAAGTGTGAATCACGCTGGTGGAGTTCTCTGCTTGGAAATCACAGCGGCGTACTCTCTCAGGTGTCGTTGGTGAGAATGTCGCTGCCGAAGGCCGCTGCTGTTTCGCTCCTAGTCGGGAAGCGGGAAAGTCATCGTATGGTTTGTAGTTGGTTTGAGTCCAACATAACCTGCTGCTATTCCCCTAGAGCGACGACTATCCGTTGGGATTTCCTATACGAGAAAAAAAGAACTGTAACCCCAAAAAGGTGCCAGCAGAGTCCCCAAAAGTGCCCATGCGGTGGCTCGAGAAGCCCCAGAAACTTATTATTTTTCTTAATAAATGTAGGCAAACATACCGACAGATACGTCCCTCTTAGTTTTGGTCGAAGGTGAGTAATAAATTTGAAAACAAACTTTTCCTTTTAATGAGTTCAGATCGTGGTTGTGTTCGTTGATATATTAAGTTTTTTTGTATACACCTTTTGTAAGTAGTAATAGCTGTTCCGGCGCACTTCGTTTCACCCGTTTTGTTTTGTATGGGAAAAATGATAATCCTGTTTTTTCTTGTTTCCTCGCACCAGAACGTGGTAAAAACTTTCCATCTCCTAGTTCTAAGATACCTCCCCATCAATTTTTAATCAAATCGGTTCAGCCGTTCTTGAACTAGTAATAGTGTGAATAACACAACTTTGTTTTATGTAAAATATAATTAAGTCATTCGGTAATAACTAAGAATAAAACTATGTTAATTCGTACCATAAAAATCAAAATATTTAAAACTCCGATATCTTTTTTACGGCTTTCCCCATAGAAAATAATGTAGCTTGTAGACTCAGGTACTAACACCTAATTTTAGCCATAATCTTTTCGCAGGATGCTTCAACTAAACTGCAGACTATTTTAAGTATGAAGATCTGTCACAGTGTTTTACAACAAGCTAACGTTAAAAACTGTAGAATCTGCCGGTTTGATTTCCTGTTTCTATAACAATGAATTTACGGCGTTGTCTTCGCTAGGCTGTAAATTTTTTGTTTGAAAACTAGAACTTTGCACAACGCCTCTACTTGTAACTAAGAGAACTAAATTTTAGGCGTTATCAAATTCCCGAACGCAATCTATTGCTACTTAGGGTAAAGGCAAAGGTGGTACTAGAAGTACAAATAAAATATAGTGAGCAAATACTAATATATCTTTATAAGTTTATGTAGTAGTTAATCAACTGTTACGTCGGCATTCAGTCCACCTGCGCCCACATCAACCGACATACCAAACCCCACCTGACCATTGCCCGCACCCGCAGCCGCACCTTGCGCACCGACTAAATAATAAAAAAAAATTTGATTAATGAATGAATATAGTGTAAATTGTAACTTTTTTATGACACTGGAAAGCAAATGTACGGACAGATTTCCTGATGGTAAGAAATTCACGCCGATTTAAGACAACGAAGTCGGTAATGCTGAGTTGTGAACCCGAGGCCGGGATGTTAGCAACGAACTAAAGTAAATTTACCGGCTACCTGATTAACCGGTTATCTTCCGGCTCGGAAAAATAGGTAAGGTGGTGGTACCAATCCGAGAGAGTCGCTACGATACTCATCCTAGTCAGATGTATTAGTAAGCCTGCAATGGAGCCGGGCCAACACGGGGAAATAAATTTTATTTATTTGCTGAATATGTGTTGCTTGTTTTGTTTGCTGTCTACTTTATTTATATTATTTATGTTTATGCATTGTATCTATAATTATTCTATTCTTAATTTATATAATATGCTATGTAGTTATATATTACTGAATTATTTTATTAATATGTACAATAAAATTCAAATTTATTTCTATTATTCTATACCTACATACTTGATCTCTGTTAGCCCAAAGGTTGACTGGGAGAGAAAGCATTTAGCATTAAGTTCGCCTTTTGTACTCACAATTTTTATTTGTGTACAATAAAGTTTAAATAAATAAATAAATGTGTAATAAAAGATACTTGTTTATACCAACATATTCTACTACATTGTGGTGTGCAAATATTCTTGAAATTTTATAAATTGATTATTTAGATTTATAACACATTATCATGTTTTAATCTTTGAAAAAAAAAACAATTAAAATGTGATTAGTTTTAATCCTAACTACCATAAGCTACCTAAACTCACAAACCGTTGGTAATATCCGTTGTCGCTAGTCATAAACGCTATAATATCTATTTGCTATTTTCTTCCACCGCACTTGTTTCCCTTCTACTAGCATCACGAGAACCGTCTATAAGCAAAATCTAGGTGCACTAACACTTAGGAGTGAATGCCAGTTTCACATGGACGCCGCTCCCGCTTTATCTCCAGCGTCCCACCCACTTAAGGGTCAGATTTGACCAAAGCAAAACCCTGATTTCAGCTTCAGGTTCCATTGCTCTAGTACCATTTATGACTACAGACGACAAGTATTTCTTATCGTCAGAAAATACATCAGTTTACTTTATTACTGAAAATACATGCTATAATATAAAAAAAAGTACTAGAGTCTCACTTACCAAGCTGAACGGTGACCATAGCCATGAACTGAAAAAATAAAATGTTTAGAAAAGAGTTCAATCCCAATTATCCTGTTTGAAAACTACTAAATCAACTTCCTATATTACAATCATATTAGCATGTAGGACTAGACAACGTCTATCGGCTATAGAAGATGTCCAGTCCTAAATATGAATATCGATTTTATTTACTATTTTTTGACCAAGGGAAATGCTACAGCTATTTTAATTATGCGCTTAGGCTATATTCGTCAAGCTTCGGAAATCCGAATCTATTTTAAATATATCTATATATAGTTGTTATTACATGATTAATCATTTCGCTTAAATATAGACTAATTAGGTCAGCCAATTTAAAAATAAAAGTATAAAAAGTGTAAAGCCGAAGCGCATATTTCAAACAGTAGTACTGTATATGATTTAATAAATAAGAAGGAACATTTTTTTATACACTACTATTACGCAAATATGACATTCGTAATACTTTCCTTAACACTATGTTACAAAATTGCAGCGTCTTCCAAAGCATATATACACATACTAGCTGACCCGGCAGACTTTGTTCTGCTATATTTTTAATGTTGTATTAGTAAAAAAATTGAAGTGTGTCACCCTCGTAACTTAGGAGTGTGAAAAATAGATGTTGGCCGATTCTCAGACCGACTCAATATGCTTTCAAAAAATTTCATGAGAATCGGTCGAGTCGCTACGGAGGAGTTCAGTCACGCGCACCGTGACACGAAACTTTTATATATTAGATATATTTCACAAAAAACACTTACCAAATTTAAAAGAATGAGTACAAAATCCATCTTAATGTAAACACCCTGGAACTAAACAATTTGTTTACATAATGATAATTTCTGATCAGCTAGCATGAATTTATCAATTCGGTACATATTTTGCTATGATATTGGAAGACAAAGAAGCAGACGGATTTCCTGATATTAAGAAATTCACGACGTCGGAAGACAACAAAGGTGGTAATAACGCGTTGCCGACCTGAGGCCGAGATGTTAAGCCTTGAGCAAAAGTAAGTTAACGACTACCCTAACCTCCTTTTACCGTCTTTCATCGTCGCCGTCACTGACACTATTATTATTGTTGTCATTTGCAAATACCTAAATGAAATAAAAAGAACTGGTTTAAACTTTTACACCAATAAAAATAAAGACTTTTGCAATTATATCGTCTCCTCTCATCAATGAACTAGAAAATGACGATGAAATATGCCTGGAATGCCAGCAACATGTTCATATAAAACATTACATTATTAATGTCTCGGGTGATGGGTTATTGTTACCATCAGTAATTCCTTCAGTCTGTTTGTTTAAAACATTCTTACCTTAAGATACGGAAACAATCAAACACAGTACGAAACAAAAAACAACTGAAACCAACAAAAATGTAAATGAATTTGTCACAAAATATTTTCGAAATACTATTTATAAGAAAATGATTGCGGCTTAAAGTATAAAACGCTGTAGAGTGGCATTAAAGTTATTCTTGTAGAATATAAAGAGGAATAGTGAAAAAGAGAAGAGAGAAATATTAATAATGAGAAATGAGAAAACAAAAATAGAGAAAGGGAACTTTAAACTGGTTTAAGATACTGGACTAAGCTTTACAACTGTGTGATTCCGAAGACATTTGTTACCTCGCACAACACCTTTGTGGAATCAGTTACCGAGGGCGGTATTCCCAAACGAATACGACTTAGGAACCTTCAAGAAAAGAGCGTACTATTCTTATTCCTGAAAGGTCAGCAGCGCACCTGTGATAGTGCTGGTGTTGCGTATGTCCGTGGTTGTGCCCATTTAACTAGTAATTCACCCCGAACTGAGACCTAGCGAGGAACCAATAGATCCTTAAATAATTCCAATATTCCATCACTGACCTGTTTACATTTTTTTTCTCGTAGCAATTGTATCAGTTGTGTTGGAGTAGTGCGTAAATAATAAAAATACATCATTCTTTTGCTGCAGTCAGTTCAAACATACAGTTAATGCATTTTCCAATGTAAATTAGAGTACCTATTTATGTTTACTACTACAATGAGAAATGAGAAACCTATTGTGATTTATTATTGTCTAGTATAATATATTCTATTAGGAGCACCAGAAAAGGAGGGGTATTTGTTCTTTTTGCAGGTTTATGTTACTTATTCCCAGTGTTAGTCCGTATTAGCTGAGTAGAATATGACATCTGCCACGTAAGTCGTAAGAGGCGTAAAAGTTTTTTAAGTAAAGGTTATTTACAAAAAGGCCACTTGTGATAGAGTGTCTTCTTTCGTTTTGGACGTAAGTTTGCCGGTAGGTAGATTTGCACAATCGGCCCAACATTCCGGCCGTAGGACAGTGACGCAGCTATAACATCTATGGTGTCTATAGGCCATGGTTATTTCTTACTATCAGGAGTATGCTCGTTCGACTACTTATCATTTAAAAAAAATATATTTGTCTATTAGGAATAAGATTTTTCTTTGTAAGGTAGGTCATGTATAGAAAGTTTTCAAACGCATAAGATTAGTCGAAACTATACCAAGTTATATAAATATTTAGTAATGCGTATTGTTGTGTATAGCTAGATCACGTGGTTATAAATATTTTTCATTTCATTCTTGTTCTTAAACATTAAAAGTTTATTGATACCGAAATACCGTCACGACACAGTCACGAAAACATCACGACATTGTCACCAATTCCATCACCTAAACTGTCACAATCCACATTGTCAAGACACTGTCGTGATACTATTACACCTAGAGGACAGGCACGAAATTGTCAACAGCAACGGCTATCTCACGGAACAGTCAAGACACCATCACGACATTGTCACCAAAACCATCACAGTACGACATCGTTACCGGCACTGTTACGATACAGTCAAGAAGTCATCAGACCATTACATCATGCCATCGTCTTCTCTATCACTGTGAAGACACCGTCACATCACTATCACGAGCCCATCGCGACACAGTCACGACTAAATTACTCTTTTGCCTGTTACTCAACTTTGATAGGATCCTTACACGAAATAATTATCCAAGATTTATTTTTTCAAATCATATTACCATTTCGTTTTCAACGTCATGACTTCGTCACCATCAACACGGTATAGTTAGGATATTATCACAAACACCGTCACTGTCAAGACGTCATTATGGGACCGTGTCACGAAATCGTCACGATATTATCACAACACCGGCACGACATAGTTGCCAACTCTGACATTATTGCCGTCACGTTGGCCGCTAATGTCATTAAGTATCGATATATTTGTCAGTACTACTACTATGATTTAAGTTTTTTTTGTACCATGGATTTATTTGTGTGACTGTTACTCAAAAACTATGTACAACAGAAAATTGTAAAAAACAGTTTTAAAATGCTTTAATCAGACCGTTTTATTTGATACCTCAAATGAAATAATTGTACAAGATTTATTTTCCAAACCCTCTACGTAACCCCATCACCCATGTTCGAACTTAAAAATTGTATTATGTATATCTACACACCTTATACAATCATTAAGGTCGGATCAAAACTGCACACGTGATTGCCGAACAAACATACAAACATATAATTGCAACCCCATCTGAACAAAAAGACTTTCACTCGATTCACTCGGTCGGTCAATTATGAGATATACATGGAGTGAGTAAATGTAGTAATAAATTTAAAGTCGTTGCTAAAGATGGAGCAGAAGTAAAGAAAATGGGTTTCTATTGTATCTATGCAATTATTTAAATATTTCGGATAGAGATAATAGATTACGTAGCTTCAACGCCAAACTCTATTCCCCCATACAGAATTCGTTTTCTAAATTGCACTTATTGAAGCAAATTTGAAAACTTAGTCATGTCACACTACTGTAGTTGTATTCCCTGACATCCTTGTCGCATGGTCATGAACAATCAAACGCTTTTCACCTTTGTAAACAGTTGTCTACGTAACCGCTTCTTAAAAAATAACCTTAATAATGAATATTTTAATATTTAAACATATGTAACTAATCAAACATTTATTTTGTTACCCTTATAAAATGAATGTTTGTACATAGGCCTAGTGCTCTAACTCACGGATTACGTAGGAACTCAAGTTTCATCCCTGCAAAAGGTCTAGGTCCCCTGAGTAGAATCGAACATTTTGCCTTTCTGTCTTGCATCTCGTAATTGGTGAAATAGGTTTGATTTCGTCATTACCAACAAGGTCACAGGTGGAAGAGTACTACTCATCACAAGCAAAGTACAAGTACTACTATCTAAATTATGTGCTTCGGCTTTACACTTTTTACTCCTTTTACACTTTACACTTTTATTTTAAATTAGCTGCCCTAATCTAAATTTAAGCGAAAATATTAATTAAAAAAAAAGTATCTTCACGCCCATATCCCCGAAGGGGTAGGCAGAGGCACAACCAGGGCACCCACGACTAGCCGAAGATACTAAGTCCCATAATGTGATAGGTGGCAAGCTTATCGTCAATCGGGCACGTTTCCAATCCCGACCAACACTTCTTTTTTATTAGAAAATTGGAAGAATCCAATATTCTTTTTGTTGGCCGACCCGGGATTCGAACCCGAGACCTCATGCAGTCAAGTCCAACACCCGGACCGCTCGACCACAGAGGGAAAAATATTAATTATGTAATAACAAGTCTATATAGTTATTTTTTAAAACACATTCGAATTTCCGAATCTTGACGGTTAAGTATAGCCGAAATGCATAATTTAAGTAGTACTACTATTAGGGGTTTTCTGTGTTGTTAAATAATTTTGATTTTAATAATAATAACATCTTTATTGTAGACAAAACGATAACTCGATCTAGCAAGGAATCATTTTTAGAAAATGTCATGTTATTCGTGCTTAAACTGAAAAATATGACTCTTCCTGAAATCTATTGGCGAAAAATAATACAATTTTTGTGAGGAATAAAGTTGTTCCAAAGTTGTTCCAACTTTATAGTATATGGCGTTGTAAAGTGACATGAAGTCAATGAGTGTTTGCTAAGAAATTTTATATTATTTTTGTAAAAAAACGCATATAAACTAAGCAACAACTTAAACGTAAACTTATTTTTTTATAATAACAAAAAGGAGGCGTTTGAGTAGTCCCAATTCAAATTATAATATATAAATTGAAAGTTAACTCTTCCTGACATCTATTGGCGAATAACAATACTATTTTTGTGAGCAATAAAGTTGTTCCAGCAGATGGCGTTTTTAAGCAACACGAAGTCAATGAGTGTTTGTTTTGAATTTAGACTAAGAAATTTTATAATATTTATGTCTTCTTAATGCACGTGTTCACTTTAAAATGCCTAAACTATCTTGAAAAAAACGCTTATAAACAATCTAACTTCACGAAGCCGCTACTCGTCTCAAGAACAACTAGAAGAGCATCGTCATCAAACTGATCAGAATTCTCAAACTTCTCACAGTGAAGACTCATTTCAACTCAAAACCTCGCTTTGAAGTAGCTTACTCAGGTATTATTTAGCACTTTTCCCTGCACACATTCTCCTTTCCATATGCGCGGTTTACCTTCCATCCCTACTAAAAGCACAACCAATATATACAATTTCATTCCATTGTTCTAGTACTGCATCATCAACTAAACCTAAAACATCCGTTCTGTGGAACAAAAAAAAATGTGCAAGCTCCGTAACATCCCTAGTGAAGACTTTAATATCGTGTTTATTTTTAAGACGGCACTACTAAAACTTCAAATCTGAGGCAGTTTCATTGAAATTAATACAAAATACGGCGAGACATACTCTGTTAAAAATTCGCCTCTGTGATCTAATGGTCCGATGTTGACGTTGACTACGAGAATCCGGGTGTGGTGCCTGCTACTCAAATTATGTATGCTCAACTTTCCGACAGCAACAACGTTGTCAGGGATTTCACCTATTTTCACATATCATATTGTGGGACTTAGTATCTACGACTACTCGTGGTTGCACTAGTTTTACTCTGCTTACGTCTTCGGAGATACGGGCGTGATTATCTTTTTTCGAAAATTTCAATTTAGCTTTTTATCATATTAATATACATACATTTGCTTAACCCTTTTAGGTATAAATACATTGTTTTCATTTCTCTTTTTAATTACCATTCTACTCGTATTATTATCGTAATTAGAAGCACAGGAATAGTCAAATCTATTAATTATGGCGATGATGCCGTCACCGGTGCCGACTAATGAAAAGAGCCTTTTATATGGCAATATACATTCATTCATTTAAGCATCTCCAGCGGCTGGACCAGTACCGGTGCCAGTGCCGTGCCGGTTCGGAAAAGGTAAGTCTAAAAACATCTATTTCTCAGTATATGCAAAAATTACACATATTATATCTTTTGACAGTTTTAAAAAAAAGTTATTTTATTTTTGATAATTTAAATGAGTAAATAATTTAAATTATAAAGTAATTTTATATCTATAATATAAAAATGAATCGCTAAATGTGTATAAACGCATAGGTAACTTTCGAACGACTGCACCGATTTGGCTGATTATTTTTTTATTGTGTTAGTTATTATCAGGTGAAGGTTCCTATGAAGCGAAAAGCCGGGAAAATTGAAAGGAAAATGTGACAGCTAGTTCTACATAATATTATAATATGTGTTCGTAAGTAAGTAAAGTTATTGTAATATTATGATCTGTTTATATTATTTTACATTATAATATTCCCCTTTTGAAGCCTGTATATCTAAAGGATTTCCTTAAGAAATAAGCTTTAACAATAATAAAGATTTTCTTAGATTTTTGTGTGGGTTTGGATTGCAATCAGCAAACGGTTCGTTTGACGAACTGCGTCTGTAGATTTAATGGAAAAACAGACTGGAGTCACGATAATACTCATGTAATATGCGGTATGTTGTGTACAGTATTCTAAAAAAAATGTGTGTGTGTGTGTGTCAGCTACGAAGCACGATTGGAGTTTACTCCTTTCGAAATGTATCTTGCAGCACACATGTCTCCTACAGCAGATTTAGTTATGTTAATTGTTCTTAAATTAGTATCATCGCAGACATTAGAAGTGAGATTCAAATACTCAGTATTTTGATAGATAGCGACTCCTGCACGGAGACTATGAAGTAGCGCGCAGGAGGAGATCCCGAGAATGAGATACGCTGTGTAATGTATTCCATCTCATTCTTTTACACGTTCAATCCTACAGATATATATGTTTGTATCTTTCTACGTAACGCCTCAACTTTTTGTGTTACACTTGATTTTACTCCTCATAAAATTTCCGTACCGGGCCTTATAACTCAAATCGTTTCTTAAGGAGTTTACTCCAAAAGGGATTCGGTATCTGCACGACTGACGATAGGCTTGCCACCTATCACAATGTGGGACATTGTGTCTTCGGCTCTTTGTGGGTGCCCGCCGTACCTTAGTGGATGCGTTTACGACTATGCGTCTCGAGGCTGGTGTACACTTGGTACCTGCGTGGTACACACAATTCGCAGTTGCGCTGTTGTGACTAACGGTCGATGTATTGGCGTATTTGCTATTTTGTAACAAATAAGTAAGCTTTCGATTTGTGAATGCTATTTTGGTTTTATAAGTCAAAAATAACTTAATGTCATGACAAAGAACTTGCCATGCCATGAACATTGCCATGGCAAAGAACAATTGTATACTTGTACTGTTTTTGAGCATCACGTGGGCTGTTAAGGATTGATTTTAATAACATTTAGTAATACAAAACACATGCATTTTTGTTAAACTTTTACTATGTATTCATTAAACGATTCTTACTTGCTTAAAGAAAATACAAAATTAACAGTCACAAAATTCAAAAAAGATGATATAGTTATAACACTGTAGACGCGTAGCCCTATAGCTTGTTGACCCACTGCTCGGTTGTAGGTATTTATTTTACAAAGTCGAGTTTGCTGCAGCTGCATTTTACATAACCGTGCGGGAGTGTTCCTTATTGTTTTTATTTTTGTATAAAAATAGTTATGTGGATTACAGTATACATCTGACAAGTTCAAATTTCGTAGTTTTAATTTTTTCGGAATAAGCTGGGTGTGACGAATGGAGAGATGGATAATTCGAATCTAGGGATCTATTTTTATCGATATAGTACCGTACCCTGAAAATGAAAAAGAAACACAATTATTATAACTGGTGTTTTATGTTAGTACCCTTCTGGGCTAAGCACAAACTTTCATTTACTAGCGCCAGAGCATGGCCAAATATCATCTAAATATATTTCAGTGTAGATATGTAATTCTTCATCACTATGGTGTAATCTAGACTATGGGATGTGACAACCTCTTCCTACGGCATAATGTCCTTATGTTCATTTGTTTTTCCCTTCTTGGAGGGAATCCCATGTGTAGAATAAATTTCGTGAAACCTTTGCTACTTTTAAGAGACAATTGTAGGTTAAATAAGTAATTACTATTTAACCATATTACCTGTTCCTACAGCTGTTATAAAAACAGAGACATATCTGTAACGCATATGGTGTTCATAGACCTCGGTCTCTTTACCATCACAGAGCAACTAGTTATAAAGAACTTAAGGTCTCTACGGAAAAACACCTTCAGTTAAGGGGATTTTATTCAGGAAATTCTGTGCTTGAGTGATGAATTTACGACACAGAAGAAGTTACTCATAAGTAAGGAATACCCCATTTTGTTCCTTTTATTTAGAAGGGTAAATCGGTTTAATGCATAAAGCTACCGAATTTCAATTGTTTGGTCCTTATAGTTTGGGAATAAAGTGCTTGATGGACAATCAGACGAGAATGTTGGAACTAAAGATTGCGTTTTAGCCATTGGACAACACTCTACAAAACTCTGGAAACGACTGGACTGCAACTTACCGCATGCCAATGCGCCATGTACAAGGGCCACTATTATAGCCTGAAAAGAAAGTAAAGGCTTAGAATGAAACAAAATTACTAGTAAATAATTGAACTGACTCCAAATATTTTATTACACCGGCGCGATTCAATAATCATTTTTATTTGATCGTATGGGATTTCGAGATGGTAAGAGATTTTATTAACATCCCACAAGTAGTTTTAAGTTATAAAAGAAGTTTTTTTAGGTTCAAAGATATCAGGAAAGTGATGTTGGACTCCTGTCTAATTTGCAGTTTGATCAGATCCTACTTTTCAGGAGACCTTCTAAGCAGTCCAAGTAACTTACTGCCTTGCGCGTGTTCTCAAAAGTTGTAAATTTTCGGCCATCTTAGCGATATCGTTATTGATGATGTATACTTTATACTTAATTATTTAAGTCGGTCTATCCGCTTTCGAGTTATTTTAAAATTAGTACCATGTTTTCTATTATGAGTCATTTAGTTCAATTCCCAATTTTGGATGGAAAAACTGGATGTGGCTACTGCTAAGCTTTACTACTTACCAGGTCCAATAGAATTCGTGAGAAATCCATCTTAAGCTTTAGATCCTGGAAATAAACCATTACATACATCACCTTAAATCTATACTCCCAAAATAACATGTCCTGACTGACTGATTCATCATCGCCCAGCAAAAACTGTAAAGTAACAGCCATGAAATTTGGTGAGTAGGGTCGTTTTATTGAGTAGATATCCGCATACGGAATTCAGAAAATTCTACCCCTAAAGAGTGCAATAGGTAGGTTGAAAGTTTGTATGGAAGTTCCTATAAATGTGGTATAAAAAAGTCTTTAATTAAAATAACATTTTAAATAATTCAGTAAATATATTAACTGCCACACGAGCAAAGCCGAGTAACTGTCACAAATCGAAATCAACCTCGTGGATAGTCAGTGGCGTCAAGGGTGTACGTTAACTTTTTCACCCAAGACGTAGTTACACATTGACTCAGACAATGGCTTCACCTATTATTATGGTACGAGACAGTTCAGCACACGGCTCTCCCGATAGTAAATGACAACGGAAGCTTTAAGACACCGTAGATGTCTCCTGCGTAATGTGCAAATCTAGCATCAGGACGATAACATGTTAGAGTATTTTTATCGCACGGCAAGAATTGGAAAGACAGTGGTTCGCTGCCCGAATAAAAAACGATCTCAATGAATTATTGCTAATATTTCGCCGTCCGGTATAATTTTAACACACACAGCCATGTACATACACGCAAGCACGCAAAGAAACAGACAGTTTAGTTTAGTAGTTTATTTAGTTTAGTTACCACGAATCATGCATGCGCCTCTACCGTCAAATTTGACAGAAAACAGCGAAATGAGCCAAAATCACGTCGCAAGCGTTCACTCATCAGACTCATAGAAAAACTGCTACAGTCTCCTGGACTCGCAAAAACTACGGAGTTACTCACGGTAAATTATTTTAACAGGTAACCCTTTTGATGTGAAAGAGGCTGTCACAAAAGACAACGAAAGAATATTGATTAAATTCTGATCAAACACTGATAGTTCGCAGATATTATGTAAGGTAGGGCTATTGTTGAACGCAACTTAATGACGTGTGATTCTTACCTAATCTGCTTATTCTTCTTTTTATACTTGTACTATTAATGTTTTGGAAAATTCTTACCTTAAAATATGAAAGCAGTTTATTACAAAGCAAGGAAATTTACAGAAATGTGAATGGATTAGTCAAAATATACGGTTATATATAGAAACAATTACGGCTTAGAGCATGAAATACTATAAAGTATGTGCACTAAGCAGTTACGACCCTGGAATTATTATTAAAGGAATAATAGCGTTAAAAAACTAATCAAAACAGAAAAATATGCATGTTTTGATATGGCTTGTCATTTTTCGTATCCGTGGCAAAGGAAATGGACAAACTTTATAATAAAAATATTTACGCAGACTTAAGGCGTTAAGTACCAATTAAAAAGGTTGAACCAATATAAGCTGGTTGGATGTCGACTTATAAATGGATAAATAAATAATTAAAAAAACTATCACTGGACAAGTTCCACAAATTGAATCTGATCCCAAAGCTAGGAAATTGTATGCTTGTGTTCTTGATGCTAGTCAATAAATATCATACTTAGAAATACTGAAAAATATACCAGAACAAATTAAATAACCACCTAGACCCATAAAAACAGGCGTCCAAATGTTCATCACACAAATACCTGTCCCCGACGTACATCAATCCTTCGCATTTAGTTGATGGAGTTAGACGTGTACGCAAACTCCTCGAACAAAGTGGCTGTCAATGATTAATTAAGTGTTACTTTGTGAAAATTAATTCTAAAAGCTGTAGAATAAAACCTTCATGTTGCTAATTTCGCGGAAGTTGTGTCATTATTGTGGTGAGAAAGTCTTCTGTTGAATGACACAAAATGTGACAAGCCTTACAGATGTTCCTATCGCCGACCACAGCGACCAGACCACGAATAAAACCAGAGCTTGGGAAACAATCCAAACTGTCACCTCCTTGGTATGTGACAAACTCTGATAATAAACCTAACACTTCATCTACACAAAAGTTTGACCACAAAAGTCTGGTGTTTAGAGGTGACTTTTGTTTCTTGTAATTTGGAGATCCGTTTGCTTGTTTGAGTTCATATCATTAAATAAAATTAAGGTAAACAAAGCTTCCTGCCAGAATATTAGCCTAGCAAAGTAAATTATTTGCCTGCCCGTATCCCCGAATGGGTATGCAGAGGTACAACCATGGCACTCACGACTAGTCGAAGACCTAAGTCCTGCAATATGATGGGTGGCAAGCCTATCGCCAACTGAGCGCATGTCCAGTCCCTGGCAAAGATGTTTTTATTTAGAAAATGAAAAAACACATCTGATTTTTGTTGCCGGTACTATGAACCTCATGAACTCAGGTCTAAAATTGGATTGATAGGTCACAGAAACGATATTGTCTTGGTGGATAGCAACACATGAGTAAGTTACATCAAGAGGTCATAGAGTTCAAAATTCTGTTTGTGTTGCGAAGCCAGTGAACTGATGGGAAGGCATTTACCAAGCACCGAGGGTAAAGTGAGGGCCCATGTTTGCAAGTGTTTAAGTATGCGCAGTGAAATCTAAACCAAGCAATAATCTAAGATATGTTGATGATCTTTTAAAACATGTTTTCCATGTGCTATTTTATATAAGTGAAATATAATTATTGCAGTATTGTTATCGATCTGTATATATAAGGGCTTAAAATTACTGTGTCCGTCCGTTGAAGATATTCCAAAACGAACTTTACGACATGGTGAAAACATCGACAGTTAATGGAAGTTTGTGCGAATCTGAAGCTGCTAGGCGTATGTATCCATTTGCTTTTTAAGTTTATCTGAATGACAAATTTTGTACAAAAAACTGGATTTAAAGGTCATTCTATGAAACGTCTTAAATTTTGATGTTTATGTTATAGTTTTACAAGCAGAAAATGTTCCAAAAGTTTTATCTTCTTCTGTCTTTATCTATCTCCTTAATCACAGTTTCAGACACTGAATCGAATACTGAATCTGAGTTTGAGTCTGAATCGATTTCTAACCAAACAAAGTCAACAAAAAACGTAAGGTTTAAAGGCATTTATTCTTATGAAGACATACATTAACATCACTTACATGAAAATATGGGAGAACAGAAGTAAACAAACTGACTGTCGTAATTTATGTAACATGCATAGGTACAAACACGGAAATAAATCGAGAGACATCCAACAATACGATATCATTATCTATCATCATCACAAACAAAACAAATCAATAGTGGATACAGATCCGAGTAATGCATTCCAAACCTTTTTAAAACTTTTTGTAGGTATTAATTTTTATTCAAAATGTAATTTGTTACCTACGTAGGGCGTAGGTAACTTAGAAATTCAAAAATAAAATCGTTGTTTAATTTTTTTGAAGAGAAATTACTTAGTTTATTTAAAAGAAAACGTCAGAGTTTTACTCAAAATTTAAGATGTGTTTTATGAAAATTATTGCTTTGAGGGAGGTGTCTTCTTTCTGAAAATTGTAATGTCATTAACATTCTCATTTTAAGTATTGTCAAGACGCGTTAATTATGGCTGTACAATAAAAAAAATAACGCATACTAGCAGTTATCCATGGCTTTGCTCGCGTGGAAAATTACTGAAATGGAGATGAATTAAAAACTACATGAATCATTTTTTCCTTTTCAAATTTCTTAATTTATTTTTAATCAAAATCCCGTTAATAAATATTTGTTTACTAACTTTCAACTATTATTTCAACCTCTAAGGATTAGAACGTCCAGGAATGCTTAAGCGTATACGTGTAAATAAATATGTGTCTACTCATATTTGATAAGTAGCCAGATAATAGTTTTAAATTTCTTACTTAAAAAAATACGGTATACGATGCAAACTTTCAACCCCTACTCCATTGAGTAAGCCCATTAAGGTTCACTCAATGGAGTAGGGGTGAATGTTTGTATTCGTATTGAATGGGTATTCGTGAAATTCTGAAAGTGGTTAATGTGTATCAAAAGTTTTAGAACCCTTGCTCTAAATGTTCTATTTCTGCAAGCTGTAACTTCACGAATTTTAAACAAAACATGTGGAATAACCGTGCCCCCATATGCGAAGGCACGTTCGCAGGCTAGTATAGTAATCCCTACTAATATTGTAAATGCGAAAGTGTCTCTGTCTGTCTGTTACGCTTTCACGCATAAACCAGTGAACCGATTTTGATGGAATTTGGTACACAGATAGAATAGACCCTGAGGAACAACATAGGCTACTTTTTATTGCAAAAAAAATAGACTACGCGGGTGAAGCCGAGGGTAGCAGCTAGTATAGTATAAGTAGGTAAATGTATAGATAAGACAATGTTAATGATTCATTTCCCTATCAATTTCTAAATTATTTTTTTTTATTAAAAACATTTTATCACGTTAGCACACACTACTTTTGCCTGAATTGCAAAAAATGTCTATTTTCTAATTAAACCTTAATTTTGATATCTACCTGCTATTTACTTCAAATGTCCTTGTACATGCAAAGTGAATGAAGGTCTGTGTATTCAGATGGGGTTGCAGCTGTATGTTTATATGTCTGTACGATTGGATGTTTGTTCGACGATCACTCGAGCAACCATGCACAATTGGAAAAGTAAAACGTACAAACGATCCGATATTCTAGTCCTTTTAAGAGAAGCTAAATAAAAGTAAATGCCAGATTATATCTCTTTAGGTATCTCAATTCACATGGTAGTAATAACTTTAGGTGCTCGAATTTTGTATTTCGGTTCAGCACTTATTATATTTTATTTCGTGGTTGTAGTTGAGACATCAAAAAAGTTTTGTATTTTTTATTTTCCCACTACACTAAAGCTAGTAATACGATTTTGCGGTAACACTTTGTTAAAATAGGCACATAACATAGTATTAAAGAAATAGTAAACGATGGAATGTTTGAAACATACAAGCATCTATTGACTTCATGCGATAAAACAGTTCGGAGCGAACTATTAAAATATAAACAAGTTTTTCATAAGTACAGTAATTCAAAAACAATAAGTTGAATTGTCAAATTCTGTTCAATTAATGTGTTTAATATAATGGAAAATTACTGTTTGACCAGTGTCCAATAATCTAAACAACTATTACTTTGAACAGTTATAGTGCAGAAAAATAGTGTATATTTTTAAATAATATATTATCTTAATAAATAAATAAATCTACAATATGCTTGCCAGCATTATTGACCGCCTCGTTCGTCGATTGGATAGTGCACACGTCTAACTACGCCGATCAACCGCGAGGCTCGGGTTCGATTCCCGACGGGGACAGGCATTTGAGTGACAAACATTTAGATGTCTGCATTTGCAGGTCTGGGTTTATTAAATTGGTTCTGGTATCTATTTAAGTATTTCTATGTATTAGTACCGTTGACTAACACGCATAACACAAGCAAAGGACAATGGCAGATCTCCATAGTGACAATTGTCTGGATTCAAATTGAAGAGTCCCGTATAAAAAAATGTGTCTAAGTTTCAGTAATAGTACCTGAATCTACAAGCTATTTTATTTTCATTCGAGAAAGCCGAAAAAAAAAGATATCGGAGTTTGAAATGTTTTGATTTTTAGGCTATGAATAGACAGTCATGTTCTATGTCATTATCACATGACGTATTAATATGGTAGATGAACATTAAATCAAACATTTCATGAATAATTAACAAATAAAATGAAGTAAACACAACTTTACTCTTTTTTTACTACATATTACGAAGTTTGATTTCAAATCTGGTTTGCATGTTAATTTCCACATTTATTTTATTATAGACTGTATATAATATTACGCTATACTACTTGGCGGTATGAATAATATGCCGTGGTGAAGAGTTTTTCAGTAATTTTAATCTAAAGTTCAGAATCATCACAATATCACGCAAAAGTATTCTGTAGCACAGATTAATGTAAATGTGTTCTGTAGCATCTAACCACAGAACAACATCTAACTGTAAAACGGTTACTGTCAAAAACGATAGTAGCGCTATGCCATTAGACTCGATTAAAAGTAAAATCGATTAAACATTAAACTGATTTGATGATCCCACAAACCATATTTATTGGATTTTAATGTTGTAATATTTCAATTAGCTTATTGATATCGATGCTAAACATGAATTAATTGAGTTCAATTAAGCGTATTTTAAAACCAAAACCAACACTAGATCTTAAATTGTATCGATTATTTATTTCATAATCGATACAATCGGTTCATACTATTAGTATTTGTAAGTGTCACACCACTATTGACAATTGAAGTTTCATGTAACTACTTCGTAATCAGTTGATATGCTTTTTATATCATAAATAAACTCCGGCTTTAAGAAAAAAGTTGAAAACATGAAAATTCGTAAAAAAATAATTCGACTTGATTTGTTTTAGTGAAATCTATGGACGCTAACACAAACCCAGACATTTTTCTGCCATTATCCTTTGCTTATTTGGGGTTAGATTCAATTTGTGTAACTTGTCCAGAGATATTTATTTATTTATTATTAATTATTTATCATTTACTTTCTAATCATCATGGCGTCTAAAAACGACCTTGTAACCGGTCCGTCACGTCCCATACATCCATTTAGGTCACCACACATAATGACTTTCATTTCCTTCAAACAATATCCAGAACATCCCTCACAGAATTCTAAAATATTTTCAGGTCATAAGCAGTCGTCGCGTTTACAAAAGCATAACTCTCAGCTTCACACGTATGCACTCCGATATAGTTAACAGTCGTTATGTGAACTGTACCTATTGAAGCAATTTTGAAGACTTTATACTAAAAAAGTTGCATTCCGAAATCCGCTTGTCACAGGACCGTGAACGCTCCAAATGATTTCACCATTGTAAACAGCTATCTACGCTTTCGCGTTGTGAATACTAACCTTAATAACGGATATTTTAATATTTAAACCGAGGTTATTTTTTTTATGATATTGGAAGGCAAACAAGCACCCGGATTTCCTGGTAGTAAGAAATTCACGCCGCCTAGAGACACCAAAGGTGGTAATGGTGCGTTGCCAACCTGAGGCCGGGATGTTGGCCTCGAGCAAAAGTAAGTATACCGGCTACCTTACCCTCCGAGCCGGAACACGTCATGACGTTATGGCGGCAGGAATAGGTAAGGCGGTGGTACCAATCAGGGCGAGTCGCTGCTAAACTCTACCACCTAGTCAGATGTCACGGTGTTAGTGACGGTGAGCTCATGCTCGCCTCTTACGAGCTGCCTGGCAAGGAAGGCAGTTGGTCTATTCTACAAGAGAGAGAATTTTTCAACGGTAACGAAACAAATATTTATTTTTTTACAATTACTTATTGTTTGTTTGCACATGCTCATTGAGTACGTAGGAACTAAAATTTTATCCCTCCAATGTACAGCTATCCAAAGAGGTTTCTCAACGTTGTCAAGGAAATCAAACGACATTTACTAACTCCCTTGAGAAAAAAAGACCGTTTGCTTTCCTACGATGCAATAGGTTTGAATTTGTTATTACCAATATATAACACCACTGGTTTAAGAGTACTGAGAAACAGCGACATGTGGGATTGTCTGTGTTGTTAAATAAATTTCAAAAATTTGGATATGTGACAGATTAGGTTCTAGTTTTTAGCATTCATCTACATTTACCTACACTTAAACTAGTCTAAGGTTCGTAATTACCACCTTTATACGGTGACGTTGACGAGAATTTTATTTAAAAAATGTTCATCCTATCACAATTCCTAATGTAGATAGTTCCAAATCATTTAAATTCATAACGTCAGTAACGATAAAAATCTATTACACTGTTATTTGTTTTCCTATATTTTCTCAGCATTACAGTAATAGTGTAAAAATCTATTATTAATTATAATATATGCATTTTTATTTTTAATTTTAAAAACTTTCGTTAAAATAATGTGTTCTACCTACAATAAATCTTCACTCGGTTTGTACTAGGTCTACAATCAATTAAAAGGCATCAATCTCTTTATTTTTTTGTAAGTTTCATTTTTGATCCTTATATTTTTATTGATAAAATGAATAGTTTTTGAGTTATTCATAAAAAATCGATTAAAAACGTGATATTTTTTCACGAAAAATGCCAATTTTCAATCGCGTATTACTCGAAAACTATTGAGTTTTAAAAAAAAAAATGCTTAGAACAATTTTTCTTAAAATTTGTTCTTCTATCGATTTCCGTGGTTATTTTTCACCAAAATAAATTCACCCCCTAGTTGGGGTGGAACTCACTTCCAGGCAAAAAGCACACATCGGGATAGGGTAGATTTTGCTTTTTGAGGTATTTTCTACATGCTGTCAAAATTTCATGAAAATCTATGCAGGTTCAAAAAATTCGGAGGTGAAAAACTCGGTAGCTTGGATTATTTAGGCATTATCAAACTCCCGAACGGAATCTATGGCTACTCAGGGTAAAGGTAAAGGTTGTACTACAAGTACAAATAAAATATAGTGATCAAATACTATCTTTATAAGTTTATATGGTAGTTAGTTTAGTTTACTTTATAAGTTTAAGTCGGCATTAAGTCCACCTGCGCCCGCATTAATCGCCAGACCAAAACGCACCTGACCATAGCCCGCACCCGCACCCGCACCTTGCGCACCGACTAAATAAGTAAAAAATATTTGTTTTATTAATTAATATAGTGTAAGATGTAACTTTTTTATGATATTGATATTGGTAAGGTGGTGGTACCAATACGAGCGAGTCGCTGCGATGCTCATCCATCTAGTCAGATATCACGGTAATATAGAGAAGGTAAGCCTACAAAAGAGTCCGGACAAACATGTGTAAATAAAATGAAGTGCAATTCATTTATTTGCTAAAAACGTGTGTTAGAAACTGTTAAAAAAGATATTTATTTACACCAACATCACACAGAAAATCCATCAGTTTACTTTATTACCGAAAATACATGCTATACTTAATATAAAAAAGTACTAGTCTCACTTACCAAGCTGAACAGTGACCATAACCATGAACTGAAAAGAATAAAGCTTTTAGAAAAAAGGGTTTTAGGTCAAACATCTTGTTTGAAGTTCTTGTCACTTGAAAACTATTAAATCAACTTTATTATAATCATACTAGCTAAGACGATGGACGTTGTCTAGTCCTAAATATGAAGATCGATTTTATTTCCTTTCTCCCGGCGGTAATAAACAGAATGAAAACAAATTAGCTAAAGTTGTATCACTTCAAAATTGTATCATTGTAAAGTTTTCAAGTTGTATCATAGTAAAGTTGTATCATAGTAAAGTTTTAAAGTTGTATCATGCAGCTACTAGCATTACTTCGGGTGTGATGCGATGACCAAGACAAATACAATTTTATGATTATTTAGACTAGCTGACCTGACGATCTTCGTAATGCTGGAAATTAATAGCTTCTAACAGTTTGTATGGAGAAAAATACCTTAAAATTATTCCCATATTCCCTGCAATTTTCACAGTTTTTTCTCTACATAAAAACAATCTTCTGGTAACACCTAAACCAACAAAGAGAGATTTGTACTGTTTTACTTATCACTTATTCTTTATTATTTTATAAATAGCCTACCGGTTTCGCTTTTGACAGCATCATCAGGGCTAGAACTTAAATTACTGAACAATATTTTTGAAAAACTATATTTTTCAAAAATATTTGAAATTAGGCTATTTATAAAATAATAAAGAATAAGTGATACGTAAAACAATACAAGTGTTTCTTCATTTAAAAATATGAATATTTGGAAGTTTTACCAAGCGCCGACGATGGAAAATATCAAACAAAGAGAGAGTTAGCAAAATTGGTCCAACCGTTCAGGCGTGATGCTGTGATCACCCGCTGTGAAATTTCACGCTGTCAAAAATTTCAAGCTGAGAAATAGTAACAAAATTTTCAGGCCGTGAAATAGTAACACCTGAACAGAACCCAAAAACCAAAATTTGGTCAAATTTAACTCAAAAAATTAACCGAATCCAGTTCACTAGCCAAATCACAGAAAAATAAATATGTCAGTTCAGTAGGATAGGCTAAATTGAAATCTTACAGCAACAAAAGGATTTTTACAGTTACAGCTCGCAAAATGAGTACGCTCAGTCAAAGCGTTCTGGCGCCGTCGTGAGCGATAATTGAAAAAGCGTACACGCTAGAACCTCGTTACTGTATCACACATGTTACAGTTACAGTTCGCTAGTGAGTACCCGGCTTAACATAATAAACTGTGTATTCGATTTTTTTTAGTTTCTTAATGAAGGTCAACTTCTCTTTCTCGTCACTTCACAAAAAAAGTTACAGTCGTAGAAAATTTCCCTGTAAAAACAACAGTCTCGATTAGTGGTTTTCAAAGTTGACTAAAAATCAATTTTGTCTAGATATCACAAGTAGTTTGACCGTCTCGTTGGTCGAGTGGCTAGCGTACACGCCTAACTATATCGACCAACCGCGAGGCTCAGGTTCGATTCCAGACGGGGGCAGGCATTTGTGTGGTGAACATTTAAATGTCTGCATTTCCGGGTGTTTATTAAATTTATTCTGGTATCTATTGAAGTATTTATATGTATTAGTATCATTGACCTCCGAACCATCTAACTAAATTTTTCAAGTTTAGTTTTTTTCTTTGTTCTACTTTTCAATGGGCTACAGTTTTATCATACGTAAATGTAAATATTTTGGTATCTACTCTTAGTTGGTCTAATGTGTGTGTTTCAAGAACGGCATTGAAAATATACCTTTATTACTACTATTTAAATTATGCGCTTCGGCTTTAAATTGTTACTCTTTTTACACTTTATATTTTTATATTTAAATTGGCTGACTTAATCTAATTTTAAGCGAAATGATTAATTATGTAATAACAACTCTATATAGATATCTTTAAACTACATTCAGGTTTCCGAAGCTTGACGAATATAGCCGAAGCGTATAATTTATATAGTACGCTATACTATTCTGGAGCATGTAAAATACTTGAAACAAAACATATTTAAAAATGTGATTGATGTATAAAACATAATATATTATATGATTGAATTAGTGAGAAGAAACAATTTAAAAAAATTCAGTGTACCCCAAACCATGCGTTTTAAATATAATACCATCACATACACATACCATCTGAACCGGCAGAAAAGAACCGGCGGAATGATAAAATTTTTTTGGGGGTGAGTCACCCTTATCACTTAGGTGTATGAAAAATAGATGTTGGCTGATTCTCAGACCTACTCAATATGCTCACAAAATGTCAAGCCGTTTCGGAGGAGTACGAACGAACATTGTGACACGATATATTATCATTCATATATAAAAAAAATATCTGCACGCCCATATCCCCAAGAGCTAGCCAGAGGCACAACCAGGACACCCTCGATTAGCCGAAGACACTAAGTCCCACAATGTGATAGGTGGCAAGCCTATCGCCAACCGGACACATAACCAGTACCGAGCAACATTTTTTTTAATTAGAAAATTGGGAAAACCCAATTTTGTTTTTGTTGCCCGACCCAGGATTCGAAACAGAGACCTCATGCAGTCAAGTCCAACAACTGAACCGCTAGACTATTCTCTTACTCGCTCTTACTCGCTCGAATGGCTAAACGGATTTGTCTGAAATTTGGAACACAGATGATTGTGACCTGGATTAACATATTATAGGCTACTTTTAGTCCAAATCGCTAAACGAGTTAGTGAAAATGCGGACAAAGCCGAAGGCAACAACTAGTATAAGATGTAATATATAAGATATATTTCACCAAAAACCACTTACCAAGTTTAAAAGAATGACCATGATATCCATCTTAACATATGCACCCTGGAACTAAACAATTTGTTTATATAATGATAATATCTATCTGATCAGCTAGCATGAATTGATAAACATCAAATTTGGTAAATACTTTATTTTATGATATTGAAAGTCAAACAAGCAGACGTATTTCTTGATGGTAAGAAATTCACGACGTCGAAAGACACCAAAGGTGGTAATGATGCGCTGCCAACCTGACCCCGCAATGTTAGGCGTCGAGCAAAATTAAGTTCACCGGCTACCTTAACCTTTTTTTACTGACACTATCATTATCGTTGTCGTCATTTGCAAGTAAACGAAATAAGAAAAAGTGTGTGTGCGATTCACACACGATAGAAGTGAAACTTCAGTAAATCGACAAAAGAATGAGATGAATATATATTTGTGTCTCTCGCCTGCAAAAGAATGAGATGTATATATGTTTGTGTCTCTTACCTGTCGTTTTTCCGTTACTCCCGTTTTGAAATCACAACGATTTTAAAGAAGTTTGACTTCAAAAACAGATATAAAATTTATAAATAAGGCTCTTCCAATATAACAAAGTTTTTTGTATTAATATCGTATTCTCTCATCATTGAACCAGAAATCGACGATGACATATACCGAAATGCCAACAACACGTTCACATGAAAACGTTACATTATTGATGTCTCTGGTGACGGGCTGTTGTTACCCTTATTAGCCTGTTTGCTTAAAACGTTCTTACCTTAAAATACGGAAACAACCAGACGCAGTACAAACCAAGAAACAACTGAAACCTACAAAAATGTGATTGATTTTGTCACAAAACCTTTTCGAATTACTATTTATATTAAAACGACTGTGGCTTAGAGTATAAAATGCTGTAGAGTGTTGCTTTAGTTGTTCTACAACACAGCTTTTGAATTTAGCTTTGTCTTTGTCACTTCGAACATTGAAAACTTATGGGGACATTGTGTTAAGACGGTTCCATCAATAATTTATAATATAGCACCGCATTTGGCAATTATATTCAACTGTTGCGTATCAAATGCTATATTTCCTGATCTAAAGAAACAAAGCAAGGTAGTGCCTTTATTTAAATCTTGTAACACTTAAAAACACAGTAAAAAAAACTGAAAAAAAAATAAAAATAACAAAAATTATAAAGCAAAGTTATGTCAAAAATAATAAACGGTCTCAAAGTACTTGGGAAGATGAACGTGCTTGGGGATAGAGATTTCAATCTCCCATTGCAATTGTAATGTGATTTGTTCTACCTTCAATTTAAGTTAAAATCATATTGTAAATATTATTATTGAAAAAATACAAGCCCGCTGAGTTTCTTTCGCCGGATGTTCTTAGTGTGAGGCCGTGATTCCGATTCGGTGTTAGTTTTAAAAATGTCGACGCGAACTAATACCACTAGTATGGTTCAAGTGAATAAAGATTATTCTGATTCTGATTCTGTTCACAGTTAACAGTTTTCTTTTAAATGGTAATAACACAAAGTTTATTAGATTTTCAATGACTAATGTTAGGCTAGTAGATTCCAATGTACAACTGAATGGATCTGAGCTGGATCTGGTAGAATCCATTTTATTTTTAGGTATAACGACGGTCAATAAATTAACATGGGACCCTTATATTGAAAAACTGGCAAACAGGCTTAGTTTATCTGCGTTCGCAGTTTAAAAATAAGAGCATTAACAGATGTTGAAACAGCAAAAATAGTATATTTTAGCTATTTTTATAGTCTAATGTCTTATGGAATTCTTATTTGGGAAAAATCTGCAGATATAAGTACTACATTTGTAAAACAAATAAGAGCTAATATAACTGTTTATAATCTTAATGTAAGGGATTCCTTTCGCAAAACAATCAAAGAAACAAGTATTTTAACCTTGATTTTTCAATACTTTAATGAGAATGTATTTTAAAAAAATGTGAAATTGTTAAATCAAAAATGTGATTTTCACGATGTAAATACGAGAAATGAATATAATCTAGCAATTATACAAAACTCATCTCCATAAAATTATTGAATCCTTTTTGGATCAATGTTTACATATTTTCTACAATAAGCTGCCCAGTGTGATTAAAGATCTACCTTTGAATAAGTTTAAAAAATGTGTTAAAGCAAAATTTTGTAAGAGAGGCTATTATAAAGGTCTCAGAGTAATTGAAAAACGAACAGCCTTGGGAATAGAGATATATATCTCGCACTGCAAATTGTAATGTAATTTGCCATGCTTTTTATTTAAGTTAAAATTAGATAGTAACTTGTATTTTAAAAGCTTTTATTCAACGTGCAATGTATGTAAGTATATTTGTTTGGGTAGAATTTGAAGCAGACATCTTCTCCGATGGAACTGAATTTTTTAGCCGAAGATAATAAAAACATTTGTGACATCATTTTAAATGCAATATGCCGTACTGTTGAAGATTTTTTGTACTTTCCTATAATGAAAGGGTTCGCTGAGAAATTTTTTTTTGAAAAGTGTTTAATGTCTGTCATATCAATAGATTACCTTTTGTCGTCATGGGCGTCATCAGTATTGGTTTGAAACCTGTCTAGTAAAAAGACAACTCTAAAATCAAACCAAAATTGTGTTTCATTAGGCACAAGTAAGTAGACAAAAGTAGCGAATCCTTCCAAACATCCAAGTCCAGGTGAGGCCGTGCCGAGGGCTGGATGACTTTGGGGTGTAACAGATGTAATGAACGTTTCACCTTAGGGCACCTGGGCGAACCCTTTTGTATATTTATTTATTAGCTATTACCCTTCTAAACGGAAATCTGGGAGAGTCGACAACTTATTGTCGAGGGTTAAATGATAATGGAATTTCTCCTTATGGAGGAGCTGGATTATTCAAAATTAAGCGACAAACGACATTGGAACAATGGTGCGCAAAATAAGATGCACAAACTAAGAAACCTAGCAAGCGATATCTAAAAAGTAAAAAATAAGTTGTAAGTAAAAAAAACTTTGTAAAAAAAGCTGTTATTTAAACGCACTAAAAAGAAGAAAACATTTTTTTTCTTTAGAATATTAACAATAAACTTACAACCTCATTAGCCTTAAAGCATGCCTTTTCTCATTTTAACACGCAGACTTTCTTCTCGTACAATTCCTCTTTTTCTCGGATATCACTGTGACAATTGCGTTCAACGAGAGGAACACCACAGATGTTCCGTAGCGCTCTCATTTCGATTGCATTTATTCTACTCTCACGCTTTTTCTGAAATACCCAATTCTCGCTTCCATTGAAACAACGTTGGGATAAGCACGGAATAATGCAAAGCGAGTCTAGCACTTTGACTCGAAACCTCGCTTTGAAATAGCTTACCCAACGCTCCATTCACACTATTCACTGCATACACTCTCCTTTCTACATCTGCAGTGTACTTTCCATTACTGCTTAAAGTACAACCAAGATTTACAAATTCACTCACTTATACCGTACTACATCATCAACTAAAACTCTTCCATCCTTTTTGGTTTCGCCTCTTTGAAACACCATAACTATGGTTTGCGTCGCACTCAAATAAAGCCCCTTTGTTTACAATTGACCTTCCATAACTGTAACCAGCGTTTGCAGCTCAGATAGTACAGAGATATAAACACATGATAAATATATACAATACTAACATATACATAGATGATTAAAACGTTTACACTAAATGTTAGTAAGATTCAAATCTTCAGTAAACCTAGGAGCAGAATTAGGTATAAGATGTACATGATTCCCAACGCGACATTCAACATTACGCCAATTTTCTAACGGCTAATGGAGGCTGCTGGTGCTACGAGTATGTTACGATATCCGATTAAAACCTTCAATTTAAAAATGTCGAAGTCGGAACCGAAGGTGTGAAAACAATCGGAAGTTTGTACTTATCGGAACCGGAATCGAAGCTCCGTAACATCACTATTAAAGACTTTAATATCGTGCTTATTTTTAAGACGGTACGATTTGAACTTTTAATATAAGGTAGTTTCAATAAAATTTGTACAGAATGTGCCGACTCTTATATACTTTTCAAATTCGCCACTGTAATCTAATGGTCCGTTGTTGATGTTGACTAGGTACCTGAGATTACGGGCATGGTGCCTGGAACACAACGTTGTCAGGAATGTCACTTATTTTCACATATCACACTGTGGGATTTACTATCTACTCAATTCATGGTTGCCCTAATTTAACATCTGTTTACGTCTACGGAAATAAGGGCGTGAAGATACTTTTTTGAATTTTTTATTGAACTAATTATCATAATATAAATACAGATACATTTGCTTAACCCTATTAGATATACCTACCTACCTTTCATTTCTCATTTTAGTTATCATTGTATTAATTTCAATTAGCTCAACTCTATAATACAATTATTATGGGTGTTAAGATGTTTTGCATAAATTAGCTTTGATAATTATTACTACAGGTCGGTTATCAAAAGCTAGCACGAACAACACATTTACACGTTGTGCTTGTGTAGCTTCTGTGAATAAGCGCGCGGCGTGACGTCGCATCAAGTCACATCATGTAAAGTCTGCCCGTCTCTTTCTAGCGCTGTCAAGCTTATGAGTGTGAAAGGGGCAATTTTATTTCTTTTGCTTCGGTTTTATATACAGCGTGGCCTAGCTAAGATCAGTTTCTGAATACGGGCCTTGTCGAATCGCACTTCGAATCAAAATCTTTTATTTTGAACAGCCTGTATAGTGAAATTGCATAAGTGTGAGTACTGTGGACGTGCCAGCTTTAGTTAACTCACCTGTAGCACCGTCTCTGTAAATTATTTGTATAAAAACCTTGAACAGCGCCTCTATTGGTGACTAAAAGAAATACATTTTTAAACCAACAACAGTGTCATATTATTTCGACACGAGACCACTTAACGTAAACATATTATATGCTTGTGTCATGGATGTTAGTTAACGAAACCAGTACATATAAATATTTAAACAAATACCAGAGTAGATTTAATAAACACCCAGACCCGAAAATGGCATCTAGATGTGAATCAAACCGAGCCTCGCGGTAAGCGGTCGGAATAGTTAGGCGTGTACGAACACTCGACCAACGAACGAACGACGACTTGTTTCGAATGTATGTGGCTGGCCTTACTAGCCTCATAACATAGGTATTACTTACAGTCCTCTATTAAGAGCCACCATGGAGATATAAAAGACATTCATCTATGAGATCATCAAGTGCAAGTGTTTGGAGAACTACCAGATCAACTCCAAGGTACTTAATCCTCGAGATCTCACACCGAGGCTTAAATAATATAAAAACATGGGGTTTGATGGAGAAATTATTATTGCAAAGTTAAAGCCATTACACACTTTAGTTGCAAGATAGGCAGGAAATCGTCTAGTTGTGGAGACCTGCCCTAAGAAAAGTAGAAGAGAAGAAAGATATAACTGCTACACCAAACTGTAATCAGTTATTTTGTTCTCGCTCGTAGGAAATACATAAAGAAGTGCAATAATGTTCTATAGTAAATTTAGTTGTATAAATACCGTTGGAATCGACATTTAACCTAACAACGTTTCTTTGTCTCTTTTTAACAAATGTTGATATTATGTACGCCGAAAGAGATAACGACATTTTTGTCTATGCTCATTTTGACGTCGATTTAAAGTGACGTCATGACAGTTCTCATGTTTGCCAATAATCCATATTTAGTGTTCATTTTATAGTGATGTGATATTACAATTGTCGATATTTTATTTTACGTTACCAGAAAAGAATATTTGGACAAGTTATGCATACCATTGTCACTGAAAATGTAAATCACAGTCTAGCTTAATAAGAATTCTTTCAAGTGCTCATTTAAAAGTAAAGAAAATGGTTTTAATGTTATCTGATCATTTTTTTTGTAATGATAATGAATCTTGTAATAAATATAAAGAGTTAACTTATATAAAGAACAAACATATTTGCACGCCACAATGTAAAAAGACAGGCTCGCGTAAAGTAAATAAATATTCCATAACATTTCCCTATTTAGGTATAAGCCAATTGAGAAGCACAAAGTAAGTAAGATGATAGTTGCAATTTTATTTGGTAGGTTAATAATAATTCTTATCTAAGTATTTACCTAAACTTAACTATAAACAGTCACTTATAGATCATGTATCGATATCGGTACTCTACATTTTCTGGACAGCCTTATAATGTCAAAATGGCAGCTACATTTAGTAGCCGACGGCAGGCTTTTTTCGTAGGTATTTCATGTCCAAATACTTCGAGGTCAATTATGGAAATAATTTGAAAGACGTATTTACGTCAAAATTAATACAGTCACATTCCTAACCCCATATGCTCTTCTGTGTACACGCTCTACACAAATACCAATTTTGTCTACGCAATCTCATCAAACGGATTTACTTAGATTGTGGTTTAACAATAGCCTTAATAGCGAACATTGTCACATTAAACACATGTAACAAAGCAAATATTCAATTTGTAATAACATTATAACGTCTGATACCTATATACATCAGCCGGGTGTTGCGGCCCGCGGCTAACGTAGAAACTCATATTTTATCTTCGCATTGAATTGGAAACCACACATACAGATCTTTCTTTGTAAGCCCATGTCCTCTGAACAGGCAGACGTTTTGTGTTTCTATCCAGCAGCTCATAAAAGGCGAGCATGTGTTAAACGGATCAATACTCACTAGTAATATAGTGATTTGCAACAATTTAACTTGTGAAATGTAGCGCCAATAATGACGGTTCCGTTCCGAAAGGTATGATTGAACGAATGAATGATAAGTGAAGGGTAGTGTAGCCAGTAATGTTGCACAATAGTTCTTATATCCCAGTGACTTGACAGCCACGCATGTGTAACGTCTACTGTGTCTAAAAGCCACGGTTATATGTAACTGTCAAAAGAGCTTTGTGGTTATTTGTTGTATATCACATAAACAATATCACTCATGTTATCTGACATAGCCATGTGTGCGTTCTCACCTTGATGCGGGGAAGTTTAAACTTCTGCATGTATTTACCGACTCTCCTCCTCGGAATAGTAATTCACTGTAACAAATACAAATCCGGTCAGATGACAAAGAAGTCTCTCCACCCCAATGTCACAGGTTGTAGGTGAACATCTTTCTCACAAGTACTCTTTACGCACTTGTGATAAATTTTATGTGTCTCAAAGTAGACTCAGACACATTTATGCTGCTGACCCGAATGCTCGGCCAATATATACTGAGACACCACAGCTGGCTGTAATTATTTGAATAAAAGAGACAATGACAACGATTAGATTTTTCGATAATAAATAACTCCTTCATTCACTTCGTGACTCAACATGAATTGCACAGGTCTCTTTTTATTGGTTTCGGTAAGTTTTCTTTTAGTTTTAGAAGGCAAAAATTATTTAAGTATGTATTTCCTAATAGAAAAAAACTATTCACTACATAAGAAACAAAAAGTGTATTTGAATCGTATCACGTGCCTTATTTGGATGAAATATCCTTGAACTTCCGTATGTTTTTAATTTTTTGTTGTTTTAATACACCGCTTGTTCTAAAAATTATTTGTTTTAACGTTTGAAATAAAAGTGTGACCCCCTTTTTAGGGTTTCGTAGGCAAAGGCAAATAACGGAACCCGTATAGATTCGTCGTCTTTCATTCTGACCGTCCATATGTCACAGACACTTTTTTGAAGTGAAACTTCTTTAGAATTTGCCTTCTTAGCCGTCTAGCTCCCAAAAAAATCCTTATAATGAGCCTCATTACCACGACAAGGCTGGGGACCAGAGCGGTACATTTACCCTCGGTTAACAAAAAGGTCCGATTAATTATTTATTTACTATTGTATTGTTACAGTTTACAATAATATCCTTCGCAGAAGCTCAAACAAACCAACCTATACTACATACCAATATTACTTCTAGTAAGTATTCTTCGGCTTTTCTTTGAAGATTTTTTATTCCTAAGTGAACATTACTTCCGTGCTACTTTGAAAGAGTACTGGCCAAGTATCAACTGATAGGTAATATTTTGTAAGAAACCAACATATTGTTTTTCCTTCATTAAATTGTCTAAGTTTGACAGATAAGCAATAGAAAAACAGGAGTAAAAAAGTATTCTAAAACTTAATTTTAAGAACAAGTATCTAATGATGTTCTACTCAAACAGTCATTTATAGTTTTTTGTTACCGAAGGCTTAGCGCACTTGCTTAACTCCAATTACCAACCACGAGGCTCGGGTTTGATACCCGATAATATATCTAAACTGTAAAACTTATGACTTGGGAAAATATTAGATAATGTATTAAAGTGTTAAACGCCGCATTAACCCGTATCACAAAAAATAATTAAAAATAATAATGACATAATAAATAAATAGGTTTCTTATCTAAGCATGCATTCTTATATAGGATCTCTATTTGCTATTTTTATTTCTTTAGCTTTTACAAACATTTTGTTTTTATGTTCACTCTTTTTTTAGGTGTGGCGTCAGCTTTCGCATTAGCCATGGGCTGATCAAAGGGGAACCGAAAAATAGATGAAAAATATAAATAAAATATCTTGTTTCTAAAAATGCTAATTTCTAATTCCCACCCATTTCCTAGATTATGGAGTGACGATCTCGTCGCCAATTGTGCAGTAATCTAAATATTATTTAGATAAAATTATATTATTTAGATTACGATCGATGTTAGTTCTGATGACGTCGGTACATTAAATGTTGAAATTACAAAACATTTTTCAATCTCCTAAAAATACACAAACCATGGTCACACAATACATAGGTACGAACTCATTTTGTACTTCAATTTTAATACCTACTCTTGGCGGACGTACCAGAGTTGGCCTAAGGATACTACTCCATACTTACACGAAGGCGAGTGGCGTTTACAATAATGGCAGTTTTTTTCATTTTACAATAATGACGACTTCAAATTTTAAAACAAAATTGTAGGCTAGGTGTGACCAGTTATGTCAACTATAGCTTGACCGTTGTAAATTCGACTTCCCAATGATCCACAGGACGTGGAAGCGGGATGCGCTCGACCAATCAGTCAGTCGCCTGTCGATTGGTGACAGCCATAAATAAGAATAATAAGATTTGTAAGTGACAGCGATAGACGTTCGACGTTAGAACTTGCGCGGTTGCAGATTTGTGTCTGCTACACATGAGATTGTTTTACGTCTTTACGTACAACAAACAAAGAATTACGTAGTTTACGCAATAAAAATTAAGAAATCAAATTACGCGTGGCCGCAGGGGATCTCTCAAAAAAAAACAAATTTAATTAAAATAAATTTGATTTAAAAAAATTACATTTATAATTACAGCTAAAAGGAGTGACTACTATCGATGTCGGATATGAAGTGCCAGGTTCCCATGGATCCACTAGTGTCGCTAGGCGGCCGATTTCCTAAGATTACATGTTACCAGACTCCAGCGTCGCTGTTCCCATGCCGTACCGTGTGACGAAATGTGAGAGATGATGAGATGATGTTCCCGTGTTGTTACTATGCGTAACAGGCATGTAAATATTATGATGATATTAAATGTGGCGAATTATTTTCAAATAAAAAAACTAGATCTAGCATTTTCATCAGATGTGTATTTATTTCCGGAGGCGATCAAGGATTAATCAATGGTAGTCTTCTGATTTTAAAATCTAAAAATAATTAGGAGATTATCATGATGATATGTAGCATAAAAATGTTACCTAATGGGTAAACAAAAAATATTACCTAACTTGTTTAAAAAATATACAGTGGTAAAAGATAACGCTGCTTACCACAGTGTAGAAATAGATAGAAAGCCAACAAAATCCGCACTAAAAACAACGGGGCTCACTTAATTACAAAACCATAATATTTCAATTATGTTGCTTTCGCAATTAAGCGAACTTATTCAGTTGGTATACGTAGAAAAAAATTGTAATCGACGAAATCCTAAAGAGCTGGTTCCTCGAAGTTCTGCGTTTGACACCTTACCACTCAGTCTTAAATTCCAAAGAACTGGTAGATATGGGGATTTGTATAAAACAAACTGGATAGATCACACCTATGCACGAATTTGAATGAAAAATTAAAAAAAACTGCAACTGATGATTGCAGAGTACGAATTATGAATCGAAGGAAATAATGTGTGGATCATGCAATAAAAATTGAAAACCACTACCTCAAAAATCACCAAATAGTCAATCAAATTTTCACTATTACTATTAGAATTATCACTATTAGAATGAACAAATAAAGAATTAACATTTTTTTTTATAATTCTCATACAAACACTCACACGTGATAGTGATTTTCACACGGAGATTTTATTCATAGTCTTGAGACATCGCCCGTGGTAACAATGCCGTGTGTACCGGTGCGCATCCCTCACCTCACGTCCTGCAAGCCATCGGGAGGGTTGACTT
>NJDD01004009.1:81573-92979 GCA_002245505.1 Calephelis nemesis
CGTTCAGCCAGACTGCGATATGACGACAAGTCGTGATATGACAGCAGCGGTTCAAATCGCTCTGGTAAATGCATAAATTTTGTTGGATCGACCAGCCTAACCTGAACCCGCGCGCGGCCCGCTAAACGACCGACCCACCACCCACCCGATATTGACTAACCAAAAATTCAGAAAAATCGGGAATTCAATTTTGATTAGGTACTCGCGAATTGAGTAGATTGTCATGCCTTTGAAATTAGCAAAAATACAAGTACATAGGTAGGTACTGAGGTACGAAATTATACGACAAGAAAAATAAAATTCTTTGTAGGTACGAAAATGTATTACCTAAATATCTAAACCTCCTGCACTACGTATTTTCATACGCTGGAACAAATAATGAATTAAAAATGTAGGTAGGTACTCACGTTTCTTCATCAGCAGGTAAATGGAAAAAAGATAAGTTTTTATCTCTTCTCCTGCTGGATTTACATCCTTCAACTACACATAGTGTACCACTATTTTTATTATTAGTTTCCATGTTAAATTAGTAAGTAACAAAACAAACAACGAACGTCGGGCTACAACGTAACACAAAACATTTGCTCTCGTACGAACGCTCCACGCGACTGTCGGCAACCCAGTGTCCAGTGAGAAATAGGAGTGGGCGATACAAATCGTATATAGATATTGAAACGTATATTAGACCAATATCGTAATATCCGATATCGATGCGTATCAAAACTATATATTTTTTGAAACCCTGTATTGGTGAATCGTAGCGATACGCTCGGTTCGGTATCTGGATAGGATATCAAATCAAACCGTATCGCCTCGCAATACGGTCTACAAACGAACAGAAGATACGATATACGACGAGTATAACCGAACCGATGCAGGAGGACGCTTGCGCGGGCGACTGAAAGGATTGTTTGTGGGCGAGTGAAATAGCAATAGCCGGTCATTTGTAGGATTTCATGCTTTAAACGTATGGAGATTAAGGTTGTTTCTTTACTTTCTCGTGTATTTTGCCATATTTTTAAAATACATTAAATACCTAGTCAGTAGGTAACAGAAATCACTTTCGATTGACAATTTTTAGGAATTCTTACTGACCATTGTCCTTGAACTCTTAGTTCCGATTCCTGTGTCCGATGTCCTCTTCTATGATTCATTTCTAATTCTTTCTTATAATTCTATTGATAGATTCAGATATCAGGGTCTCGAAGCGCGAACAACTGCAAACAATATCGCGAGTTAAAATTGTTTGTTAATTTAGGTAGGTAGGTAGGTATGTTCTTTCATTATTGACCGCCTCGTCGGTCGAGTGGCTAGCGTACAGTCCTAACTACGCCGACAACCGCGAGGCTCGGGTTCGATTACTGACGGGGGCATTTGTGTGATGAACATTTAGATGTCTGCATTTCCGGGTCTGGGTGCTTATTAAATTTATTCTTATATCCATTCGAGTATTTCTATGTATTAGATTCGTCGACTAGGTAATACCCATAACACTAGCATATAGCCTAATTTGCTTACTTTGGGGTTAGATTTAATTTGTGTAACTTGTCTAGAGATAGGTATTTATTTATTTTTATTTACTTCAAACTTTTCAATCCGACGGGTTGTTTAAAAAATGTTTGGATACACGAAGTTTACTTGAACAAACTTGAATTAAGAATGGATCGCGGCAGACGGAGCCATTCTGTGGCTGCGGCCATTGAAGACAAAAAGGTCAAATGTCGAGTTTGCGGTGATCCGTATAGGTACCTACCTAGTTACAAAGGCACTACTACCGGAAATTTAAAAGCCCACTTGAAAAAGAGACACTTGGATGCGTATTCGAGGCTCATGTTTGGGGGACAGGAAATAAGTGCGACTTTAGCTGTAGGCTCAACAACATCAACGACATCAGCAGCGACTACTTCGATTGCGACCATACGTACGACAATGACCCTGACGCCGACACCAACTCCATCCATATCCTGCTGAACTGCCGTACTCCCGTCCCGACCTGAGCCTGACACACTCCTGCTATATTATGTATGAATTGCGCTTAAGACAGTCAAATTGACTAATCAATCAGTCACGAATTGATCTATCTCATTCCAAACACATGCAGCCAGTCCTAAGTCTGCTAGAAGTATGAAGGAAAGTTCATTGACATCGATATTGTTAAGTTTATTTACGCAATTTGCTTGTAAATAGGTAGGTAGTAGGTACCAAATAGGTATATATTTTTATGCAAAACTTACTAAAACAAATACCTATTTCAGTAAATACCTATTACTTTATTTGTAAAAGTAACCATTAAATATCTGTAATACACTCAATGTGCCTACGTACCTCCAAATCCAGACAGATTTGAATACAATGATATAATGTTATGATACGATATACAGTTTTAGCTAACATCGTCTTATAAGTTTGATGTTACCAAATACTGACCGATTCACCAATATATAGTTTGAGAAAATATATAGTTTCAGAATCCGATACCGGATATCGATATATAGTTTCGATTCGATATCTTAAAAACCCTATATTACACACTCCTAGTGAGAAATGAGCAGTCGACTGCCCGGCGGCCGGTAGGTACTTATCGCGCGCAAGTACACGGAGTGAAAGAGGCCTGGTTTAGGTCTCTCCACGAAATACGGCCTTCAATCAGGGATTTCACTCAGCAATTTAAGTAGACTCCGAAATCTACTTCTTAAAGAGTAGTAGTTCTTCCTCTTCTTACGTTAAAACCTGATGTAAAAACCACATCTAGCATGGCGTGATCGTGATGGCGTGATGGTGTATGAGCCTTCAACCAACGTTGTAGTTTAAAATTTAATTGACGTTCGTGATATGTCAATGTGTTAGTGACGGTAAGTCTATGCTCGCCTTTTACGAGCTGCCTCGAAGGAAGGCACATGATCTATTCCATAAAGAAGCCTTGAACAACACTGGGGGTATTGTGTGCTCCAGTTATAAATTTACGACAAAAAAAAATATCCACGTGTACGGAGAATGATAAAGCGGTTTAACGCATATATACATATACATATACATTACATTTGTGTAGATCTTATAGTTTGGGAATAAAGTGTCTGACGGACAAACAGATGAGCATGTCGAAACTAAAGATTCCGTTTTTGCCATTGGCCTACACTTTACAAAACTTTGAAAACTATTGAACTGCAACTTACCACATGCCAATGCGCCTTGTACACGACTATAAACTGAAAAGAAAGTAGAGGATTAGAACCAAAAAATATTAACAAATAAGTAATTTAGCTGACTCCACATATTTTATCACCCCGGCGCGATTCGATAATTATTTTTATTAGATCGTATGGATTTTCGAGATTGTAAGAGATTTTATTAACATCCCACAAGCAGTTTTAATCTGTAAATGTAGTTTTTTGTGTGCAAAGATGCCCGGCAAGAGATGTTGGAATTCTGTAAAAAAAAGTGTAAAATTTGATTAGATATTGGTCCGCCTCGTTGGTCGAGTGGCTAGCGTACACGCCTATCTACACCGACTAACCGCGAGGCTTGGGTTCGATTCCCGATAGGGGCAGGCATTTGTGTGATGAATAATAATAATAATAATAAATATCTCTGGACAAGTTACACAAATTTAATCTAACCCCAAAGTAAGCAAATTATATGCTTGTGTTATGGGTGTTAGTCAACGATTCTAATACATAGAAATACTTAAATAGATACCAGAATAAATTTAATAAACACCCAGACCCGGAAATGCAGACATTTAAATGTTCGTCACACAAATGTCTGCCCCCGTCGAGAATCGAACCCGAGCCTCGCGGATGATCGGTGTAGTTAGGCGGGTACGCTAGCCACTCGACCAACGAGGCGGTCAACATGAACATTTAGAATAATGAACATTTAAATGTCTGCATTTCCGGGTCTGGCTGTTTATTAAATTTGTTCTAGTGTCTATTTAAGTATTTCTATGTATTAGTATCGTTGACTAACACCCATAACCCAAGCATATAATTTGCTTACTTTGGGGTTAGATTAAATTTGTGCAAGTTGTCCAGGGATTTTATTATTATTAATTTTCATGAAGACCTTGTTAGAAATCCAAGTGACGCCTTACGCAAGTTTGTGCACTCATAGCATAACGTATAACTCCAGTTTGACTGAATCCTGTAGAAGTTTATGGAGCCACTTGATGATTGCAGTTTGATGCGCAGAACTTATTTGGTGACGTCTAGCCGCATAGGGGGGACAGTGCCAACAGATATGGTTTAATAAAATTGCAATTATAAAAGAGCATGGGCGATGGCGGGTTTAGATATTCAAGTATTTAATATTTATAACTTAACAGAAGTTATAAATTTTCGGCCAACTTGATGATATCATCATTGATGATACATAAGTACATACAATTAAATTAATTTAAGTCGGTCCTTCTGTTCTTGAGTTATTTTCAAATTAGTACCTACTATGTTATCTAGTATCGATCGTTTAATTTTATTTACAGTTTTTGGGTATGGCTGTCGTTAAGCTTGACTACTTACCAAGCTAAAAAGAATGCGTGCGAAATCCATCTCAAACTTTGAACCCTGGAACTAAACAATGACATACAATTACTTCTATAATATATATTTTAGACAAATAAAGTTGATCTTAGTCGAAAATCGAAACCTACCTCGTGTCGGTAGTAAACGACAACACTGCCCTTAAGACACCGTAGTTGCGCCCGGGGTATTAAGCCTAATGTGCAAATCTAACATCAGAACCAGAATATGTAAGAGTGGTTAGCTGCCTAAATAAAAAAAAGTCTCTCAATTTTCCCTCCCTCACCCCTGTATCTCAGAAATAACAGCACGTTGAAGAATTTGGTTTGCCGTATCGTATTGAGAGGGCTAAATTATAGTATGACAAAAATTTAAACTTTCCCCCTCCCCCTCATTTTCACCCCCCTAAGCCTGTATCTCAAAAACTACAACACGTAGAAGAATTATGTTTGTTACGGGGTCATATTGAGGGGGCTAAAAAAAGGAGAAAATGTTTATGCTAAATGTCTAAATCTGAAACAGGGAGTCTGGTTTGTATTTAACCTGGAATTTGATAGATTAAAAAGTCTAGGAGCACGGGATTTTATTTAAGCGATCGATGTAATGTAATTCGGTGCACAACACAAAACAGAGAGCTTAAAAACCTAATTACAAAAGATTAGCTGCGAAACGCAGAAGTAAAATTGATAACAAAATTTCGGAAGGAGTTCAGCTCGAACAAGGCATACTCACATTCTATTGTGGGCAGGCTTATGTAGTTCTCTCTAGAGTGACTAGTTTGAAAGGTGTTCACCTTATAAATATAGACTTCAGTATGTAGTATTAAGGCACAACAGACTGCGATAGTTGAATTTAATCGCCTACGAGGCAAGTATCGCCCTGAGCTATCGCTTATTGTAAACAGTAAGCCAACGAAAAATAAAGGCAAAGATAGAAGATGGGCTATAAAAAACGCATCTCAGATGCACAAGAAATATACCCCAAAAAAGGAAAGAACATATGAGCGACAAAAAATATTCGTATAATAATATCAATACCTTAATTCTCCGAGCTTTGCTCGGTATGTTTTTAGCAAACACTCATTCACTTCGTGTCACTTAACAACGCCATCTGGAATAACTTTATTGCTCCCAAAAATAGTGTTACTATTAGCCAATAGATATCAGGAAGAGTCATATTTTACAGTTTAAACACGAATAAAATGACATTTTCTAAAAATGATTCCTAGCTGGATCGATTTATCGCCCCCGAAACCCCCTACATACTAAATTTCATGAAAGTCGTTGGAGCCGATTCCGAGATTCCAATTATCTTTATATATATAATTGTTAAATGTAATAAATGTTAAATGTTGACAACCTATTGACATGGAAGGACCAGATTGAAACAACTACGTCTAGAGTCAGAAAATTAATATACATCTTTAAAAATCTAAGAACAGTTGTTGATCAGAGCACTCTAAAGACTGTATACTTCTCTTTGGCTCAGTCCATTCTCACTTACTGCATAGCGGCCTGGGGTGGCACTGTTAAAACTAGTTTCCTTCGTTTGGAAAGAGCTCAAAGAGCAGTGCTAAAAGTAATGCTATCGAAACCTATCTTATTTCCTACTACAGAACTCTATCAAATTGCCAACGTTTTGACTGTAAGACAGTTATTCCTTCAAAAAATTATATTACGAAAACACCTTAACTTACCTTTTAGAAATTATCTTAGGAGATCTGGTCGAATCTGTAAATTGGATAACGGGCGCACGACACTGTCAAGACGTCACCACCACTACATTGCATCTAGAATTTATAACACAGTTAACAAAATAACCAATATCTATCCGCTCACGTACTGGGAAGTAAAAACCAAAATTACAAAATACCTTCAAACTCTCACATATGATGAGTGTGAAATGCTTGTAGCTGGAAAATGACAGTACACATTTACTCTCACGCAAACACACACACACACACACACTACATACACACACGAATTACGAATTCACACACATATATGCACACACATGTACAAATACATGTATTATAATTAAAGTGTATTAACTTTAATAACTTTAAATACTGTTTTACTTTTAAAAATTGTAACTATGTCATATATATAAATATTGTAATATTAAAAGACTAATAATTGCAATAGTTCAGTGAGCAGAACATACTTCCTTATTGTCCAGAGGTGGGCGTAAATGTCTGCGACACAGTTTTTAACTATAGCAGTCGTTTACGTGCAATTTGTATTTGTAGACTAATGTTTTATATGTTCAATAAATCTTTGTTGTTTGTTCAATTCTTCTGTGAGTGTGTATGTCACTGAACTCCTTCTAGACGGCTGGACCGATGTTGATGAAAGTTTTTATGCGTGTTCAAGGGAATTCGAGAATGGTTTAGATTTACAATTTGGTCTCCTGGAAAATGTTTTTTTAATTATTTTTTTAATAATAAGTCGTTGTTGATTTTGGAATATTTCACATCTGATCCGACAGACAGCGCTACTGTCGAAGCATTAATGTCAAGCGATACGAAGTTTGCTGGGTCAGCTAGTATATTTATATATATACAAGAATTGTTCATTTAAAGGTATAAGATAAGCGACCTACAAAAAGAAATGAAATCCCACAAAAACATTAAATCTTAAATGTTGCCAATACGAGAGCATATAGCTCGCACTGTCAAAAAGTGATCAGATCTCGTATAGAGCCAAGTTTCTGACTCCTACATGCCCATCCCTAAGTCGATAAGCCCTAATTTAACACTCAAGTTACGGGGAAATACTTCAGCCATAGCTCGTAGTGGCGTGTCGGTCGCACGGATTTTTTGTTATTCGTCATATGGGCTTGAGCTTAAAAACCTATTCAGTCTTTTAAACTCTTTCCGTAAGGCCAACTCGCCAGTTAGGTCCACGGTTAACGCCTACGAGATTATAGCGAAAAAACTCAGCTAAGCGCTACGAACTAAGAGGTACAATTAATGATACACGAGTGATAATATTAGGTAGGGTTGTCACATATGTAGTACGTGACATTTCGGGTTGTTTCCCAATCTCTGACTTTATTCATGATCCGGTCACAGTGGTGGGCGATGGGAACGTCCGTAAGGCTTGTTAAATTCTGTGTCGTTTGGAAGATTTCTCGCCACAACAATTACACAGGTTCCACGAAATTAGCAAAATGAAAGATTATTCTAGATCTATTATTACTTACCTACTGACTTAGACTGTCTAAAGACTTCGAATTTTAATATTGATAAAACATTTTGCAATATTTTTGTGACTCCATTTCCATCTTCATAAACTAGCAATTTAGAAAGCTAAATTATTACATCAAAGAGCAGCACGAACGCCAGAACATTTAATTTTAAATTATGTCACCATCTATCTGCTCTCGTTATAAAGTCACAGTGACCATTGTGATTTTAGTGTATACTAGAACTTCAATTACGCAAAAGGTCTTCTAAATGTGTTTAGAGGCGACTTTTGTTTCTTGTAATATGACAAAACAAAAAAAAATGAATAAAAAAAAATCTATTCAAGATGCATGGTTATAACGTAAATAAAGCATATAAAATTATTTTTAAACAAAAAAGAAAACCGCCTTCAAAAACTCTCTAGAACTAAAAAGGATGAAATAATTTGTTATAATATTATGTGTACAAACTATATCCTACCCAAAAATATTTACAAGACCACAACAAAAGATATCAACGAAACTAACCTATGAATAAACACTTATTTTAATTACTTACCTACCTTAATTTATACTCTTCTAATACCTAACTAATATTATACCTAATACCTACACAATTTCTTATTTTTTATGTAGCACTTGAAGTCGGTGCCTCCATTCATCCATGCCTTCAATCATTTTAGTTTCAAAATTACTCAAAGTTAGACCGCGCTATCGTTGTTTTTTACTAAAAACTATACAAGGATAAAGCTTTATACACGTGTTTTCTGTCGGTCTGTTAGTTGCTTAGTCGGTCGTTGTTACTTGTTATTGCGTTGATTTGATGTCACCTGAAATTTCCGTTTACTTAATATACCTAAGTATAGTAGTGTTTAGGATTTAACTTGTCGGGTTCCATTCATTTTATAATTATTCTAATTTTTGGTTTATAGGGTTATTTACCTACGTAGGTCGGACGTAATTGTTTGTGGTTGGATTAATCAGTATTTAGTTTTTAAGGCACCGACTTCAAGTGCTACATAAAAAATTAGAAATTGTGTAGGTATTAGGTATAATATTAGTTAGGTATCAGAAAAGTATCAATTAAGGTAGGTAAGTAATTAAAATAAGTGTTTATTCATAGGTTAGTTTCGTCGATATTTTTGTTGTGGTCTTATAAATATTTTTGGGTAGGATATAGTTTGTACACAAAATATTATAACAAATAATTTCATCCTTTTTAGTTCTAGAGAGTTTTTGAAGGCGGTTTTCTTTTTTGTTTAAAAATAATTTTATTTCTTGCTTTTTAGTTGTACAATTACAATATACTAATTAGGTTCGTGGATAAAGCAGGTTTTAGGTAAATAATGGGAAGGCCATCTGTACATGCATCACACATGAGAAAGCGTCGAGCACAGGATCCTGAAAGTATAAAAATGAGTGCCTGAGCCGCAATACGGACGCTGAGAACGGAATAAAACACAACGCCTTAGAGAGTCGTCCGAAGACCGTGAAAAACGGCTTAAGAAGCGTAATTACGTACAAAGAAATTTGTCGAAAGAGACTGTAGAACAACGACAACATCGGTTGTCTCTTATTAATGACAGGCTATCGTATGAAACGCCTGAGCAGCGTCAAAATCGATTGTCTCGTATTTACTACTGACTTCAAGCTGTTGACGAAACCCCACGATGAACGAGCCTTAGCAGAAATGCTACGTTTAAGAAATCTTGTTTCCGTGGAAGACGAAATCTAATACTCGTTCATCGTTGGGTATATTTATGTATGTTTAAGTTTTGACTCTGCACAGAGAGAGCACTACTTGGATTATACTACAATTTTAGCACTTCTAACATTTTTCAAAGTCAATAGAAACCCTAAGCTTGCCCATTTTTTTATAGTTTCCTCGATTTCTCCAGATTTCTTAAAATTCATCAGATCCTAACTTCCTTGCCATGACACTACGCTTTCAAACAAAAAAGAATTATCCAAATCGGACAAGCTGTTTTTGAGTAATCGCTGAAAATGTTCATCATAAGGGATGCTCTTCATAATCAGCTCATCATCATAAGATCACAATTTTTATACGTAAAATCCCTCTAAATTGATAAAAAGTCAAGAAAAACTCTATGCTTCCATACATTTTTTCAGGAATGTCCTCAATTTCATCAGGATGCCATCATCAGATCCTGACTTCCTTACCATGAGACCACCTGGTACACCCTTCCAAACAAAAAAAGGACTGTCCAAATCAGACCAGCCGTTTTAGAGTAATCGCTGAAAATGTCCTTCAGTTGGGATGCTCTCCATCATCAGCTCATCATCATAAAATTACAATTTTTATAGGTAAAATCCCTCTCAATTGATAAAAAGTCAAGAAAATCTCTGTGCTTCCATACATTTTTTCAAGAATTCCCTCGAATTCACCAGGATGCCATCATCAGATCCTGACTTCCTTACCATGAGACTACCTGTGAGGTACACCTTTCTAAACAAAAAAAGAACTGTCCAAATCAGAGCAGCCGTTTTAGAGTAATCGCTGAAAATGTCCTTCAGTAGGGATGCTCTCCATCATCAGCGCATCATCATAAAATTAAGATTTTTATAGGTAAAATCCCTCTCAATTGATAAAAAGTCAACAAAAATTCTGTACTTCCATACATTTTTTCAGAAATGCCCTCGATTTCTCCCAGGATCCCATCATCAGATCCTGAGTTTCTTCCTATGGGACCACCTGTGGAGCTTACTCTTTCAAATAAAAAAAGAATTTTGCAAATTAGTCCAGCCGTTTAGAAATGATCGCTGAACATACATAAAAAAAAATATCGCTACGAATTGATAACCTCCTCCTTTTTTAAAGTCGCTTAAAAACTGGATCCCAGCGACTGCAGTCGCATCGACAGACTGGTGACGTCATGACTCGTACTAGGTACGACATGGTATGACAACAAGTGAAGCATTTTTGAGGACTGTATTAAATTAATGTGTATAAAAAGAAAATATTACAATAATACTTAAAATACATAACCATTTAAGCCTATAGCCCCTTTACAAAATTTGACTAGTCCGTTCAAAGTTACTCTGTATTAATCGATTTTAATTATAAAAAAAAATCGTAAGAGAGTGTTTCCTAGGTGGTCCCATTGCCGCCAATTCTGGATCTGAAAATGGACTTGTAGGAAAATCAGAGAAATACTCAATTTTTGTGTTCTAATATGACGTAATTACTGAAATTGGAGACAGTTTTTTTACTGCGGTTCAATTATTACCTTCGTAATAAGACCTTAAATAATATGAACATAAGACTACCGTTACTAACATAAGACTACTAAGAAGCTACCGTTGTTGATACTAGGGCACTTTCCTCTAAACTACCGTTTAAACGTTAGCTAAAAATCTTAGTCTCCTAGGGCCACTTGCGCGTTTCTAGGTTAAATTTTATTATGGGTCAAACTGTCAAATACATCAAAAACATCCTGTAAAAAACCCAAGTCTCGCAGCTCAGTCTTTCTACCGTCAAAAGTTGTGAGATCCATGTAATACCAAGTCGGTTAATCTATTTAGTGTCTACTTGAAGGACCTTCTGTCTTAAGTTATTACATAAGTTATTATCATGCCAATATTAAAAATATTTAACGTTTTAAACAAATAGATCGACTTGGACATCGCTTGGTTTGATTATTAGTATGTATCACACTACACAGCACGACGGGCCAGCGACCAACAG